>JAGIQG010000011.1:89828752-90221090 GCA_024679065.1 Sphyrna mokarran
GGTGGTGTTGGGGGGAGGGGTTGTCGGGATTGGGTATCAGGGGGAGGGGGTGTCGGGGGTGATTTGGAAGGAGTTAGAAACATAAAAACATGGAAAATGGAGCAACAGGAGGCCATTCTGCCCTTCGTATCTGCTCCAGCATTCATTATCATCATGGTTGATTATCCAATTCAGTAAGCTTTTCCCACCTTCCCTCCAAACCCTCACCCTAATCCTAACCATAACCCTAATCCTAACTCATTGATCCCCATTCATTCCAAGTACTATATCTCCTTCTTGAAAACATACTGCTTTGGCCTCAGCTGTTTTCTGTGGGAGTGAATTCCACAAGCTCACCACTCTCTGGGTGAAGAAAGTTCTCCTCGTCTTCGTCCTAAATGGTTTACCCCATATCTCAGTGTGTGACCCCCTGGTTCTGGCAACCCCCACCATCGGGAACATCTTTCCTGCATCCGCCCTGTTAGAATTTTAGAGGTTTCTATCAGGTCCCCTCTCATTCTTCTAAAGTCCAGTGAATACAATCTCCAGTCCCGTCACCCCAGGAATCAGCCTGGTAAAGCTTTGCTACACTCCCTCTCTAGCAAGAATTGGGGAGGAAGGACAGTTGAGGAGAGTGAGGGGTGGGTGGCAAGTTTTGGAGTATGGGGTGCTGAGACCGACTTTCTTTACCACCTCCTGACCCAAGACCATCTATCTCCAGCTAACATCCTACTGTCTCAGCTCATCTGTTGCTGGAACACTCATTTTTTCCTTGAGATTTAACTATTCCCGCTCACTCCTGGCTGCTCTCCCACATTCTACCCTCTGGGATCATCTAGAAAATCTATTGCCCGCATCCTAACTCACATCAAGTCCTGTTCCCCCATTACCCCTGGTGCTCTCTGACCTGCAGTGACTCTCAGTCAATCAACTTCTTACTTCAAAACTCTTATCCTTATTTTCTGATCTCTCCATTACTTCACCCCTTCCCTACTTCTGGGATCTTCTCTGGCCCCACAACCGCTGGAGATCTCTGAGCTCCTCTGATTCTGGCCTCATGCACATTCCTGATTTCAATCAGTCCACCAGTGGCCTTAATTTATCGGGAATTCCCTCCGTGAATGTCACTATCTCTATCTCACTTCCTTCCTTGAACTGGGTAAGGGCTTCTTCACCAAGTTAATGGTCATCTGATGATCTCCTCATATGAATTGGTGGCCCCCTTTGTTTTATATCCCTCCTCGGAAGCACCTTGGGACACTTCCAGAGGAGGAAGACGCTATATAGATATATGTTGTCATTTGGGAGAATTTTTTCCAAGGTAGTTGGGGTGTCATGGTAGCACAGTGGTTAGCACTGTAGATGATTCACAGCTCCAAGACACTGGGTTCGATTCCCAGCTCGGGTCACTGTCTGTGTGGGGTTTGCACATTCTTCTCATGACTGTGTGGGTTTCCTCTGGGTGCTCTGGTTTCCTCCCACAGTCCAAAGATGTGCGGGTTAGGTGGATTGGCTATGCTTAAATTGTCCCTCTGCCCTGAGATGTGTAGGTTAAAGGGATCAGTGGGTAAAATATGTAGGGATATGAGGTGGGCCCTGGGTAGGATTGTGGTCGGTGCAGACTCAAAGGGCTGATTGGCCTCTCTCTGTACTGTAGGGTTTCTGTGATAGATCTATATAATCATTTGGTTCGGCTGAGGGGGCAGCAGGGGCAAATTAGCCACCGTGTTTCCTCCGTTGCCACAGCGACCAAACTTCAGAAGGAGCTTCCCATTGGTTGGTAACCTCTTCGGGGAACACTGAGGTTGCGAAAAGTGCTACATAAATGTAAGTTCTTCTTTTAATGCACTTTACATCCTGGCCAAAAAAACGTTTTGCAGCTGAATGTTGAGTAATGACTTCATTTTCTTTGTATTGGCAAGAACATTACTCACTCCAAATTTATGGAAATGTATGTGTTTGTGTGCAGTGATGCACATCAACTATTACTGTTATTAGTATGATGATGACAGGAAGTTAAACTAGAATGTGGGACTGTTTCAGATAAGCACAACTCAATGCAGAGTTAGCCACTCTGGAACCAGGAGAGTTTTCACACTAAGACAGTAATGTTGGGACGCAAGGCTGGATGATAGTCTGGACTCTAGATTCAAATATCCCTGTCTAATTGGCCTCTTGTCTTTCATCTCCCATAAACTTCACTTAATCTTACATCCTGCTGTCCTATCCTAGCTTGCACCAAGCCCCATTGGGGAGAGGTGGCGGCACGATGGTGTTGTCGCTGGATTGGTAATCCAGAGATTCAGGGTAATTTTCTGGGGGCCCATGTTTCAATCTCACCATGTTAGACAATTGAGTTTGAATTTGGTAGAAATCTTGGCCATGAAACCATTGTCAATTGTCACAAAAAAAATCTGGTTCACTAGTTTCCCTTTAGGGAAGGAAATCTGCCGTGCTTACCCGGCCTGGCCTACATCTGACCCCAAAGCCACAGTCCTCTGAAATGTCCAAGTGAGGCGCTCAGTTCAAGGGCAATTAGGGATAGAAAACAAGGATACATCCAGTGAAGAATTGAGTCGGGAGAATAGAAATTGCAGAAAGGGAGGTTGACAATGAGAAACAAAGAGAAGAGGTGAAGACAGTGATATTGACAGCTGAACCAGGGATTCAGGCTGAGAATGAGATTACTGACATAGTCACACTCACGGAAAAGCACAAGAACCAATTTGATAAAATGGTCGATGGGAAAGATGCAGAATTGAAATACTAGGAAGAGAAGAAGTTTGACGCAAGTACCAGAAACGGAATACCATTCCTTCCAACATGGCAGAGAGAGACTTGATTTGATTTGATTTATTATTGTCACATGTATTAACATACAGGGAAAAGTATTGTTTCTTCCGTGCTGTGTAGACAAAACATACCGTTCATAGAGAAGGAAACGAGAGAGTGTAGAATGTAGTTTTACAGTCATAGTTAGGGTGTAGAGAAAGATCAACTTAATGCAAGGTAGGTCCATTCAAAAGTCTGATGGCAGCAGGGAAGAAGCTGTTTCTGAGTCGGTCGGTGCGTGACCTCAGACTTTTGATATCTTTTTCCTGATGGAAGAAGGTGGAAGAGAGAATGTTCGGGGTGCGTGGGGTCCTTGATTATGCCGGCTGCTTTGTCGAGGCAGCGGGAAGTGTAGACAGAGTCGATGGATGGGAGGCTGGTTTGCGTGATGGATTGGGCCTTTCATGACCTTTTGTAGTTCCTTGCGGTCTTGGGCAGTGCAGGAGTCCATACCAAGCTGTGATACAACCAGAAAGAATGCTTGTCCTCGCTCTGAATGATTGTCCTTGCTCTGGGTGCCCTCGTTCATGAGTTACAGAAAACTATCCTGCAGGTATAGCAGATGATAAAGAAAGTGAATGGAATGTTGGCATTTGGAGCCAAAGGAATAGAATATGAAGGGAAGGGAGTATTGTTGCAACTATACAAGGCATTGGTGAGGCCGGAGTATTGTGCACTGCTCTGGTTCCTTTATTTGAGGAAAGATGTATTGACATTGGAGGCAGCTCAGAGGAGGTTCACTAGATTGATTCCAGAGATGAGGAGTTTGTTGTGTGAAGAGAGTTTGAACAGTTTAGGCCGATACTCTCTGCAATTTAGAAGAATGAGGGGCGATCAAGTTGAGATATACAAACTGATAAAAGATGTGGATAATGTAGATGTGAAGCGGATGCTCCCTCTTGTGGGGCATTCTAGGACGAGAGATCATAGTCTTAGGAAAAGGGGCCGGAAATTTAAAACAGAGTTGGAGAAGAAACTACTCCCAAAGGATTGTAAATCTCTGGAATTTGCTACCCCAAAGTGCAATGGATGCCGGGACAATGAGCAAATTTAAGGAGGAGTTAGACAGATTTTTAATTGGGAATGGGTTGAAGGATTATGGGGAGAAAGCAGGAAAATGGGGATGAGGAGCATATCACCCATGATCGAATGGCAGAATGCACTTGATGGGCTGAATAATAGAAAGGGTAGTAAGGGGGTGGAATGCCCTGCCTGCAGCAGTTGTGGACTCGTCAAGTTTAAGGGCGTTCAAATGGGCAGTGGATAGGCATATGGATAGCATTGGAATAGTTGAGGATAGAGGGTCATTAGATTGGTTACATTGGTCGGCGCAACATCGAGGGCCGAAGGGCCTGTACTGTGCTGTAATGTTCTATGTTCTATGAATGGTCTAATTCTGCTCCTGCATCTTAGGAACTTATTGTTACAAGTCAGGTTGGATATTTCAAGGTGTTCTACGAAGCTTGTCTGGCCCATAATGTTTTACGTTGAATTTGGTGAGGATGAGCATGAGAGGCTTCACTCCACGTCTGATTGAACTGACCCACGAGAAGCTTTTATCAAAAACAAAGTTTCATTTAGAATATTGCTGACATGTACAGTAAGACACCCAGCAGGAACTTTTAATCATTACAAATATGAAATACATCCACCACAGTAATGTATAATTCTTAAGGAAATATTTCTAATGTGTTTCAACCCCTGGATGATGTTGAGCTTCTTGAGCGTTGTTGGAGCTGCACTCATCCAGGGTAAGTGGTGAGTATTCCATCATACTTCTGACTAGTGCCTTGTAGATGGTGGATAGGGTTTTCTGTTTGTGGGAACTTGCTATGTACAAATTGAGTTCATTTGCTATAATTACAATAGTGAAAAAAAGTGGGTACATTAGTGCTCATCGAATAGATTTATAGCCTTATTCCTGAGACATGGGCGTCACTGGCTGGGCCAGCATTTATTGCCCATGCCTAGTTGCCCAAGGGCAGTTGGGAGTCAACCACATTGCTGTGGCTCCAGAGTCACACGTAGGCCAGACTGGGTAAGGACAGTAGATTTTCTTCCCTAATGGGCATTAATGAATCTGTTGAGTTTCCACAATTGACAATGGTTATCAGTAGATTCTTAATTGCAATATTTTTTATTCAAATTCCACCGTCTGCTGTGACGGGATTCGAACCTGGGTCCCCAGAACATTAGCTGAGTTTCTGGATTAATAGTCTAATGATAATATCACTAGACCATCTCCTCCCTGAAAAGAATCCATGCAGTGCTGATGGACCCATCACAGCTGCACCAACAATTATCCCACCCAGATCCGATCTCCATAACCCCATGTGATTAGCACTGCTGCCTCACAGCGCCAGGGTCCTGGGTTTGATTCCTGGCTCGGGTCACTGTCTGTGTGGAGTTTGCACATTCTCCCTATGTCCACTTGGGTTTCCATGGAGTGCGCTGGTTTCCCCCCACAGTCAGAAAGACATGCTGGTTAGAGTGCATTGACCCAAACAAGTGCTGGAGTGTGGCAACTAGGGGAATTTCACAGTCACTTCATTGCAGTATTAATGTAAGCCTTGATTGTGACTAATAAATAAAACCTTTATTTAACCTGCTAATTCCCGTGAACACTAAGCGGCAATTTTGCATGGCCAGTACCTTTTTTGTAGTGTCACCTGTGCCTTGTGCTGTCCCGAGATGGGAAGAGAGAGTGTGGAATAGCAGATCTTCCTGAATGGAAAAAGCGAGCATTGCAAATGTGAAGCGAGATGAAGGTGCGAGAATCAGCAGCAGAATCAGGGGAGAGATTTTGAAATAGAGACAGTTCTGGAGCATGCACAGACAGGTTACAGAAATATTGGGCAAAGGGATCATTATCACTGCTCAGCCACGTCAGATTTATTGTTTGAAGTGGAATTTTTTTTCACACTTGAGTTAGGTTAGGGATAAATTGCTAAGGGGAGGGGTTCCGTGTTATAATTATTACGGATATTTAAGTTTAGCTCAGTCTTGTGTCTTATCGTGTCAGCAGTGAGTGGGTCTTTGCAACCTTTTAAACCTATTGTTTTTTCTCTCTCCCTCTGAAGGGAGTCAGTTTGTGAAGAGGTTGGAGTGAGGACTCTTAACTGCTCACATTTGAAGGTAGGCTGAACTATGATCTTAATCCGGGATCTTGCTCTTTACTCGGGAACGGTTTGTTAATTGGAGAGGGGACAGTCAGTCTGGGACCGAAACATTGGAGTACTGCTCACCCTCAGGATGTGCCTTTATCCCCAATTCCGCATCTGTACAATCGGCAAACCTCCCACTAAAAAAATCCAACAGGAAATTCGGGAGAAAGGCCTTTAGTCAGAGAGTGGGGGGCAATGTGGAGCTCACAACCACGGGGAGCAGATGAGGTGAATGGTATCGACATCTCTGAGGTAAAACTGGATAAACTCATGAGGGAGAAAGAAATAGAAAGATAGTGAGGGGGGGAGATGATGGGAACAGTCGAAGGAAAACTAGAGGGAGCACAAGCTCTGGGCTAGACCTGTTGGGCTGAATGGCCTGTCTCGGTGCTGTAGATTTCTCTGTAAATTTGAAACTATGGAACACTCCAACATGTTCTCTGTCTTACACTCACTCTCTCTCCAAATCTCTCGTGATCTCATACTATTGTGCATTCTCTCTTATTCTTTCTTTCTCTTGTGCTCTCTCTCAATCTACATCTCTCATGCTTTCTCTTTCTTGTGTCCTCTCTCACGCGCTTCTCTCTCACCCTTGTGCTCTCTTGTGCTCGGTTCCTCTCTCGTGCTTTTCCTCTCTCGCGCTTTCCCTCTCTCGCACTCGCCCTCTCTTGTGCTCCCTCATTTTTGCACCTCCACTCCCCCGTATCCCCACGCCTACTCTCCCTCTGCCCTGCGCTCCCTCTGCCCTGTGCCCTCACCTGTCCTGGCTTCTGGCTCGCGCGCTCTGTCTGTCGGGCTCGCGCGCTCTGTCTGTCGGGCTCGCGCGCTCTGTCTGTCGGGCTCGCGCGCTCTGTCTGTCGGGCTCGCGCGCCCTTTCTGGTTTACGCGCCCTCTCTCTCTGACTCGTGCATCCACTCTCTCTGGCTTGCGGATCCACTCTCTGACTCGCGCACCCTCTCACTCTGCTCACTCATCCTCTCTCTTGTGCATGCGCCCCCTCTCTCTGTCGCTCCTGCTTGAACACCCACTCTCCCTCGCGCGCTCACATGCCCCCACTCACGTTCGCACTCATGCACCCCCTCACTTGTGCTTGTGCGTGCCCCCTCTCTCTCTCCCTCACATTATTGTTATCGATTAGAAACCTGGAGTATAACGTTGGCAAATGTGAGGTTATCCATTTTGGTAGAAATAATAGTAGAAGGGATTATTATTTGAAGAGTGAAAAGCAGCAGCATGTAATGGTGCAGAGGGACCTGGGGGTCCTTGTGCACGAATCGCAAAAACTCAGTCTGCAGGTGCAGCAGGTGATCAAGAAGGCGAATGGGATGTTGGCCTTTATCATGAGGGGGATAGAATATAAAAGCAGGGAGGTCTTGCTGCAACTGTACAGGGTACTGGTGAGGCCGCAACTGGAATACTGTGTGCAGTTTTGGTCCCCGTATTTGTGAAAGGATATATTGGCCTTGGAGGGAGTGCAGAGAAGGTTCACCAGGCTGATCCCGGAGATGAGGGCGTTAGCCTATGAGGAGAGATTGAGTAGATTGGGCCTGTACTCGTTGGAGTTTAGAAGGCTGAGGACGGATTTTGTAGAGACGTGTAAGATAATGAAGGGTCTAGAGAGATTATTTCCACTTGGAAAGAAACAAGAACTAGAGGGCACAGCCTCAAAATAAGGGGGGGTCAATTTAGAACGGAGTTGAGAAGGAACTTCTTCTGCCAGAGGGTAGTGAATCTTTGGAATTCTCTACCCATTGAGACAGTGGAGGCTAACCTTGTTAAATGTGTTTAAGGCACAAAAAGAGAGATTGGTAATGGAATTAAGGATTATGGGGAGCAGGCGGATAAGTGGAACTGAACCACTACAGATCAGCCATGATCTTATTGAATGGCAGGGCAGGGTCGAGGGGCTGGATGGCCGACTCCTGCTCTTATTTCTTATGTTCTTACGCTGCTGGAAGATAATTTTGGAGGAGATGGGAGATAACAGTTTTTCACTGAAATTGAGAGATGTTGGGTCTAATTTCCAAATGAGGAATAGAGGGCATGATAATTATGATACCGTGAGGTGCTGATAGAGGAGTGAATCCATGGAGAGTTGGACTTTTGTGAAAGGATCTCCTTCCTCGCCTCTTCTTCCATTTCGAAACAAAATCTTGCCCCCTTTTTCGAAGCCCCGTTGTTGTAACACTTTATTAAACTCGCTGCATTTCAACTGGGAGCAACTTCCCACCGATTGGTTTGGAAACCTGCCCGAGGTGCTCGGATGTTCGCTGCAAGGGTCTGGCCGAGGCTGGGAGGAAATGAACCTGCTTCCCGCGTAACTCTGTTTTCAGAAGGTATTCGGAATGCGTGGATTCTGCTCCTCCCTGCCCACTCCCCAAAGGGTGTATGAACCCCACTGGTCCAGGCACTGTTCAAATATCTGCCCCAAGCCCTGGGAGAAAATTCTTCCACAACTCACCCGATGAAGGAGCAGAGCTCCAAAAGCTCGTGCTACCAAATAAACCTGTTGGACTTTAACCTGGTGTTGTGAGACTCCTTACTGTGCCCACCCCAGTCCAACACTGGCAATCACAGTTACATGGGGTAAGGTGGGTATAGAGGGATATGGGCCAAACATGGGCAATTGGGGTTAGCTTAGAGGTTAAAAACAGGGCGGCATTGACAAGTTGGGCCAAAGGGCCTATTTCCGTGCTGTATACCTCGATGACTGTATGGATTAAGGAGGTAGCTCGGCGCCACCTTCTTGAGGGCAATTGTGGATAGTTATAGATGCAAGACACACTAACATAAATTCTGTGAAGGAGGAAACATGCCCACTCAGGTCCATTGGCGAGCCTACATCCGTCTCCAGAACGAGAAGGTGAGGGAAGTTATAGGGAGTTCGGAGGAGGAAGTTTGCTGAGTATTTTTAACGCCCGTTGCTGCTTTCATGAGGTCTCCTCTCAGCTCCGCACTGAGGCAGGTCTGTGAGTGAGTAGTGCCTGCAGCTCAACGGAAGTACAGGCCCAACGCCATCCGCATACCTGTGGTTTTAGGATTGGTGCCAACTTTTGAAATGTTGATTTTGTTTATGTTCCTTGTTCTCTGAACAATCCAGTTCTGGGCACTGCACTTTAAGAAGAACGCGAAGTTGTTAGACAGAGTGTAGAGAAAGATTCACTCAAATGCTTCCAGCAATGAGAGATAACTCCTTGGAGCTTTTAAATTTATTTATTAGTGTCACAAGTAGGCCTACAGTAACACTGCAGTGAAGTGAAAATCTGCTAGTTGCCACACTCTGGCACCTGTTTGGGTACACTGAGGGAGATTTAGTGCGCCTAACTAGCACATCTTTCAGACTGTGGGAGGAAACCCACGCAGACACAGGGAGAATGTGCAGACTCTACACAGACGGTGACCCAAGCCGGGAATCGAACCCCAGGTCCCTGGTGCTGTGAGGTAGAAGAACGTTCTTACAGATTTGAGTGTTTAGGATTTGGAGCACATTGTCTGATAGGACGGTGAGTGTGAGTTCAGTTGTAGCTTTGGAAGAGTAAACTGGGTGAATACTCGGAGGGGGGAAGTTACAGGGATTTGGGTAAAGAGCCAGGAGAGATGGTCTAACTGGATCCTCCTCAAAAGAGAAAGCACACACTCGATGGGCTGAATGGCCTCCTTAAATGCTGAACTATCCTATGTTTCTGAGTACAACACCGAGTTCTGGTTAGCAGTAATTGGGGTGTACATGTTATCATTGTCAGGGTGTGACACCTTAATGTTCACTCAGTCCCTCATTAATGCATCCTCGTCTCACAGTAAGGCAGGCGTAGTTCCAAGTTTCACTCCTGAGATGTCAGCGCACAAATTGAAGCTGGTACTCTCGGTGTCCCGCTGCAGGAATGCTGCACTGGGTTGGAATTTCATTCCTGGGGTGAGTTCGCAAAGCCAAGAAACCTCCCGGGGTGGAGGCGGAGGGGCGGATAGGGGGGGGCTCTGGGAGAAAGGACAATTGTGGGGACGGTGTCAGAGCAAGGTTTTAGTTGGTGGGGGGGGGGGGGGCAGGTGGAAGGGGAAGAAAGGATGCCCCAAATGGCAAGACTTCTATTCCAATGGTGATGGGGCCTGGGTTTGATTCCCGGCTTGGGTCACTGCCTGAGTGGATTCTGCAACTTCTCTCTGTGTCTGCGTGGGTTTCCTCCGGGTACTCCAGTTTCCTCCCACAGTCCAAAGATGTGCGGGTTAGGTTGATTGGCTGTGCTAAATTGACCCTAGTTTCGGGAGGATTAGCAGGGTAAATGTGTAGGGGGATGGGAATAGGGCTTGGGTGGGATTGTGCTCAGTACAGACTCAATGGGTCAAATGGCCTCCTTCTGTACTGTAGCAATTCAGTACAGAGTAATCCAGAGGCCCAGGCCAATTCTCTGGGGACTTGGGTTCAAATCCCACCACGGCAGGAGTTTAAATTCAATTCAAAAATCTGGAATATAAAGTTAGTCTCAGTAACGGTGACCATGAAACTATCATCAATTGTTGCAGAATTGGTTCACTGATATCCTTTGGGGAAGGAAATCTGCTGTCCTTACCCAGTCTAGCCTACATGTGAGTCCAGAGCCACAGCAATGTGGTTAACTGCTGGCTGATTAATAATTTTTTAAATTTAAACTCTTATCCATCTCTGGGTGGCCAGAATGCCAGATTTGACCTTTTTGCAAATCTCACAACAACAAAAGTAACCGGAAGTGAGCGTAAGGAACCTCTTAGTGTGAGGCGCTATTTTGGGATGGTGAAGGAGGGTTATGGAATATAAACCTGAATATTCGGAATAAACTGGAATAGAACCAGAGGGGAATGTTCACAGCAATACAAGGCCCGGTTAGGGTAAATGTGCCCAGCATCTTCCCCAAGGGTCACATCACAGAGAGGGAGCAGATCCATCAAGCTTTATTCAATAAGAAAAACAAGAGAGGTTTGCGATGGATTTGATTGAGGATTTCGGATTTTTGTAGGGATTTAGCAGATAAAAAGAAACTTTTTCTGCTGAAGGAGGGAGCGTGTGTGGAACAGAATCACGCCACTCGAGGGAAAGGTTAGGAAATATTTGTTCACATGAAGACTCTGGGCGTTTGATTTGATTTATTATTGACACATATATTAACATACAGACAAAAGTGTTGCTTCTTGCGTGCTATAGAAAGCATATTGTTCATAGACAAGGAAAACAGAGAGTGCAGAATATAATGTTACACTCGTAGCTCGGTGCAGGGAAAGATCAAGATAAGTCCATTCAAAAGTCTGATGGCAGCAGGGAAGAAGCTGTTATTGAATTGGTTGGTACACGACCTTAGATTTTTATATCTTTTTCCTGGCGGAAGGAGGTGGAAGAGAGAATGTCCGGGGTGTGTGGGGTCCTTCATCATGCTGACTGCTTTGTTGAGACAGCGGGAAGTGTAGACAGAGTCAATGGATGGGAGGCTGGTTTGCGTGATGGATTGGGCTACATTTTTGTAGTTTCTTGCGGAGTTCCTTGGAGTGTGGAATTCTGTCCCACAGAAAGTGATGGGTGCTAGCTCCATTTCACCAGAGATAAACAGGTTCTGGCCAATACAGATATTAACAGATATGGAGCTAAGAAGGATATAGCGATGGAGGATTCAGATCTAGCCATGATCTAATTGAGTTGGGCTGGAGTTGACTTTAGGGGCTGAATGGCCTCCTCCTGATTGAGCTTCTTGGATGTTTGATCTCTGTTTCCTGTTGGTTTTTTTCTCCCCCAGTGTTTTGAGCTGAAGGTCTCACTCGGCCGAGATGAGCTGGTCCTTCCTGACGCGGCTGTTGGAGGAAATTCACAACCACTCCACGTTTGTGGGTAAAATCTGGCTGACCGTCCTGATCATCTTCCGCATCGTCCTGACGGCGCTGGGCGGTGACGCCATCTACCACGATGAGCAGAGCAAGTTCACCTGCAACACGCAGCAACCCGGTTGCGAGAACGTCTGCTACAACTCATTTGCGCCCTTGTCGCACGTCCGCTTCTGGGTCTTCCAGATCATCATGGTGTCTGTGCCGTCCATCATGTACCTGGGCTACGCCGTGCACCGGATCGCCCGCATGGAGGGCAGCCAGTCGAAGCCCAAGAAGCGGATGCCCATCGTGCACCGGGGAGCCGCTCGGGATTACGAGGAGGCGGAGGGCGATGACGAGGAGGACCCTATGGTCTGCGAGGAGATTGAACACGAGCCCGAGCCCGAGGCCGACAAGAAAGCGGCCGACAAGAAGCAGCAGCATGATGGCCGGAGGCGTATCAAGGAAGATGGCCTCATGAAGATGTACGTCTTCCAACTCCTGCTGAGAACGCTCTTCGAGATCGCTTTCCTGGTGGGTCAATACTTCCTGTACGGCTTCGAAGTGCTCCCCGGCTTTGTCTGCAGTACCAGCCCTTGCCCGTACACCGTCGACTGCTTTGTGTCCCGCCCCACGGAGAAAACCATCTTCCTCTTGGTCATGTACGTGGTCAGTGGCCTTTGCTTGCTGCTCAACTTTGCTGAGCTCTTCCACCTGGGCCTTGGCGGCATCCGGGACGGTTTGAGGGGCAGGCGTCAGGCTTCCCGCGTCTCCCGCCCCTCCAAGTGCTCCCCTTATGGCCCCCCCGGCTACCACTCCGTGCTCCGCAAGGACAAGACGAAGCTGGGCAACGGGAGCGTGCCGTACCGCGACAACCTCAGCGGCTTGGGGCCGGGCAGCTTCGAGATGTCCGAGGCGGTCCACCGACACCTGAAGCTAGCCCAGGAGCAGCTGAACATGGCTTACCGCGCCTCGGGGGAGATCCCTCATCAACCCAGAAGCGACAGCCCCGAATCGAATGGCACGGCGGTGGAACAGAACCGGCTGAACTTTGCCCAGGAGAAGGAAGGTGCCTGTTCGGGGAAATCAGGTAAAAGTAGACCATCATTCATTCCTGGGTTCGGCCATGTCTAACTGGGTCACACTCTCACCTCCGAGTCAGGAGGCTCTGGGTTCAAGTCCTGCTCCTGTCTATGAGCACAAACCCGTGATTGAGGGTACACTGCCCTGCTGGACATGCTAGTCTATTAGAGAAGGCGACTGTCACTGTGTTAAAGAAGGGCAGTTCCTCCCCACCATCTCAGAACCAATATTTCAACCTCGTTCTCAGTTTATTTCACTGCTATTTGTGTGATCTTGCTGTGCGCTAATTAGGTTTCCGCAGTAACCCACACCGCGTTCCTGTAAAGGAATGAGATACTGACCTGCGCTGTCTGCTCCTTGAACCCTACGGCCCGGCCAAGGGAGAGAGCGGAAGACACAGGAGGCCATTCAGTCCATCGAGTCGGCTCCACCATCCCAATGAGATTGTGGCTGATCTGATACAATCCTCAAATGCACTTTCCCGCCTTCTCCCTGTGACCCTCGATTCTGTGAACTGATTAAAAACTTAACTGTCTCAGGCTTGGATACACCAAACCACCCAGCCTCTCCAGCAACCCCCCCATCCCCACTAATCATGCAGGATATTTTTCCCCTCTCGAGATTCACCAATCAGAGGAGGTCCCAGTAAAATATTAACAACAAATGAGGACATCCAGTCACAAATATCATTTTATACACACACAGTGTGGATCTTATATATACTAAGTGTGGGTCCTAAATATGTGTGAGTATTATAGGGTGCATCTTAGATTCACACACACACACACACACACACACACACTCATATGTATGGGTCTTATATTCAGTGTGGGTTTTATACAAAAAGGAGCCATGAAATGTCTTTGACAGGCAGGAGAATCCCAAAGTTTTTTATGGGCATTTAAAGAGGAATGGGATTGCTAAGGAAAGAGTGCAGGACAGTTGAGCACTGTCAAGGACAGTGGAGGGTATTTGTTTGTGGAGCTGGATGAGGTCCTTAACGAGTATTTTGCATCAGTTTTCACAAAGGAGAAGGTTGTGGTGATGGTGAGTGCAGGAAGGAGGATGTTGACATTCTAGAACATGTTGAGATAAAAAGAGAGGAGGTGACGAAGGTTTTGTAAAACCTTTTTCTTCTTGACGAGGGTCTCAATATCCCGAGCCATCCAGGGTTTTCTGCTTCTGTCAGCCTTGCTCTTCACCCTGAAAGGAATGTGCTTACCCTGGTTAATGCACTTTTGAAAGCCTCCCACCTACCAGCCATCCCTTCGTTTGCCAACAGATTTCCCAAGTTCCTGTCTAATGCCATCAAAATTGACCTTGCTGCAACTTACAGAATCACAGAATCCCACAGTGCAGAAGAGGCCCCTTGGCCCATCAAATCTGCACCCTGACCTGCCCACCGAATTCCACTTGACCCATAGTGTGGAATGTTATGGTGTGCCAAATGCTCATCCAGGTACTTTTTTAAAGAACGTGAGGTATTCCGCTCCCACCACCCTCCCAGGCAGCACATTCCAGACCATCACCACCCTCTGGGTAAAAAAAAAATTTTCCAAAGTCTCCCACCCCTCACTTTTAACTTGTGTCCCCTCGTAACTGATCTTCAACTGAGGGGAACAACTGCTCCCTATCCACCCTGTCCTCATCCTTCATAACCTTGAGCATCTCAATCAGGTCACCCCTCAGTCTGCTCTGCTCCAATGAAAACACCCCAAGTCTATCCAACCTCTCTTCATAATTTTAAATGTTCCATCCCAGGCAGCATCCTGGTGAATCCCCTCTGCACCCCCTCCAATACAATCACATCCTCTCTGTAATGTGGCAACTAGAACTGCGCACAGTTCCCCAGCTGTGGCTTCACCAAAGTTCTATACAACCCCATCATGACCTCTCTGCTTTTGTAATAAGACATTTGGAGTATTGTGTACAATTCCAGTTGCCACACTACTGGAAGGATGTTGATGCATTGGAAAGGGTGCAGAAGAGATTAACGAAGATCTTGCCTGGTTTTGAGGGTATGGACTATGAAGGGGAGGATGAGGGGGAACCTGGTAGAGGTTTACAAGATTATGACAGGCTTAGATAGAGTGGATAGTCAGAGACTTTTTCCGAGGATCACAGGGTCAATTGCTCAGGGGCATAGGTTGAAAGGGAGAGGGAGAAAGTTTAAAAGAGATGTAAGGAGCAAGTTTTTCACACACAGAGCGTGGTGAATGCCTGGAATGCGCTGCTGGAAGAGGTGGTGGAAGCGGATTCTATTATAATGTTCAAGAGGCATCTGGATAAATACATGAATAGGCAGGGAATAGAAGGATATGGATCATATAGAGGCAAGAAAATATTAGATTAGAGAGGCATCTATGTCGGCACAGACTCGTTGGGCCGAAGGGCCTATTCCTGTGCTGTACTATTCTTTGTTCTTTGTTCCTTGTTCCATTCCTTTAATCAAAACATAACTCTGGGAAATCTCTATGTATAAAAGAATCCATTAGCTCTCTCCTAAGTAAACATTACATTGCTAAAATGATAGTCATCCTGCTTTCCTGGCATCTGACTGTATTATTTCCAGACATACTGACTGCCTGTAAAAAGAACTGAATATTAAAACATTCCCCTTAAAGATAAAAAATATCAGTGTCATCGTATACCTCTTTAGTCAGGGTGGAGAGAATGAGGATACAAAATGTCTTCAAGTAGAATAGATTTAGATAAAATGCAGATCAATTACTTGAATAATGAAACAGCCTGAGGTGCTGAATGGGCTCATGTGACAGGCTTGATGAGCTGAATAGTCTCATCTGGTGACTCTGTAGCAGGCTCAAGGGACTGACTGGTATCGTCCTGTTCCTGTGTAGCAGGCTGGAGGGAACTGAATGACCTCCTTCTGTTCCTGTGTAACAGGTTCGAAGGGCTGAACCTCCTGTTCCTGTGTCACAGGCTTGAAGGGCTGAATGGCCTCCTTCTGTTCCTGTGTTCCTCTCTTGCATCTCCCTGCTGATGTAGGTTGGATTCCTCGATATCCTGGGTAACCACTTGGGGGTGACACACCGTCACAGCGGTTAGCACTACTGCTTCACAGCACCAAGGACCCGGGTTCGATTCCCGGCTTGGGTCACTGTCTATGCAGAGTTTGCACATTCTCCCCGTGTCTGCGTGGGTTTCCTCCGCTGCTGCGGTTTCCTCCCACAGTCTGAAAGACGTGCTGGTTAGAGGCATTGACCCAAAGAGTGTGGCAACTGGGAGAATTTCACAGTAATTTCATTGCAGTGTTAATGTAAATGACTGAAAAAATAAAACTTATTAAAAAAAAACTTCCCTTTAACCACTTCTTCCCTTGCCTTTTACAGGATTGCGGGCATAATGTTGACGGAACAGGCTCTTCGACCATGAAATATTCGGAGAAAATTGACGCTTGAAGCAACGAGAAGAAAAGGGGCCTTGACTGGAAAGACTTGCATTTCATTTTAACCTTCTTGACAATAATGTCGCTGGAAAATCACTGGAAAATGCGCGGGGTGAATGGGGAGGCTGACTTGTGGGTGGGTGGGGCAGGGAGAGCCCAGAGTGATGGTAGGGGCGAGAGTGGGAGTTAGCATGAGGTTTGGACCAAGTTGACAAATGTCAAGCATTTTAAGACCACCTTAGTCATTATTGGCTTGTACTTTTTGGTGTTTGTTTCCCTCCTTCCCCCTCTGGTATTCTGGAACATTCCAAGTGCAACCTAATTGGGTCGAGTCACTCTTGAACTAACTGTAGGATAGTGACATTTGAGGCTGAGTTTGAAGGGAGAACCCTCCCCCCCTCCCCCCCCCCCCTTACGATTGGAGAGGGAGTGGGCGAGACCCCCTTTTTTTAACAAGATAGATGCAAAACTCGGCCAATTAGATGGTATTGTATAGTTATTTTTGTTATTAGTTTGGATTAATTCCCTCTTTCTGGTCTGGGGTTAGTTTACTTATTGGGAAAAGAAGCCTTTCCTTTCTCACGATTGTTTTGGTGGGTTTATGTATCTATATAAAGTGACAAGATGTTAAAAAAATGTCTGGGTAGGGATAGGACAATTAATTACAATTTCTTTGCTTAATTCCGATTGTTTACAGCCTGAGAGCATTCCAGCATTTTGTAAGGTCGAGCGAGAGCGACAATGAAATGATTTATTTTGTTGACGAAGTTATTTTTATTTTGGTACTTTTTGGTAAGTTATTGTGCTTTACTTGTGACCATTTCACTGGCTTGGGCCTTCTGGACCTTCCCCAGCCTGGAATTGTCTCCAGGTTGCCCATGGTAACCAGTTTGTTCCACTTGGTTCTGGGGAACGTTTCTGCGTTTCCCTTCGCCTCCTCCACCCCAATTAAGTATTTGCAAAAGTTTTAGCACGAATTCCACTTGAAGCCGCCATTTTTCCCTCTTTTCAATTGAGCCCTTGGCTGCTTTTGCAGAGTCAGAGAGACGGGAGGAGGCCATTTATCCCTTTCAGTGAGACCAAGGTTTGGTCTGTGTTTTAACATCATTTTCCAATCTTCCATTCCATTAGCCTCAATGCCTTTGCCCCATTGTTGCTGATCAACTTTTTACTTGACCATAAGCGTAAGAAATAAGATCAAGAGCACGCAATTCAAACCATTACGTAGCATCATAAAATCACAGAATCCCAACAGTACAGAAGGGGGCCATTCAGCCCATCGAGTCTGCACAATCCCACTCATGCCCTATTCCCGTAACTCCACATTTTTACCCTAGCTAGCCCCCCTAACTCCGGGTCAACTCGACATGGCCCATCAACCTAATCTTTGGAGTGTGGGAGGAAACCGGAGCACCCAGAGGAAATCCACGCAGACACGGGAAGAATGTGCAAACTCCACACAGACATTGAACCGAGCCGGGAATCAAACCAGGGTCCCTGCCGCTGTGATGCAGCAGCGCTAACCACTGTGCCACCATGCCTTCTCATCTAGTCTTCTACCTCAACTCCAGTTTTGCGGTTCTATCCCTTAATCTCCCGAGTACTGAAAATCTGTTGATACCTGTCTGGACTTGGCTCAGTGACTGAGCATCTATCGCCTCCCGAGTGAAGGTCAATCACCACATATCCATCCCAAATAGCCAATTCCTTCTTTTGACACTGTGACCCCATCTTCCTGATGTCTCCAGCCAGGGGAAACATTTTTCACCCCCTCACTTTTCCAAACTCCAGGGAATGTAAGCCTCAGTTTACTCTCTCTTCCTCGTGCTGTCCCCTCACCCCAAGAACCAGTTTGAATGGCCTCTTGCTCCTAAATTCTTCAGATGAAAAGTTCTTAATCAAATTGATTTGCAGAATAAAATATATTTTCAAGCAAAAGAAGTCCTTATTAGTCTGAGCTGTTCAGTCGAGAGGCACAGGCCTAACTTGCCGATGGTGAATTGGGTAATGGAAGCTAGAATTCTTATTTTAGCTGCTACTTATTTTAAAAAGGGCACGCTGGATTTCCATTCTATCTCCCTCGCCTAAACAAGACCTGAGCATTCTAACTTGTCTGAGATCATTCTGACCCATCTACCATGTCTGCAACATGAGAGCAATGGGAAGATTTCACTTCTCTCTCACTACCTGTCCAATTCCCCCTCTCTCCCTCTTTATTTCTTTGTCTCCTCTTCATTTCTCCCTCTCCTGCTCTCTTTCTGTGCCGCTCTCTTTCTTGCCCCCTCTCTACTCCCCTGCTGTTTCTCTTTATCTCTCCCCCTCTCTTTCTCTCTGCCCTCTCTCTTTCTCTCTCCCCCTCTGCTCTATTCTTCCATGGGGTGTGAATAAGGGATCATTACTAGTCTAGTAACATGGTCACTTGCCTTAAGAAGGAGGCCATTCGGGCCATCAGGCCAATAGTTCCTCCCGCGCCTTTCCCAGAGCTCTGTAACATTTATGTTTCCAAGAATTTACCAGATTCCCTTTGGGAATGATGATTGAACCTGCTTCTGTTGCTGAGTCAGGCAGCACATTCCAGACCACAACCACTTGCATGACCTTTCCTCCCTATACCCCTCCCTCCCTGCCTTCTGTCCTCCCTGACTCCCTGCCTCCCACTCTCTCTCTCTGCCTTCTTCACTCTCTCCCTTCCTTCCTCCCTCTCTACCTCCCTCCTTCCCTTCCTCCCAGAAGAGGATAAATTCACCCTGGTTCCCAACATTCTTCAGCGAAAACCTGAGGCCTGGTGCTGGTTGGGATCCAGCTGGGATCCAGGTTCCTACGGATGCTGAGAAAAGTGAACGACTTCATCTGTTCCCTGATTGTATCCTGTGCGATAAAACCATTGTTTGTTTTATTTCTGGACACTTCCTCCTTAATATCAGTCAGTCTCGAGGACAGTATCCGGCTGAGCTGCGCTGTTATTGTGATTTGACAGTGACAACGCAGTGTGACTCCTTCCCTCTCCGCAGCAGGGAGTTTAAAACCCTCATCGCCGTCCCGGGGGCTGGGGCTCCAATAAACACCTCTCATTGTTTGCCTCAAATACCCTCCCCCCTCACCACCCCCCCCACTCCTCAGCCAACTCCCACCCCTCCCCCCACCCCTCCCGATCCCTGGACTGCTTCTGAAAGGACCTGCAGCAGAATAACATTTTATTTTAGTGCTTCAAACCTCCCCGAGTTTGTGAAAAGTATGGGGAGCCTCTCCAACCTGTTCCATTGTTTAATTAGATGGGGCCTGATCTCAACTCCCAGCATCATCTCCCACACAGAAAGGGGCCATTCGGCCCATTAAGGATCATTGGAGATTTGATCGTGAGGTATCATATCTTCTGGGGTGGCACAGTGGTTAGCACTGCTGCCTCACGGCTCCAGGGAGCCGGGTTCAATTCTGGCCTCGGGTCTGTGTGGGATCTGCACATTCTCCCCGTGTCTGCGTGGGTTTCTTCTGCGTGCTCCCATTTCCTCCCACAGTCCGAAGGTGAGCAGGTTAGATGGATAGGTCATGGGGAAAGGGTGGGGTTATGGGGAAAGGCCACGGGGAGGAGGGCCTGGGTAAGGTATTCTGTCAGAGCTGGTGCACATTCGATGGGCTGAATGGCTTCTACTGCACTGTCGAGCTTGTATGATTTTAACTGACTTCCTTTAGACACTGCCTAGCACACCAGAGACTGCCTTATCTGCAAAAAGGATTAAAAAAGACTCTGCATCCGCAAATTACACTTTGTTTACGGATTAGGTGCGAATGGAATATCTCCCAATCCCTGTCACATCCATCTCCACAAGGCTCCACATTCCCAATCCCAGTGGGAAAGCTGTCGGACTCCGTTCAGTCAGATCTCCTTCCCACCCCACAATTCCAGACAGTCTGCGGAGAAATCGGGAAGATTCTCACAATTCTTCCTTTGGGGCTCGCTCACCCTTTCTCCTCTTTGAAGACTCCAGGGTGTTTCTGGAGGTTCCCATTCCCCCCAGTACCTCTCCACCACCCCCCCACAACTCCCACTCCAACCACTGGCCACATCTGTGGCCCTCAGCTTTCCGAACTCTAACCAGAACCTGTTACCGTTGGTAACCGTCAAGAACCTGAGGTGTTTGTCCCCCTCTGGTACTTGGACCGAGGATAGATTTTTGTCTGTTCCCTTTCAGCCTGTCAAGGCTGGGTGTGTGCGCCTATTCCAGCTGGGTTCTGTGGCTCTGGCACGCTGTCTAAAACGGATCCTCGAGGCACAGAAACTGCCGTGAGCGGCGGAAGGGTGCAAACGGCGCACTGTGCCAGCCCCAGACCGGTTTTGGCTAATCGAGGAACCCCAGTGCCAAGGATTAGCTTAACATTTCTCCCTCTCGCTTTGTAAGTGACACAAACCAAAGATAAGTTTTATTCTATTTTTTACTTTAGGTGAGTAAGTTTCGAGGTTTAGTTTTAGCTTTTGTAAGGGTTAGTGTAGCGGGGAAATGGGTTTCCTTGGGGATGTCAGGAGGTGTGTGCACAGGTGTCTCTTTGACTGCGTTTTCATATATTTTGTGAACGTTGTGCGTGTTTTTTAAAGTCCAATACATTTCGAGCCAGTCGCCGGGACTTTAGTTTCTTGGCTCTTACTCCATCTCCTCTATCCAATTCTGTTTGGAAGATGAATTGCTATTGGTTGGGTTTGGAGGCGGTTGATTGGGACTACCCCCCGCCTCCCCAACATTGTGGATGGGGAGTGCCAGCGGTGAGCTCGCTGCGTTCTGTAAACCTGTGTGTGTCCCGCGTAACTGGCGTCTTTTTACCATTTTTTATACTTTTTTTTTGTAGGGAAATTAAAAGTGAGCGTTGCAGGTGATTTGTGACGATCTCAAACTGATCCCTGTGTCCGTGTCTGCTGCTTTTTCTGTCTGATGCCACTCGCTGTGTCTTTCAACACTCGGGGGGAATCTATCCAGCATTGTGAAAACAGACTTGCGTTCATATAGCCCCTTTCATGATCTCGGGTACACTCAAGTATTCTACATCCAATGAAGTGCTTTTGAAGCCTTAAAACTGGAGCGTTGGCTAAATTTGCATCAATTTGTGCACAGCAAGCTCCCACAAACAGCAGTGTGGTGATCGACTAAAATAATGGCCACAATTCTCCCATCCCGCTGTAATATTAAAATAGAAAATTGTGTGCCGGGGAGATGATGCACAGGATCCGTGCCCCATTTGCATCTCCCAGCGCTGGAGAGGTGGGGCTGGCATTTAAATTATGTTTTAAATATCATTTAAGTGCTATTAACAGGGCCTGGGACTGAATTTTCCAGGCATGCTACCCTCTCCTCCACTCCAACCAGAGTGTTTCACTCCAGTGGGGATTACACCAGCTCCCCACTTTTGGGGAACTAGAGGCCTGAACTCGCTGGAATGAAGAGGGGGATTCAATTGGGCAGGGGGGTACCCTCTGGGTACCTGGGCAGTGCCAACTGAGCTCCACATCACTACCCATTGGGCATGGGGCAGTACCAAGGAAGGTGGGAGCTATTGATGGCAAGGCCTGGAGCCAATCAGGGGGGGTGAGAGGTCCCACTGCCACTCTGCTGTTGGGATCGATGGGGGCAGAAAGGAGGCTGGCAATGGGGTGCTGGAAGAGGGGTGGGGCGGGTGGAAGGGGCTGGAGATCAATTGGTGGGGGGTCAAGGCTGACTTAGGAATAATCGGGGACTGTAATTGGGGGTTTGAGAGGGTGGGCAGCTCTACAAGAGTCCTGGTCGCTGGACTGCAAGCGGGAGGGTGACCACTGCACCGCGAACTCCGCTGGTTTCAGGGTGGGGATAGGTCTTGCATCCTGAAATCTACCAATACTCCTAACTGCCTCTGCATTGCACGCAGCGTGGGAGACTCTGCTCTGAAAGAAAACTCGATTACTCCAGCTTTCCCACAAATTCAACACTTAGAAATTTCCCCCGGAGAATCCTGCCCAATCTCTTTTCTTCAACACCATTGTTTCAGTGTTGGCGAGACATCGAGGAGAATTTCCCTGCCCTTCAAGCATTGCCGCTGGAGCTTCAACAGTTATCCGAGGAGGCTAACAGTATCACATCTACAAAAAAACAGCTCCTCCAACAGGATAGCACTTCCTGAGTACTGGGGGTATTGGTG
Source organism: Sphyrna mokarran (assembly GCA_024679065.1). Taxonomy (NCBI): domain Eukaryota; kingdom Metazoa; phylum Chordata; class Chondrichthyes; order Carcharhiniformes; family Carcharhinidae; genus Sphyrna; species Sphyrna mokarran. The sequence continues at coordinate 89,851,199 of JAGIQG010000011.1, forward strand.
TAGATTTAGCACTCAAGTTTATGAAGTGGATCTTGTACCCACAGCCCTCTGAGTGAGCACTGAGAGCGAACATTATGCACCGAGCCCCGATTTTAGACAGTTGATGGATAAATGGATTTAAATCTAAATGTTTTCACTTCTATTTGGCAATTCCTGCTGACATTGTGCTGCTGTAGATACTGGGAAAATATCAGCGCTTTGCAACTCAACCTTTCCATTACAACACTGTCGCTGTGAGTCAATACACTTTCTATCCATTTGTGCAACCTTGGGCTGATATTAATTCCATAATTGCATTAAACTGAGCCGAGGAGGAAGGGCATTTGCCTCTGATTGAACCACTGACAGTTTGCAGATGATACAAAGATATATAGAGGGACAGATAGTATTGAGGAAGCAGGGAGGCTGCAGAAGGACTTGGAAAGGTTAGGAGAGTGGGCAAAGAAGTGGCAGATGGATTACAAAGTGGAAAAGTGTGAGGTTATGCACTTTGGAAGGAGGAATGGAGGCAGAGACTATTTTCGAAATGGGGAAATGTTTTGGAAATCAGGAAGACTTAGGAATCATTGTTCAAGTGCAGGCCGATGTGCAGATTCAGTTGACAGGAAGGCAAATTCAATGTTAGCGTTCATGTCGAGAGAGTTAGAATACAAGAGCAGGGATGTACCTCTGAGACTTTATAAGGCTCTGGTCAGATCCTATTTGGAAACTGTGAGCAGTTTTGGGCCCCATATCTAAGGAAGGATGTGCCGGCCTTGGAAAGGATCCAGAGGAGGTTCACAAGAATGATCCCTGGAATGAAGAACTTGTTGTATGAGGAATGGTTGAAGACTCTGGGTCTATACTCGGAATTTAGATGGACGAGGGAGAATCTTAATGAAACTGACAGGATACTGCGAGGCCTGGATAGAGTGGAGAGGATGCTTTCACTAGTCAGAAAAAACTAGAATCAGAGGGCACAACCTCAGGCTAAAGGGACGATCCTTTAAAACAGAGATGAGAAGGACTTCTTCAGCCAGAGAGTGGTGAATCTGTGGAACTCTTTGCTGCAGAAGGCTGTGGAGGCCAGAGCATTGAGTGTCTTTAAGACGGAGATAAATATGTTCTTGATTAATAAGGGGATCAGGGGTTATGGGGAAAAGGCAGGAGAATGGGGATGAGAAAAATATCAGTCATGATTGAATGGCGGAACAGACTCGATGGGCCAAGTGGCCTAGTTCTGCTCCTGTGTCTTATGTTCTTATGGTCTTATCCAGTGGAGGAGGTGAAGAAGGGAGAAGCATCACCACATGTAGTTCCAGCAGGAGGTACTGACTAGGCGACATAGCCAACCTGAGTGTGAACAGGAGGAGAGACCCAGAGAGCAGAGAGACCTCCCCAGACTGAGGGTATAACGACAAAGAGTCTCATACTTATAACTGAGTGGGAAGCAGTGTCGGGAATGTCTGTGATTGTCCACAGACCTGCTTCATCACATATTCTTCAGAAAGACTTGCCGAAGGACCACCCAGACTGGAAATGTTGGTTCGATTCTCTCTCTACAGAGTCTATCAGACCTGCTGAGACTTTCTAGCATTTTTAATTATTGTGTTGGTTAGTTAAAAGACTAAAGCTGATGATTATTGAACAACAAAATTTATGGAAATCTATTAATGTTAATTATAATTAAAAGGTTCTCATTCACATTATACAGAATATAATTCCAATCTCACCTTTTGATCGTTTTAATGGGAGGCCCTGCTGCTCATTAATTCAGTTAAACCCGGAGACCTGGATTCACACTCACCCACACACACCCACACACACACACTCACACACACACATCTACACCCACACACACACACACACACACACACATACACACCCACACACACACGCACCCACACACACACACATCTACACCCACACGCACACACCACACACACATACACTTCCGCACATACACATACACACACACACACACACACACCGACACCACACACACACACACACATCTAACACCACACACATCTACACCCACACGCACACACACACACACTCACCACACATCTACACCGCACACACACACACTCACACACACACATCTACACACACATTCACACACACACACACATACACACCCACACCCACACATTCACACATACACATACACACACAACTTCACACATACACACACACACACATCTACACCCACACGCACACCACACACACACTCACACACACTTTACACACACACACACACACACAACACCCACCATTCACACATACACACACACCACACACACACCCACACACACACACATTCACACATACACACACACACATTCACACGTACACACACACACACACTCAAACCACATTTACACACACACACACCCACACATACACACACACACTCAACACATTCACACACACACACACACACATACACATACACACCCACACACACATACACACCCACACACACACACCTCACCAACATTCACACATACACACACACATCACACACACACACTTCCACACATACACCACACACACACACACACACACACTACACACACACACATACACAGCCACACACCCACACTCACACATTCACACATACACACACTCACACATACACACACACACACTCACACACACACACCCACACACACACACTCACACACATTCACACATACACACACACACTCACACATACACACACATACACACAACTCACACACTCTCACACATTCACACACCCATTCACACAAACTCACACACATGCATTCACACACACTCACTCGCACACAATCACACTCACACTTGCACACACTGACAGACACTCATTCACACACTCACACATACACTCACACACACACTTATGCACACACACACACTCACAGACACTCACATACACACACACTCACACTCCCTCACACTGACATACACTCACACACACACTCTCACACACCAACACACACACCCACATACACACTCATGCACGCTCACACTCAACGCACACACATGCATACATACACACATACACATTCACACATACACACATACTCACACACACTCATACTCATACTCTGGTCCCTGAAGCAGTGAGACAACAGTGCTGACCGCTATGCCACCTGTACTGTGTCATCTAAGAAAAACTGCCTGTTTAAATGAAAGTCTGCAGAATTCTTTGGTATGAAGGCACCGAGGTTCTTTGTATATGAATCACAAAATCTAACATGCAGCTACAACAAGTAATTTGGAAGACAAATAGAATGTTGGCCTGTACTGCAAAGGGGGTTGGAACATAAAATAGTTATAACCCTTGCTACAATTTTACACACACCATTGTGCCCACACCTGTAGTGTGTAGAAGTTTGGTCTCCATACTTAAGAACTGATATACATGGCGTACATGGACTTCAACTTCAGCAAGGCATTTGACAAGGTCCCACATGCAAGACTTCTTGAGGAGGTGAGAGGCCATGGGATCCAAGGGGCTTTAGCCTTGTGGATCCAGAACTGGCTTGCCTGCAGAAGGCAGAGGGTGGTTGTGGATAGCTCTTTTTCTGCATGGAGGTCGGTCACCAGTGGAGTGCCCCAGGGATCTGTTCTAGGACCCTTGCTGTTTGTCATTTTCATAAATGACCTGGATGAGGAAGTGGAGGGATGGGTGAGTAAGTTCGCCGATGACACGAAGGTCGGTGGTGTTGTGGATGGTCTGGAGGGATGTCAAAAGTTGCAGCATGACATCGACAGGATGCAAGACTGGGCGGAGAAGTGGCAGATGGACTTCAACGCGGATAAATGTGTTGTGGTCCATTTTGGCAGATCCAACGGGATGAATGAGTACACTATCAAAGGTAGGAGTCTTAGCTGTGTGGAAGAGCAGAGGGATCTTGGGGTCCGGGTCCATAAGACTCTCAAATCGGCCTCCCAGGTGGAGGATGTGGTTAAGAAAGCTTACGGTGTACTGGCCTTCATTCATCGAGGGATTGAGTTCAGGAGTCAGGAGGTAATGCTGCAGCTTTATAGGACCCTTGTCAGACCACACTTGGAGTACTGTGCGCAGTTCTGGTCGCCTCACTATAGGAAGGACGTGGAAGCTATTGAAAGGGTGCAGAGGAGATTTACAAGGATGTTGCCTGGATTGGGAGGCATGCCTTATGAAGACAGGTTGAGGGAGCTGGGACTGTTCTCCCTGGAGAGACGAAGGTTGAGAGGCGACCTGATAGAGGTTTACAAGATGTTGAGAGGAATAGATAGGGTGGACTCTCAGAGACTATTTCCCAGGGCTGAAATGGTCGCGACGAGAGGGCACAGATTTAAGGTGCAGGGAAGCAAGTACAGAGGGGATGCTAGGGGAAAGTTTTTCACTCAGAGGGTGGTGAGTGAATGGAATCGGCTGCCGTCGGTGGTGGTCGAGGCGAACTCGCTGGGGTCTTTTAAAAGACTTCTGGATGAGTATATGGGATCCAATGGGATTGGGGGTTATAGATAGGTCTATGGCTGGGTAGGTTTTGATGTGTTCGGCACAACTTGTGGGCCGAAGGGCCTGTTTGTGCTGTAGTGTTCTATGTTCTATGTTCTATGTTCTAACTGATATACTTGCATTGGAGCCAGGTCAGAGAAGATTCCTGTGGTGTAAAGCTTGAAATCCTGGATGTGGATTCTTGGTGAAGTCATCCATGATAAAATGTTATTTTGCAGAGGATTCCAAGCACGTGGTTTAAGAGTGAAGCTCAGAAACATTCTTGAGGAAGTCAGGGCTCTAGTGAGACCAGCTAGTTCACGCTGTGACAAGTATCTGGGGGATTCAGATAAGAAAGCCACAGAAGTTATTTTGGGTCTCTGACCACAGTCTGCCTGTTATTTACACAGACTGTTCACTTACTGTGAATGTTAGAGTATAGGATATAGAGAATACGTTGTGTGTGTGTGTGTGTGTAAGAGAAGGCATGAGTGTGTGTTTGTGTGTGTGTGTGTTTGTGCATGTGTGTGTATAAGAGTATGCATGAGTGTGTGTTTGTGTGTATGTGTGTGTGTGTAAGAGTATGCATGAATGTGTGTGTGTGTGTAAGAGTATGCATGGGTGTGTGTGCGTGTGTGTGTGTGTGTGTGTGTGTGTGTGTGTGAGTGTGGTTAACTCTTTAACCTATGCTAATGCTATCTCCACTCATGTTGTCCGCATCTTTAAGTCTTAAATAGCAGGTTAGCTGCAAAGACTCGCATCCTAATCAGTAATCTGTAAACTGTGTGTGACTTTATATGCCTTTCTCTGATCAGAACCTTCCATACACCTGACAAAGGAACACCATTTCCGAAAGCTAGTGGGTTTACTATCAAATAAACTGGTTGGACTTTTACCTGGTGTTGTGAGACTTCTTACTGTGTTTACCCCAGTCCAACACCAGCATCGCTACATCATTGCTGTAAAGCAGACATAGAAATGTAACATGGTGGCAGCGATGTGCATCTGAAGAGAACGGGACAAATCACAGAGGAGATTGTATGCCATCCGGAGCTGTAGGTACATTGAAACCCTTGGCGTAAAGTCCGTCTACAGAGAGTGCTGTGCAGAACAGTGAGGATCTGATTTGTGAAGTAGTCGGATTGCTCATTAATGGGAGCAGTAAGCTGTTTCTGAAATGGGCACTGGGGGCTTTGAAAAGTCCGCTGGTGCTTCTCCCTCACAAAGATAAAACAAGAAAAAAAACTGGATTACAGCCACAGCTAACAGGAAATGGGGAGGGAAATAAATGGTGTAGAGAGGTTTCAAATCCCCTCCACAGTGGGAGCATCTGGAAAATACAAGGAATATTCAGGAGATGACCACGAAATTCCCCATCAGCAATGGGCACGGTGGCACAGTGGTTAGCACTGCTGCCTCACAGGGATCTGGGTTCAATTCCTGGCTTGGGTCACTGTCTGTGTGAGGTTTGCAGGTTCTCCCCGTGGGTTTCCACTGGGTGCTCCGGTTTCCTCCCACAGTCCGAAAGACGTGCTGGTTAGATGGATTGGCCAAGCTAGATTGCCACTTAGTATCAGGGGAACTAGAGAGGGTAAATGCATAGGGTTGTGCAGATAGGGCCTGGGTGGGATTGGGGGGTCGGAGCAGACTCCTTCTGCACTGTAGGGTTTCTATGGCTGATGCGCAGTGAGGAGGACAAGGGAAAGCTTTGCACAGTCATTCTCAATTTATAACATTTGGGACTCTTCAGAACAATTTCCCAAGTAAACATTCCTTAAGAGGTAACTTTCACTCCAAGTGTTGACTCTCAATCGGAGCTTCCTGTCACTTCAGTATTGGAAACAGCATTATTTCCACAGAGATTTCAGGAAAGGGTTCCTTAAGAAAAATGACACATCGTGTTTATAATTATTGCGGATATTTAAGTTTAGCTCAGTCTTATATCTTATTGTGTCAGCAGGGAGTGGGTCTTTGCAGCCTTTTAAACCTATTGTTTTTCCTCTCTCCCTCTGAAGGGAGTCAGTTTGTGAAGAGGTTGGAGTGAGGACTCTTAACTGCTCACATTTGAAGGTAGGCTGAACTATGATCTTAATCCGGGATCTTGCTCTTTACTCGGGAACGGTTTGTTAATTGGAGAGGGGACAGTCAGTCTGGGACCGAAACATCGGAGTACTGCTCGCCCTCAGGATGTGCCTTTATCCCCAATTCCGCATCTGTACAATCGGCAAACCTCCCACTAAAAAAATCCAACAGGAACTTCGGGAGAAAGGCCTTTAGCCAGAGAGTGGGAGGAATGTGGAGATCACAACCACGGGGAGCAGATGAGGCGAATGGTATCGACATCTCTGAGGTAAAACTGGATAAACTCATGAGGGAGAAAGAAATAGAAAGATAGTGAGGGGGGGAGATGATGGGAACAGTCGAAGGGAACTCAGGGGGAGGACAAGTCTGGGCTAGACCCATTGGGCTGAATGGCCTGTTTTAGTAAATTTCTCTGTTAATTTGAAACTGGAACAGTCCAACATGTTCCCTGTCTCGTGTTCACCCTCACCCCTGATCTCTCATGCTCACACATTCTCGTGCACACTCTCTCACTCATTCTCTCTCACGCTCTCTTGCTCTCTCTCTCTTCTCCTTGGGATCCGTCTCTCTCTGTATCTCTTCCTCGCTCCCCTATTTCTGTCTCTCTCTCTCTCTTGCTCTCTTCCTCAACTCTAATGTTCTCACTCTTGTCCTTGTAATCTCTCTTTTCATGGCTTGCTCTCTATTTCTCTCTCTCTGTCTCTCCCCCCCTCTCTCTCTCACTATTATCATCAATGCCCCTGGAAGATAATTTTTGTGGAGACGGGAGATAACAGTTTTTCACTGACTTTGAAAGATGTTGGGTCTAATCTCCAAATGAAGAAATAGAGGGCATGATATTGGGTTGATTATGATACAGGGAGGTGCCTGATAAGGGAGTGAACCCATGGGAGATTGGACTTTGGGAACAATCTCATTCTTTGCCTCTTTTTCCATTTCAAATTTCTTTCATTGTTGTTGGATTTTGAAGGAAGAGATTGTTGATTAAACACAATGACACCTCCTGTAATGGACAAATGGACTAGCCTACTACAAGTTTCCTGTCAGTTATTAAGCAGCCTGGATCCTCCTCTTCAAAACAAAATCTCGCTCTGTTTTTCGAAGCCCCGTGTTATTACACTTTATTAACTCGCTGCATTTCAACTTCCCACCAACCGGTTTGGAAAACCTGCTTGGACATTCGCAGCAAGGGTCTGGCCAAGGCTGTGTGGAAATGAACCTGCTTCCTGTGTAACACTGTTTTCAGGCGGTATTCAAAATGTGTGGATTTTGTTCTATTGACCAGTGCCGCTTTTGTCTCTAACTGACAACCTCTGTTGTTGCTGCAGCAGCATGATTGATCTCTATTGCTAAAATGTTTGTTTTAATCTGGGCTAATGCTGTTCTGATATTTTAATGTTTTCCCTTGTTTTGTGCAGAGTCTGATTTGATTAGGTTGATTGACAGATTGGGTAGGATTAGGCTCACACAGAGAATTCGAGTCATTTGTTGCGTGAGATCTTTAGTGAGGGGGAACTTTGCCTCTCTCTCTCTTTCTGGTTTGGAGTCTGGGATCTGCCAGGAAACAAGGCTACAGATCTAGCTCCTCCCACTAACCATATTACCATATGATCCTGTGTATCTAAACTTAAATTCCATTCCTGTTATCAAAACCCCAACGGAAATCTCCACCTATAAAGAAAAATCCATTACCTTTGGCCTCAGGAAACATTCAATGGCTAAAATGAGTAATTATCCTGCTCTCCCAGCATCTGAGCTGGCTGTTTCCAGACACACTGACTGCCTTTAGATTAAAACTTAATTTTAAACATTCTACAGAAACATTAACACAAACATACATGTGTATATATAGCAACTACCCACTACTATCAGAGATCTCTGACTGGACTCTTAAATGGTGTATAGCAGAGGTGGGATATCGTCTATCCATGATGGCATAGACATCCTCCCAGCAAGGTAACCCTCCCCCCTAGTCTGGAAGACAGTGGCAGCCTGAGTGAGTGCCAGCTCACTACAGGACAGGAAGGGTAGCAGTTGGAAGAAGCTGGGTCAGTGTTTTTGTGTGACCAGGGTAAATCTCCCTGCTCCACTCTCCCCTGCACACCCGCCTGGCACTGCCAAGTCGATCTCTCGCTCATGGGTTCCCAACACCTATCACAAATCTCTTTACAGAGATTTCTCCAACCCCTAAACTACTCCGCCTCCATATTCCCCAATGCATATCTCCATCTGTCTCATTCCAGGGTAAACCCCACCATGAGAGGTGTGAGTGGATGCAGAGTTGCAGATTCATGCCAGAGCCCCAGATCCCTCATGCCCTTTGAGGAGTGAACATTGGAGCTGGCCGGGGAGGAGGAGGACTCTTTGTTGATAAGGTTTTTTGTGAGGTTCGAGCATCGGCGCTGCTTTTCTCACAACAACTGCGGGCCCAGCCTCCCCTTCACCTGTGGGGCACTGGTCCTGACCAGATGGCACGCCAGGGTCACTGCTGCTGCTCTCTCACCATGAGCGGTATTGCCAATTTACCCAGCCTCATAATCCCCCAGAATCATTGAGTAAAAAGGGGGAACACCACAGTGAGGATTTCTGATGTGGATTAGTAAATTTGCAGATGACACTAAAGTCGGTGGAGTGGTAGATAGTGAAGAGGGGTATTATAGTTTGCAGAGGGACTTGGACAAGTTGCAGAGCTGGGCCGAGAGGTGGCAAATGGAGTTTAATGTGGAAAAGTGTGAGGTATGCACTATGGCAGAAATAATAAATGTGTAGAGTATAGGGCAAATGGTAGGATTCTTAGTAGTCTAGATGAACAGAGGGATCTTGGTGTGTATGTGCATAGATCCCTGAAAGTAGGCAGTCAGGTCGAGAAGGTTGTTAAGAAGGCATATGGAATCTTGGCTTTTATTGGTAGAGGGATTGAATTTCGGAGCCGCAACGTCATGTTGCAACTGTACAAAACTCTAGTGCGGCCGCACTTGGAGTATTGTGTGCAGTTCTGGTCCCCACATTATAAGAAAGATGTGGAGGCATTGGAGAGGGTACAGAGGAGGTTTACCAGGATGTTGCCTGGTATGGAGGGCAGGTCTTATGAAGAGAGGCTGAGGGATTTGAGGTTGTTTTCGTTAGAAAGGAGGCGGCTAAGAGGGGACCTAATCGAAACATATAAGATGATTAGAGGTTTAGATAGGGTGGACAGTGATAGCCTTTTTCCTAGGATGGAAAAAGCTAGCACGAGGGGACACAGCTTTAAATTAAGGGGTGATAGTTATAGGACGGATATCAGAGGTAGGTTCTTTACCCGAAGGGTGGTTCGGGAGTGGAATGCCCTGCCTGCAGCAGTTGTAGATGCGCCAAGTTTGGTGGCGTTTAAGAGGTTAGTTGATAAGTATATGGAAGAGAAGGGAATGGTTTAGTTTGGAGGGGCATTGCTTTTTATATTGGTCGGCGCAACATCGAAGGCCGAAGGGCCTGTTCTGTGCTGTAATGTTCTATGTTCTATGTTCTATGTTCTATACCAGTGTTGGACTGGGGAGGGCACAGTAAGTAGTCTCACAACACCAGGTTAAAATAAGAACATAAGAAATAGGAGCAGGAGTGGGCCATCCAGCCCCTCGAGCCTGCCCCGACATTCAGTAAGATCACGGCTGATCTGAAGTGGATCAGTTCCACTTTCCTGCCTGTTCCCCATAACCCTTAATTCCCTTGTCTATCAGAAACCTATCTACCCGGGACTTAAATATACTCAGCGAGGATCCTCCACCACTTCAATGGGGAGAATTCCAGAGATTCACCATCCTTTGAGTGAAGAAGTTCCTCTTCCACTCCATTCTAAACTGCACCCCCCCCCCTTATTTTGAGGCTGTGCCCTCAAGTTCTGGTTTCCTTTCTAAGTGGGAAGAATCTCTCTACCTCTACCCTATCCGCCCCCTTCATAAATCCAACAGGTTTATTTGTGTAGCACATGCTTTCAGGGAATGAATCACCTGATGAAGGAGCATTGCTCCAAAAGCTCTTACTGTGAGGATTTCTGATAGAGTCCTGACCTTCACCCCTCTGGGATTTCTACCCTGGCACTCCCTACTGAGTGAATGTCTCCCTGCTGTCCCTCACACCCTTCCCTCTGACACTCTAGGGCGGTACAGTGGCACAGTGGTTAGCACTGCTGCCTCGTGGCACCAGGGACCCAGGTTCCATTCTGACTGGGTCACTGTCTGTGTGGAGTTTGCATGTTCTCCTCGTGTCTGTGTGGATTTTCTCGGGGTTTCACCCCACAGTCTGCGAGACGTGCTGGTTATGGTGCGTTGGCCAGCTAAATTCTCCCTCAGTGTACCCGAAAAAGTGGCGATTTTCACAGTAACTTCATTGCAGTGTTAATGTCAGCCTTACTTGTGACCAGTAAATAAACTCTATAAACTGACGTTGGCCCTTCCTAACGGCACCAAGATGAAGTGAGTAGACCCTCCAGAGTCTCAGTGACACCCCAATTCCCTACCCGTATCTCCTCCCCAACAAACACCTTCCTCCTCCCCGCCAAACTGGGAATGGGAAGTTGAGTGGATGCATGAGGCTAGCTTCTGCATCCTGACCTGGTGCCTCAGAGCTCACAATGTTTTCTGTTGGTTCCTTTCAGTGTTGGATTGGAGGTCTCGAGATGAGCTGGTCTGTGCTGGCGCAGTTCCTCAAGGAGGTCGACGGCCACTCCAGCTTTGTGGGTAAGGTCTGGCTGGCTGTCCTGATGGTCTGCCGCTTCACGCTCCTGGAGTTGGGCGGCGCTGCCTCGTACGGGGACGAGCAGGGCGCCTTCCGCTGCAACTCGCCTCAGCCCGGCTGCGAGGCCGCGTGCTACAACTCCTTCGCGCCCTTGCCCCACGTCCGCTTCTGGGTCTTCCACATCGTCACGGTCTCGGTGCCGCCTGCCGTGTACCTGGGCTGTGCCCTTCAGCGGATCGCTCGGGTGGAGGGCAGGAGGAGGGTGCGCTGCGGGGCTGAAGGAGACGCCGAGTCCGACTGCAAGGAGGGCCCCACGGCCAGTGAGGAGATTCAGGCTGAGAGGAAAACCCCTGTGGAACAGCAGCACGACGGGTGGAAGCGTACCAAGGAAGACGGCCTCGTGAAGCTGTACGTCTCCCAACTGCTGCTGAGGACACTCTTCGAGGTCGCTTCCCTGGTGGGTCAGTGTTTTCTCTATGGGTTTAAAGTCCCAAACATGCACAGGTGCGACAGCTATCCTTGCCCTGATCAGGTTGACTGTGTTGTGCCCCGTTCCACGGAGAAAACCATCTTCTTGTTGGTCATGTTCTCGTCCGGTGCTCTCTGCTCACTCCTCAACTTTGCCGAGCTCTTCCGCCTGGGCCTTGGTGGCATCCGGGATGGTTTGAGGGGCAGACGCTTGGCGTTCCACTTCTCACGCGCTACCTCCTTCGCCCCGGGCAGCGAGGACAAGATGGGCAGGGAGGCTGGACGAGCTGGGCCAGGAAGACTGGAGATGTGGGAGGCCGTTCGCCAACCTGGGAGGAATTTCCAGGGGCAGCTGAACTTGTCTAACCGCGAGCCGGGGGAGATCCCTCACCCACTGGGAAGCGACAGCTCTGAGTCAAACAGCAGGTGGGTGACCAGAACCGATTGAGCTTTTCCCAGGAAGAATCCTCTTCCATCTCCTCGTAAACCAGACCCACCATCCCGGGGATTAATCAGGTGAATGTCCATTTCGCTCCCTCCTCTGTGGCAGGTATATCTTTCCTTAGGTAATTAGACTCTGCATACTGCTCTAATTGAGGCCTTCCCAAGGCTCGGTGAACTTGCAGTAAGATTTCTTTACTCCTGCACTTCAATCCCATGTGATAAAGTCCATCACCTCACTTGCCTTCCTCACAGCTTGCTGGATCTGCCTGCTAGCTTTTAGCGTCTTATGAATAAGGGCAACATTTGAATTTCCCAATCTCTAATTAAAAACAATCTTACTTCCCGTTTTCATAAAATCCTACAGTGCAGAAGGAGGCCATTCAGCCCATTGAGTCTGTACCAATAAAAATCCCACCCAGGCCCTATCCCCATAAACCCATGCATTTACCCTAACTGGTCCCTTGACACTAGGGGCAATTTAGCATGGCCAATCCATCTCACCTGCACATCTTTGGACAGTGGGAGGAAACATGGGTGATACAGTGATTAGCACTGCTGCCTCACAGCGCCAGGGACCCGGGTTCAATTCCTGGCTCGGGTCGCAGTCTGCGGGGAGTTTGCATGTTTTCCCCATGTCTGCGTGGGGTTCCTCCAAATGCTCAAGTTTCCTCCCACGGTTCAAAGATGTGTGGGTTTGGTGGATTGTCCACGCTAAATTGCCTCTTAGTATCAGGGGGACTAGGTAGGGTAAATCTTTGGGATAGGGCTCACAGGTGGGATTGCGGTCAGTGCAGACTCGATGGGCTAAATGGCCTCCTCCTGCACAGTAAAATTCTATAAGGTGGAAACCGGAGTACCCAGAAGAAACCCACGCAGACATGGGGAGAACATGCAAACTCCGCAAAAACAGTGACCTGAGGCCAGAATTGAACTGGGGTCACTGGCGCTATGAGGCAGCAGTGCTAATCACTGTGCTGCCCCAGTTTTACAAAGTAAATAACTTCGCACTTGCCCACACTATATTTTACCTGCCATGCACTTGCCCCATTCCCCTAATCGGACCACAACCTCCTGAAACATCCACGTATCCTCCTCACAACTTACATTCCCGCTCCGCCTGATATCATCGGCAAACTTGTAAATATTACAATTAGTCCCCACAGCCAAATCACTTCTACAGATTGTATAGCTGTGGCCTTGACCTGGTCCTTGCAGTTACCCCCAAAGGAACAGCCTGCCATCCTCAAAATGAGTAAAAAGTCTCACAGCACCAGGTTAAAGTCCAATAGGTTTATTTGGTAGCAAAAGCCACTTTTGTTACCAAATAAACCTGTTGAACTTTAACCTGGTGCTGTGAGATCTCTTCATGTGTTTACCCCAGTCCAATGCCGGCGTCTCCACACCCTGAAAATGGCCCACTTATCGCTACACCCCAGTTTCTGTCTGCTAAACAATTCTAAGTCCACGCTAGCATAGTTCCCTCAATCTCACGCGTTCTGATTTTATTTACTAACCTCCTGCGTGGAACCTTATCAAAAGCCCTCTGAAAATTCAAACGCGTCACATCCACTGGTTCTCCTTTAACAATGCTGCAGTAATATTCTCAAAAAAAACACCAACAAAATCGTCAAACACGGGCTGAAATTCTCTGGTCATTCCCGCCCCTTCCATCACAGCCGGCGAGGATGGAGAATTTGGCGCTCAGCCAAATCTCCGTTCACTGCAGCGGGACTGGAGAATCTTGCTTGTGTGAACAGCCATGGAATTCCATCTATGACAAATCCCTTTGACAAATCCACGTGACCTTGTCCAGTTTTACCAATAATTTCTAGATGTGCAGCTACATCGTTGCTTCCGGAGGACTGGAGGATAGCGAATGTGGTCCCATTGTTTAAGAAGGGGAAGAGAGACCTTCCAGGGAATTATAGGCCAGTGAGTCTTACTTCTGTGGTGGGCAAAGTATTGGAGAGAATAATTAGGGATAGGGTTTATACTTATTTAGAGAGTAATGAATTGATTGGAAATAGTCAGCATGGTTTTGTGAAGGGTAGGTCGTGCCTTACTAACCTCATTGAGTTTTTTGAAAAAGTGACTAAGGAGGTGGATGGGGGTAAGGCGGTTGATGTGGTATATATGGACTTTAGTAAGGCGTTTGATAAGGTGGCCCATGGAAGACTTCTGCAGAAAATGCAGATGTATGGGATAGAGGGTGATTTAGCTAATTGGGTTAGGAATTGGCTAGCAGATAGAAGACAGAGGGTGGTGGTTGATGGGAGATATTCATCGTGGAGTTCGGTGACAAGTGGTGTACCTCAGGGGTCTGTTTTGGGGCCCCTGCTGTTTGTAATTTTTATAAATGATCTGGATGAGGGTATTGAAGGATGAATTAGTAAATTTGCGGATGACACTAAAGTCGGTGGAGTGGTAGATAGTGAAGAGGGGTGTTATAGTTTGCAGAGGGACTTGGACAAGTTGCAGAGCTGGGCCGAGAGGTGGCAAATGGAGTTTAATGTGGAAAAGTGTGAGGTAATGCACTATGGCAGAAATAATAAATGTGTAGAGTATAGGGCAAATGGTAGGATTCTTAGTAGTCTAGATGAACAGAGGGATCTTGGTGTGTATGTGGATAGATCCCTGAAAGTAGGCAGTCAGGTCGAGAAGGTTGTTAGGAAGGCATATGGAGTCTTGGCTTTTATTGGTAGAGGGATTGAATTTCGGAGCCGCAACGTCATGTTGCAACTGTACAAAACTCTAGTGCGGCCGCACTTGGAGTATTGTGTGCAGTTCTGGTCCCCGCATTATAAGAAAGATGTGGAGGCTTTGGAGAGGGTACAGAGGAGGTTACCAGGATGTTGCCTGGTATGGAGGGCAGGTCTTATGAGGAGAGGCTGAGGGATTTGAGGTTGTATTCGTTAGAAAGGAGGCGGCTAAGAGGGGACCTAATCGAAACATATAAGATGATTAGAGGTTTAGATAGGGTGGATAGTGATAGCCTTTTTCCTAGGATGGAAAAAGCTAGCACAAGGGGACACAGCTTTAAATTAAGGGGTGATAGTTATAGGACGGATATCAGAGCAGTTCTTTACCCAAGGTGGTTCGGGAGTGGAATGCCCTGCCTGCAGCTGTTGTTGATGCGCCAAGTTTGGTGGCGTTTAAGAGGTTAGTTGATAAGTACATGGAAGAGAAGGGAATGGTTTAGTTTGGAGGGGCATTGCTTTTTATATTGGTCGGCGCAACATCGAAGGCCGAAGGGCCTGTTCTGTGCTGTAATGTTCTATGTTCTGCTGATGTCAGGCTCGAGGGGCTAAGCGGCCTTCTCCTGCTCCTCTGCTCCTTCCCGTGTTCTCAGTGATGAGGTAAGAATCCAACCCCTCGCTATCCTCACGGGTAACTATCTCTTCTTTTACCTTTTGCAGGTCAGCAGATGCAATGCCGATGGATCAGGATCTTTGACTGTGAGATCTGGAGACAGTTGATGCTCGAAGCAATGAAAGGATGTTGACTATGTTACAATCCCAGCTGATGATTCAACTGGATAACCCAGGATGGAACTTGGTTTGATAAACTCAAATTTATCTTTTGCTTCAAAGCAGTAACTGAACAGACTCACACGAGTCTGCAAATGAGCTTTTAACAAAAGTAAATGTTTATTAAACACAAAAAGAATAATTATATTCCACTATTTGTATGTTTTGTTTTATCCTACAGGTATTTCGGTCACCTTGTTGTCTAACAAGAGGCATACACGCGATGGGTCGTGAGAGGGCTGCTCTTGGATTTTTTTTTCGAGAGTATCCTAGTGCTTCACGTCGTTAGTGTACGCTTGACCTGGACCATTTGATGGGCAACACAACAGCTCAGTGACTATCGCTATGCTGTGCAGATACATGGATTTGGGGCCTGTGTCTGTGGGAGTTTGCGCATTCTCCCCGTGCTTGCGTGGGTTTTCTCCGGCTGCTCCGGTTTCCTCCCACATCCCAAAGATGTGCTCTTAGGCTAATTGGCAGAACAAATTCTCCCTAAATTGTCTCAAATTTGGTTCCAATGCATAGATCTATAAACATGGACAGGGATCACGGGTAGAGGTGGGAACATCGGAGTGGCGGCACAGGCTTGTTGGGCCAAAGGGCCTGTTTCCCATGCTGTTTTGTTCTTTGTTCTTTTTTCTTTGTATTCTCTCTATACCTTTATAAATACATACAGATTCATAATAAAAATGCAATGTATAAAATCCATCTTGTACTCTAATGTTCAGAGTAAATACACAGTCCACGTAGACAAACTGGGGCTCTGAAACCAAGTGATAGTTCCCACCCAAAGTAACTTTTATGGACTTGTCATCAATCCTCAGATTCTGAAGCAGTCCATGTCCAAATGCAGCAAGGCCTGCACAATATCCAAACAGAGAGTTTGAGTTTAAGGGTCGTGGGGTTATGCTGCAACTATACAGGACCTTGGTGAGACCACATTTGGAATATCGTGTGCAGTTCTGGTCACCTCACTATAGGAAGGATGTGAAAGCATTGGAGAGAGTGCAGAGGAGATTTACCAGGATGCTGCCTGGTTTGGAGGGTAGGTCTGATGAGGAAAGGTTGAGGGAGCTGGGGCTTTTCTCTTTAGAGTGGAGGAGATTGAGAGGCAACTTAATAGAGGTTTATAAGATGATGAGGGAGATAGATAGAGTGGATATTCAGAGACTATTTCCTCAGGTGGATGTAGCTGTTACTAGGGAGTATAACTACAATGTTCATGGTGGGAGATATAGGTGGGATGTCTGAGGTAGGTTCTTTATTCAGAGTGGTTGGGGTGTTGAATACACTGCTTGCCATGATAGTGGAGTCAGTCACTTTAGGGATTTTCAAGTGGTTATTGGATAGGCACATGGAACACACCAGAATGATAGGGAGTGGGATAGCTTGATCTTGGGTTCCAACATATCTCGGCACAACATCAAGAGTTGAAGGGCCTGTACTGTTCTACGTTCAAACCTGTGCTGAAAACAGGCAAGTAGCATCCGTGCTACACAAATTTCAGACAATAACCACCTCCAACAATCCAATCATCTCCGTTGACATTCAATGAGATCACCATTATTGAATTCCCACAACCATTGGCCAATAACTCAACCAGACTGGACATACAAATACTGCAGCTACAAGAGCAGTGCAGAATCTCGGAATCAGTGTTCTGGAGATTGATATTCAGTTCCTGGAGACTCCAGGCCATCCCTGGAGGGAAAGTGACTAGGTGTGTAGATAGTGCAGTTGGTGTAGTCTACACGAACTTCAGTAAGGCTTTTGACAAGGTACCTCATGAGGTATTAATCCAAGATGGTGAGAGCCCATGGAATCCAGGCCAGTTTGGCAAACGGGATCCAAAATTGTCTTTGTGGCAGGAGACAGAGAGAGTGATAGTTGAAGGTTGGTTTTGTGACTGGAAACCCATATCCTGTGGCGTTCCACAGGGATCAGTGCTGAGTCTCTTGTTTGTGGTGTTCATTAATGATTTGGATATGAATGTCAGAGGTATGATAAGTCAGTCTGCAGATGATACAGGAATTGATGGTTTGGTGAACAGCAAGAAGCAAAGCCTTAGATGACAGGATGATATAGATGGCCTGGTTAGATAGACAGAAGAGTGGAGTTTTAGGCTGAAAAGTGTGAGTTGATGCATTTTGCGACTACTAACAAGGCTGGGGAATTTATAACAAATGGTGGGACACTAAGAAGTACAGAGGACCAGAGAGACCTTCGGGTGCAAGTACGTAGATTTCTGAAAACAGTGGGACGGTTTGATAAGGTAGTTAAGAAGGCACATGGATTACTTGCTAATCAACAAGTGCTGGAATTGGGATTGGAATAGACAGGTGTTTAATGGCTACTGTGAACACAATGGGCTGAAAGGCCTCTTTCTGTGCTATAAAACTCAATGGGCCGAATTTTCTCACCCAACCCATCACAGGAATTCATCAAATTTTCGTTAATCTCGGGTAGGATTTTGGCACAGCCAAAAGATTCCATCCTCCGGTCTATATCACTAAACCCCCAGCTCTAGATTCTCCCACAAAAGGAAACATTCCCTCTACATCCACCCTGTCAACACCCATCAGGATCTTAAAGGTTTCAGTCGAGTTTTCTCTTACTAATCTAAACTCCAATAGATACAAATCCAATCTGTCCAACCTCTCCTCCAAAGACAATCTCTGAACTATTTCCATTAAATAAGGAGACCAGTACTGTGCACATTACTCCAGATGTAGCCTCACCAATAGCCAATACAACTGAAGTATAACCTCCCTTCTTTTATATTCAATTCCCCCCACAATAAATGATAACATTCTATCAGCTTTTCTAATTACTTACTGAAGTAGCCTTTTGCGATTCATGCATTAGGACACACAGATCCCTCTGCATCTCAGAGCTCTGCAATCTCTTGCCGTTTCGGTTACATGACTTTTATTCTCCCAGCCAAAATTACACATTTGCCCACACCATACCCCATTTTTTTATTCATTCGTGAGACATGGGCATCGCTGGTTGACCAGCATTTATTGCCCATCCCTAGTTGCCCTTGAAAAAAGGAGAGAGGAACTTTGCAAGGAAAAGAACTTTGCAAGGAGAGGTTGAAACCTTGGAGGTGGATCCTTGGTGAGGGCACCTGAGAGAAAGCATAATTTGGGAGAATTTTCAGGATGTGTTTTTTGTGCAAGGAGGTAAGAGTTCCTCGTATGAAAGATAGAAGCATCTGTCTTGGTTTCGGTGAATGGGTGCCTGACCACTTTTCACCTATTGGCTCCAATGGTCTGTTTACTTACCAAGAACATTACAGCATGAGATAGATTGTGTGAATGGTGCTATCTGTATAAATCACTACATCCCTGTAAATGTATAGCTGTGGGATAAAGGAGTTGTGTAACGTAACTTATCAATTCTTGCTGAATGAATGTTTTATTATTTTGTTGTAAGTTTATCAGCTGAATCCTGTCACTGTTGCTATCTTCCACATTCCTGAATAAAAGATTAAAGTTGGGATTGATCAAGTCAGGTTCCATTCTGGGATTTGACGTGTCTGGTAAGAACATCAGCTGGGATCATAACACTATTTTCCAATCAAATGAAACTTCTCCTACTATAGGGAATTTCAAAAGATTAAAACTTGTGCATAAACCATGTCTCACACTCTAATTGTTCCCGCTGACAAATCTATTTGTTACTCTTTGTTTTTTTTGTATATTTCTGTATACCCTGAATTGAATCTCCCGTAATCTGACATAATACACTTCCCTAAATTTGCACCCCCTTTATTGTGGAGTCCTCTAGAGGTAGACAAAAACATTGGCAATCAACAAAGACTTGAATAAGGCACCCATTGTGTGTTAAAATGGGCAGCACAGGCTTGTGGGGCCAAAGAGCCTGTTTCCTGTGCTGTTCTTTGTTTGTTCTTTGTTATCTGGTCTTCTGACCCACCGCCCAACTTTACACAACAATATGTTTTTAAGTTTGATACTGTCTAACATTTTTGGCTAACAGTTGGATGGTGGGAGCTCTCTTGGAATCTTTCTCTCTGCTTGGAATCTTTCTATTCTGTGCCATTGTGTCTCAGTTAGTCAATCATTTAACCTCATTTGCCAGTTCACTTTAGCCAACTCAATTTCCATGCCCTCATTCCGCCATCCACTAAACCAAAGTCAGAAGTGCGATGGAATACTTTCCAATTGCCTGGATGAGCATAGCTCCAACAACACTCAAGAAGCTCATCACTAACCCTGCTTGATTGCTATCCCTTCCACAAACATTCACTCCTCCCACCACAGGCGCAGAGTGTAGCCATGTTCACCGTCTACAGGAACTCACCAAGGCTCCTCAGACAGCACTTTCCAAACCCATGACCTCTATCATCTAGACGGTCAAAGGCAGCAGATAGTTGGGAACTCCCCAGCACCTGGAGGTTCCCCTCCAAGTCACTCGCCATCCTGACTTGGGAATATATCAGCCTTTCCTTCACTGTCACTGGGTCAAAATCCTGAAATTTCCTCCCTAACAGCACTGTGGGTGTATCTACATCAGCAGCTCAAGAAGGCAGCTCAACACCAACATCTCAAGGAACAGTAAGGGATGGGTAATAAATGCTGGATTGTGAATTGATTTTTGAAAATTCTGTATTTTAATCAGCTACTTAACTCATTTATTAAATTTGATTTTATGTATTCTGTTAGCCTTGTCACACATTTCTATACAATTGTAAATCTTAGGAATAGAACAGACATTAACTACTTACCAGCTACTTAACAGATAACCGCCAAGCAATTTCCCTGAAATAGGGTAAGAACCTAGAAAAAGTCTTAAAAAAAACAAAGGCAAACCTTCCTGTCCTCCTCACTGGGTATCCCCAGCTTCCGGCTCTCTGCTAAGGTCACACACTAAGTGCTTGGTGACATAGTTTGTCATTCTGTGTTCTGAAAATGAAAGTATTCGCTAAACCCAAGTACACATAATTCAGGTGAAACACTACATGATCAAAACTCTCTCTCTTGAGAGAGAGAGTTCCTGGATTCAGCACAGTAACTGCATATCCCCCTACGTATACAATTTGGTTATAACTTAATAAACCAGTTATTGTTTAAACATACCCAATGTCTCGGCAATTGTCCTTCAACCAGCTTAACAATGTTCTATATTCTGGTCGTGATGTTACAGGAAGGATGTGGCGGCTTTGGAGAGGGTGCAGAAGAGGTTTATCAGGATGCTGCCTGGATTAGAGGGGATAAAGCTATGAGGAGAGGCTGGACAACATAGAGCTGTTTTCTCAGGAGCGGCGGAGCTGAGGAGAGACCTGACAGGCGTCTATAAAAGGATGAGAGGCGTAGATAGGGTTGACACTCAGAACTTTTCTTAGAGTTGAAATGTTTAAAACTAGGAGGCATGCACTTAAGGCGAGAGAGGGAAAGTTCAAAGGAGATGTGAGGTGCAAGTTCTTTACGCGGAGAGTGATTGGTGTTTGGAAAGCTTTGTCAGGTGTGGTGGAGGCAGATGAGATAGGGGTGTTTAAGGGGCTTTTAGATAAACATATGAATATGCAAAGATAGAGGGATATGGACCAAGGGCAGGCAGAAGAGATTAGTTTAACTTGGTGACATTTTCGCTGGAGGGCCTGTTCCTGTACAGTTCTACGTTCTAATATGTAACATGGTGGAAATGTTGATGGACCCCAAAATCATGCAAATTCCGTTTTATTGGCAATTGCAAGTCTGGCCCAGAAAAGGAGGGCCAAAGTCACTGATATGAGTTAGAGAACTCCAAGCTGCTCCAGGGGGAGGTGGGACTCCAGCACAGTGCGCGGTGGTCCATGAATAAAACTCCTGGCCAACCATCATAGGCTTTGAGTCAAAGAACCCAAGATAAAAATGTGGCATTCCTGAGCACTCCTTCAAATGGGTGAAAAAAACTTGTATTTTATAGGTGCTTTAAACTAGCAAGAGTGGGTTTCAACAAGTCAATAAATGTAGGAGCAGAAGTGGGCCATTCGGCCCATCCAGTCTTCTCTGTCATTCATTGAGATTGTGGCTGATATGATATCACCAACTCCACTTTACCCCCTAATTCCCTTACTCTCTGATTATATAACTGTCCATCTCAGCCTTAGACTAACTTAATGACCCAGTTGCTAAAGACCTTTGTGATAAAGACTTCCACAGATTTACTACCCACGGTTTTGGTGCCCTTATCTAAGGAAAGATGTGTTGGTATTGGAAGCAGTCCAGAGAAGGATCACGAGGTTGATTCTGAGGAGAGAGGGATTTTCTTATGAGGGGCGGTTGAATTGGTTGGCCTGCACTTGTTGGAGTTGAGAAGAATTGAGACGGATAGGGTTTTCAGTGAGATTGATATGATATATGATCAGAAGTTGTTTCACAGTTTTTTAAGGTTTATTTGTTAGGGTCACAAGTAGGTTACATTAACATTGCAATCAAGTATTTTGTGAAAATCCCCTAATCGCCACACTCCGGCATCTGTTCGGGTACACTGAGGGAGAATTTAGCACGGTCAGACAGTGGGAGGAAACTGGAGCACCCAGAGGAAACCCATGCAGATATGAGGAGAACGTGCAAACTTCACACAGACAGTGACCCAAGCCAGGAATTGAACCTGGATCCTTGGCACAGTGAAGCAGCAGTGCTCACCACTGTGCAATCTTGTGGGAGAGTCTAGGACCAGAAGGCAGAATCTCAGAGTAAGGAGTTTGTCCATTGAAGAATGAGATGGGAAGGGATTTCTTCTCTCAGAGGGTAGCCAGGGTAACTCTTTTCTCAACTGCCCCCACAATCGACATCTCACCAAGGCATCATGTAGCAGCACATGACACAGTGAAAGCACTGCTGCACAGGGATCCGGATTCAATTCTCTGTCAGTGTGGAGTTTGCACATTCTCCTTGTGTCTGCGTGGGTTTCCTATGGGTGCCCCGCTTTCCTCCCACATCCCAAAGATGTGCTCTTAGGCTAATTGGCAAAACAAATTCTCCCTAAATTGTCTCAAATTTGGTTTTTAATCCATAGATCTATAAACATGGACAGGGATCATGGGGAGAGGTGGGAACATCGGGGTGGCGGCGCGGGCTCGTTGGGCCGAAGGGCCTGTTTCCCGTGCTGTTTTGTTCTTTGTTCTTTGTAAATTGATCATTGGTGTCCCAAGATGTGCGGGTTCGGTGAATTGATAAATGTGTGGGGTTGTAGTGATAGGGCTCCATCCTCTGGCCCTTTTGTGTAGAACAAATCACACACAGGGGACATATACTGAACCTAATCTTTGCTTAATTGCTCTCGTCAAATGCCTTTCTTAAATCCTCATACAGTGTTGTGAGCCCGCACCCAGGGAGGGATGGCAGAGATCACTATCCACATGGAATTGGAAGGTTCTGAGCCGACATTGCTGGGGAGAACAGGGGGAATCACTCCTGTAGGGAGTGGATAGGGGGAGGTACGTTTATTTGTTAGTGTCACGAGTAGGCTTACATTAACACTGCAGTGAAGTTACTGTGAAAATCATCCAGTTGCCACCGTTCAGGGCTGTTTGGGTCAATGTACCTAACTAGCGTGTCTTTCAGAATGTGGGAAGAAACTGGAGCACCTGGAGGAAACCCACACAGACATAGGGAGAATGTGTAAACTCTGCACAGACAGTGAACTAAGCCAGGAATTGAACCCGGGTCCCTTGTGCTGTGAGGCAGCAGTGTTAACCTCTGTGCCACCGTGAATTATTGTAAAATAGATGAATTCTGAAATGGTTCTGAAAGTTGCGATGGGTAAAAGGGGAAGTTTTAAGTATTTTATCTGGGTATGGAACTGAATATTTGAAAACTTTGACCTCGGTGAGTCACCCTTCAACCAGATTAATTATTAGAAACAACACATTGATCAAGGGCACTCGGTTAGAATAGAATCAGCAAACCTTGTTATAATAGTGATCTCATGGCCCTGAATTTAAACATTAGACCCTGACAGCATTCAAAGGAATTGCTTTCACAATGCACAGATTTCCATTTTATCCCTATTTTACACCCATTCCCACATGGAGTTTCCAATTCAGCAACACCTGAGCTTTACAATTCATATCCATGGACTCATCCCCACTACCCCTGTCATCTCCTCTAGCCCCACAAGCCTTTGAGATCTGAGGATATGCAAGGTAGATTCTTTACTCAGGGAGTGGTTGGGGTGTGGAATAGACTGCCTGCTTTGATAGTGGAGTCGGACACTTTAGGAACTTTTAAGTGGTTATTGGATAGGTACATGGAGCATACCAGAATGATAGGGAATGGGCTAGCTCGATCTTGGGTTTGGACATAGCTCAGCACAACATAGAGGGCCGAAGGGTCTGTACTGTGCTGTAATGTTTTATGTTCATCTCACTGCTCCTCTCATTCTGCTCTCTCGAGCATCCACTAAATTATGATCCCTTGAGGTTCGTTAAGGTTTGAAGCAAAAGGACTACATCTACTCCCGTGAATTTGCTAGCTCCGTAAATAGCTTCATTTTATCCATCATTCCAGAATAAATGGGCTTCAAATACTATCACGTTGAAAGGATGAACAAGAACCTCACGTGACAGAAGAAGTCTTCTTCTATCTTGTCCACTTAGGTTCTCATTGGATAATGTGTGCACTTCTGAATCAACCTAATACGGACACCTTGTAATGCCTACACCGTACCCCGTTCAATCTCCTTCATCATAAACACAGACACAGTCATTACATGTTACATGTTACATGTTGCTGTAAATACTGGGGACACTCCCTGTAAATAGACCATCAGACATAGGAGCAGGATTAGATCACTCAGTCCATCGATTCTGCTTTGCCATTCAATCATTGCTGATTTTTCTTTTCTCATCCCTATTCTCCTACCCTTTTGCCATAACAGCTGATCCCCTTATTAATCAAGAATCTATCTATCTCTGTCTTAAAGACACTCAGTGACCTGCCCTCCACAGCCTTGTGTGGCAAACAGTTCCATAGATTCACCACTCGCTGGCTGAAGAAATTCCTCCTCATCTCTGTTTTAAAGGACCGTCCCTTCAGTATGAGGTTGTACCCTCTAGTTCCAATTTTTCCTACTAGTGAAAGTATCCTCTCCAAGTCCACTCTATCCAGGCCTCTCACTACTCTGTAAGTTTCAAAAAGATCCCCCCTCGTCCTTTTAAACTCTGAGTACAGACCCAGAGTCCTCAACTCCTTCCTCATACAACAAACTCTTCTTTCCAGGGATCATTCTTGTGAGCCTCCTCTGGATCCTTTCCAAGGCCAGCACATCCTTCCTTAGATACGGGGGCCCAAAGCTGCTCACAAAACTCCAAATGGGGTCTGACCAGGGCCTTATACAGCCTCAGTAGTACATCCCTGCTCTTGTATTCTAACCCTCTCGACATGGATGTCAACATTGCCTTTGACTTCCTAACTGCCAACATACTCCCTGAAGATCTCCCTGTAAATCCTGACACACTTCCCAGGGATGTTCTGGGAAGTGTGTAGTAGATACAAGGGATCCCCAGGGGAATGTGTCAGTATTTACACAGGGGGTCTCAGGGGAGTATATGAGTATTTACATGGGAGTCCCTGAGAAGTGTGTCAGTATTCAGAGGAAGTCTCTGGGGGAGTGTATCAGTATTTACAGGGGGACTCTGGCGAGTGTGTCAGTGTTTAGAAGGGGACCCGCGGGAGTGTGTCAGTGTTTACAGGGGGACTCCGGTGAGTGTGTCAGTGTTTAGAAGGGGACCCGCGGGAGTGTGTCAGTGTTTACAGGGGGACTCCGGTGAGTGTGTCAGTGTTTAGAAGGGGACCCGGGGGAGTGTGTCAGTGTTTACAGGGGGAATCTGGCGAGTGTGTCAGTGTTTAGAAGGGGACCCGCGGGAGTGTGTCAGTGTTTACAGGGGGACTCTGGCGAGTGTGTCAGTGTTTAGAAGGGGACCCGCGGGAGTGTGCCAGTGTTTACAGGGGGACTCTGGCGAGTGTGTCAGTGTTAGAAGGGGACCTGGGGGAGTGTGCCAGTGTTTACAGGGGGACTCTGGCGAGTGTGTCAGTGTTTAGAAGGGGACCAGCGGGAGTGTGCCAGTGTTTACAGGGGGACTCTGGCGAGTGTGTCAGTGTTTAGAAGGGGACCAGCGGGAGTGTGCCGTGTTTACAGGGGACTCCGGCGAGTGTGTCAGTGTTTAGAAGGGGACCCGGGGAGTGTGTCAGTGTTTACAGGGGGACTCGGCGTGAGTGTGTCAGTGTTTAGAAGGGGACCGCGGGAGTGTGTCAGTGTTTACAGGGGGACTCTGGCGAGTGTGTCAGTGTTTAGAAGGGGACCCGGGGGAGTGTGCCAGTGTTTACAGGGGGACTCTGGCGAGTGTGTCAGTGTTTAGAAGGGGACCTGCGGGAGTGTGTCAGTGTTTACAGGGGGACTCTGGCGAGTGTGTCAGTGTTTAGAAGGGGACCCGGGGGAGTGTGCCAGTGTTTACAGGGGGACTCTGGCGAGTGTGTCAGTGTTTAGAAGGGGACCCGGGGGAGTGTGTCAGTATTTACAGGGGGACTCCGGTGAGTGTGTCAGTGTTTAGAAGGGGACCCGCGGGAGTGTGCCAGTGTTTACAGGGGGACTCTGGCGAGTGTGTCAGTGTTTAGAAGGGGACCCGCGGGCGTGTGCCAGTGTTTACAGGGGGACTCCGGTGAGTGTGTCAGTGTTTAGAAGGGGACCCGGGGGAGTGTGTCAGTGTTTACAGGGGGACTCCAGCGAGTGTGTCAGTGTTTAGAAGGGGACCCGCGGGAGTGTATCAGTATTAACAGGGGGACTCCGGTGAGTGTGTCAGTGTTTAGAAGGGGACCCAGGGGAGTGTGTCAGTGTTTACAGGGAGAGCAGGTAGGGGAGGTAGGGGGAGGATAAAGTGGAGTCAACCTCTTTGGAACCTGTCCCTCAACAACAATGACTGAAGGACTCGAGTTTGAGAATCGTTGTCAGTGTCTGTACCCTGGGGAATACCGAAGCAAAAATGAAAGAAGATCTTTTAAATTTCCTGCTTAATGAAGGAACAATTACAAGTGATTAAAAGGTGGGATGTCTTCTGAATTTACCTGACTGGTTCTGCCTGTATACCAGGAATTGTGAAATATGAGCTTTTCTTTTGAAGGTTTAAAACGGTGCATTGTCATTGCGGCGGTATTGGGTGATGTTTTGTTACAATCTGAAAATGCAACGTGTCCAAATAACTCAGAATGAGGGTGATGTTGGAAGTGGCGGAGGATTCATTACATTTTAATGGAAGAAGATTGATTGGGTTCGATTTCAATCGCAGGGAAGGGAATCTCTGACATCCTGTCAGTTTGTCACTCAATATCTGGACTTATTGGCAACAAACAACTTTATAAATGACATTTAATAAAACAGTGTTAGTTCACTTCAATCCCTTTGCAAACAATGGAGACAAACCAGTTTCCAGGAGTGTTCTGGGATTAACAGGGGGATTTCTGAAGGATTGTGTCAGGATTTACAGGGGATCCCTGGGGAGCGTGTCAGTATTTACAGGCTATCCCCAGGTAGTTGGTACTTACAGGATATCCCTGGGGAGTGTGTCAGTGCTTACAGGGGTCCCCAGGGAGAGTGTCGGTATTTACAGGGGGGGTCCCTGGGGAGTGTGTTAGTATTTATAGTGGGGTCCCTGGGGAGTGTTTCAGTATTTACAGGGGGTCCCCAGAGAGTGTGACTCCAATATTCGACATGGACTCAGTAGTAGAATAAAGAATGGTTGGCTTAAAAATGAGGAAGTTATGTTGCGGCTGTCTACAATTCTGGTGGGGCCACACCTGGAGTACTGCATACAGTTTTGATCTCTTTACTTGAGAAAGGATATACTGGCACTGGTGGGGGTGCAGAGGAGATTCACTAGGTTGATTCCAGAGTTGAGAGTGTTGGCTTATGAGGAAAGACTGAATAAACTGGTGCTATACTCATTGGAATTTAGAAAGATGAAGCGGGATCTTACAGAAACATACAAGATTATGAAGGGAATAGATAAGATAGAAGCAGGGAAGTTGTTTCCACTGGCGGGTGAAACTAGAACTAGGGGGCATAGCCTGAAAATAAGGGAGATCAGGTTTAGAACCGAGTTGAGGAGAAACTTCTTCACATAAGGGGTTGTGAATCGGTGGAATTCCCTGCCCAGTGAAGCAGTTGAGGCTACCTCATTGAATGTTTTCATGGCAAAGATAAATTTTTGAACAGTGTGGAATTAAGGGTTCTGGTGAGTGAGCGGGTAAGTGGAACCGAGTCCACAAAAAGTTCAGCCATGATTTTATTGAAAAGTGGAGCAGGCTCGAGGGGCCGGATGGCCTATTCCTGCTCCTAGTTCTTATATTCTTAAAACTAATGATTGGAAACTAAGATATGCCCTGTAAATGCTGACATGTAGAATATGCTTTCATTATGATTTTCCAAAGTAACTTGTAAGTTCCTATTATAATCCTATTAACTTGTAAGTTTGCAAACGATATGCCATTTTTTAGTAAAGAAGGAATAAAAGCAATGAATTACTGGCCAGTTAGCCTGACATCAGTTGGGTAAATGTTTGAGTGCATTATTAAGACTTCCTTAATAATAAATTAAGAAAAGTAGATGAGATTAGAACAAGCCGGTTTAATGGTTTAATGGTTTTAATGGAGGCAAGTCATGTTTCACAAATTTTAGTGTTTTTTTAAGGAAGTAACTAGTAGGATAGATAAAGGGGAACCAGTAGATGTGATATACTTGAATTTCCAAAAGGCAAAGTGTTGATTTTCAAAGAAACTGGGTGTGTTTGTACAAGGATACAGAAAGTTAGCGTGCAGGTACAGCAAGCAATTAGGTAGGCAATGTTTACCATTATTGCAAGAGGATTGGAGTAGAAGAATAAAGAAGTTTGTTATAGCCATGCAGGGTTTTGATGAGATTACATCTGGAATATTGTGTGCAGTTTTGGTCTCCGTATTTAAGGAAGTTCATACTGACACTGGAGATAGTCCAGCAAAGTTTCACTGGATTGGTCCCTGGCACAAGAGGGTTGTTTTATGATGAGAGGTCGATATTCTTTGGAGTTTAGAGGAATGAGAGGCATTTTCATTAAAGCCGATAAGACTCTGAAGGGGCCTGACAGAGTTAACGCTGAGAGATTGTTACCCCTGTTCAGGGAATCTGAAATGCGGGTGCACAGTCTGAGGATAAGGGGCCAATCATTTAGGACTGAGATGAAGAGGAATAGCTTCACCTGAATGGAATTATGAATTCTCTACCTCAGAGCTTTATGTTTGCTCCACCGTTGAATATATTTAACGCTGGGACAGACAGATTTTTGGTCTCTCGGGGAATTAAGGAATATGGGGAAAGGTTTGGAGAGTGGAGTTGAAGTCACAAGTCAGCTATGGTGGTATTGGATAGCAGAGCAGGTTTGATGGGCCGAGTGGTCTACTCCTTGTGTGCTGATGTCCCTGTGGCCTGGAGTTTTATCATGTCACCTCTACCCTCCAATTGCCTGCTTCCCCCTTCAAATCTCTACCCCCATTGGTCACCAATCAGATGGCTTTTTCCAATTGGAAAGGCGCAAACAATTTGAAAGCTGATAGGATGGTTCTTAATTGTATTCCCACCATCCTTTCCATTCCCAAAACTTGAACAACTTTATAATGAACAAAGAACAAAGACGCTGAGAGAATTGAATGTGCTTTATTATTCATGGGGGTTCTTTTCCTGGGTTCTACCCATGATGAATCCCCAGCTTTGTGGAGGGTTGAGATATTCTTGAGTGAGGGGTTTAAATGCAGGCGCACTCCTGAGTGATGATGTTGGGGATAGTCTCGTATTTGAAGGTGTAACCACTGTCGGAGGTTGTCCTCACTCTCAGGGGCTTCATTGTTCCCGGGACTGAAGTACAGCAGACCTTGAGGCCGAGGCTGGAGGTGAGCCGGTTAGAGTTGGAGCAGGTGCCGTTGCAGTAGTAGAAGGTGAAGACTCTGGGCTGGACTATCCAGTTGCTCCAACCCAACTCCTCGAAGGAGATGTTGACAGCGGAGCGATGGCAATCGTCGTGGATCAGCTCGGGAGACGGAGGCCTCTGCAGGAGGCTGACGTAGGCTGGCGACCAGGGGACGGTGGAACGCCTGGATCGGGACCGCCTCGTGCTCTTGGTGGAGGACAGGATGAAGGGCAGGTTCTCCTGGTCCATCTCGCACCGGCACCGGGGGCACTTGACCTGCAGAAACAGCACCTTGTGCGAGACGTACCGGAGGAAGTCCTCGGAGATGTGGAAGATGGCCCAGAGCCCCTCGACCGCCATGCTCTCAGCTGCCTGGGCAAAGCTGCCAGGCTCGGTGTGGAAGTACAGCTCAGCCGGGGGGTCAGCGCCGGGCGGCAACTGGACCCCAGCATAGAACCAGAACTCAGCGGAGGTCACCCGGCAGTGATGAGAATGCAACGAGGGTTGGAAGATGTAACTGAAATTCCCCACAAATCCTTCGTACTGTAAATCACATGGGATGTCTGTAATGAAAGGAGAGGGGCCGGGGAGGGAACATGGAGAGGGAAAGGGTTACAAACTATATTTAAACTGCAGAAAAAATTCACATCGTCTTTGAAGCCATTCAGTCCATCAAGCCTGACACCAAACCTATCCTATCCCCATAACCTCACATATTTACCCTGCTAATCCTCCTGACACTAAGGGGACGATTCTCCTAAAAGTGCTGAACTGGTGGGAAAACTGTTCTAAATCCCGACTTAGACTAAATCCCGGTTCAGCTCCTCACCTGAATCTCCGCACTGCAGAGGCCCCAGTTGGGAATTGTGTTAGAAACTCAGGATCTGGGGAATACTCACACCAGAGTGAGAGTTCAGGAACACTGCGCATGAATCACAGAGCCTCACAGTGCAGAAAGAGGTCCTTCGGCCCATCGAGTCTGCACCAAACACAATCCCACCCAAGCCCTACCCCCATATCCCTACACATTATATTCACTAATCCCTCTAATTTACACTTCCCAGGACACTAAAGGGTAATTTCTTAACATGGTCAATCAACCTTATCCGCACATCCTTGGACTGTGGGAGGAAACCTGCGCGTCCAGAGGAAACCCACGCAGACACGACGAGAAAGTTACCCAGGTCCCTGGAGCTGTGAAACAGCCGTGCTAACCATTGTGCTACCGTGCCACATGCACAGTGGTCCTGACCTGTCAGTCTCCCTGCTTGCTGGTCAGCCCGGGACCCCCCGCAGTGCTGCCCCTCCAGCTCTCAGAATGGCCCAATCGAGCTCCCATAACAATTCCTGACCCTCTCCCTCCAGCCTGGAGCACCCCAATTTCCAGCCCCCTGCACCTAGCAGTAGCGATTCCCCCCCCCCCCACCCCCTTCACCCCGGCAGACACCTCTTTCCCCCCCCCCCCCTCCCCCCACGCCCCCCCCCCCCCCCCCCCCCCCCCCCCCCCCCCCCCCAAAACCTGCGACTCCCCTCCCCCCAGGGTCAGACTCTCTGGGAAGTGGGGCTTTCCCCACCACCTGACAGACTATCCACCACCCCCCACCCGCCAATCACTGCCCTCCCTCCAGCCCAGACCGATCCCAATGACAGTGGGAGACACCTCACCACCAACAATTGCACATGGCCTGTGCCCACAATAGGTTCCCACCCCCTTGGCACTGTCCATTGCCCAATGGGCAGTGCCAAGATGGCCCCTAGGCACGGACACTTTGCCCCTTGGGACTGCCAGCGTGCTCATCTCTGGGGGCACCCCCTTCCCACCCAATCCCCAGAAGGACCTGTTAATGATCTAATTAGCATATTTAAAACAGATTGCCTTCCTGCCATACTCTGACCAGCGACTGTTCTCCGGCTCCCGGAGACGCACAGGCATTCCCGGCGCATATGCAAATCCCAGTACCAGGTCGCAGACAGGCGTCTCCCAGCCGGACCCACCAGAAAAGTGACAACCGCAATCGCGGCCTAAGGGTCAATTTAGCCTGGCCAACCCACCCATCCTGCACATCTTTGGAGTGTGGGAGGAAACCGGAGCACCCAGAGGAAACCCACGCAGACGACGTGCAAACTCCACACAGAAAATTACCCAAGCTGGGAATCGAACCTGGATCCCTGACGCTGTGAGCCAGTAGTGCTAACCCACTGTGCCACTCTGCTAACCCCCGAAACTTACACCCACATTTCCATGCTGTCTGCAAACTTCATTTACTTTAATAAAGACTTCAGCCAATTGTGTGAGATGTGCTATATCAGCTTCCCTGTGTGTTCTTTGCCCACTGTCGCTCCCGGCCGATAATTTCACCTTTCGCTCAGGCAGTTGTGGCTTCGGGAGCCACTGGCGCAGACCATCTGGGCTGAAGCTGTGATACAGAGGGAGTGCCACACTGTCGTAGCTGCCTTCATTCAGATGCAATGCTAAACTTGTCAGCTATCTCACTGGAGAATGTCAGAGATCCCATAGCAACTGATTTGAAGAAGAATTGATAGGTTAAGGGAGCTTGGTCTCTTCTCCCTGGAGAGACGAAGGTTGAGAGGCGACCTGATAGAGGTTTATAAGATGTTGAGAGGTATTGATAGGGTGGATTCTTGGAGGCTATTCCCCAGGGCTGAAATAGTCGCTACGAGAGGGTTTAAGGTGCTGGGGAATAGGTACAGAGGAGATGTCGGGGTAACATTTTCACTCAGAGAGCGGTAGGTGAGTGGAATCAGCTGCTGTTGGTGGTTGTGGAGGCAAATTCGATAGGGTCTTTTAAGAGACTTCTAGATGAGTATGTGAGATTTAATGAGATTGAGGGTTATAGATAGACGTGGTAGGAATGGATTTGATCAGCGCAAGCTGTAGGCTGAAGGGCCTGCCTGTGCTGTTCTATATTATTCAGGGAGTTCCCCTGGGGCCAGGTTGTCATCATCATTATCGGTCATTGTATGGGATCTTGCTATGCACAATTGCTATATCATCGCGAGAGGGTTCGAGTACAGGAGAAGGGATGTGTTGTTGCAATTATACAGGTGAGGCCACACCTAGAGTATTGTGGGCAGTTTTGGGTCTCTTTTCCTGAGGAAGAATACTCTTGCTCTCTCGAGAGTGCAGTGAAGGTTTACCAGGCTGATTCTGGGGAGGGCAGGACCGATGTATGAAGAGAGATTGACTCAGTTAGGATCAATGGGATCGGAAGGTTATGGGGAGAAAGCAGGATTAGACTATTGAGTTGGACAATCAGCCATGATCGTGATGAATGGTGGAGCAGGCTCGAAGGGCTGAATGGCCTCCTCTTACTCCTTTTGTTCTTTGGCTGAAGAAATTCCTCCTCATCTCTGTGTTAAAGAGTTTTTCCTACTAGTGGAAACATCCTCTCGATGTCCACTTTATCCAGGCCTCGTAGAATCCATAAGTTTCAGTAAGATCCCCCCCCATCCATCTAAACTCCAGGCCCAGAATCCTCAACTGTTCCTCGTATGACAAGCTCTTCATTCCAGGGATCGTTCTTGTGAACCTCCTCTGGATCCTTTCCAAGGCCGGCACATCCTTCCTTAGATACAGGGTCCAAAACTGCTCACAACATTCCAAATGGGGTCTGACCAAAGCCTTATACAGCCTCAGAAGTACATCCCTGCTCTTGTATTCTAACCCTCTCGACAGGAATGCTAACGTTGTATTTGCCTTCCTAACTGCTGACTGAACCCTCACGTTAACCTTAAGAGAATCTTGAACAATGATTCCCAAGTCCCTTTGTGTTTCTGTTTTCCTAAGCATTTTCCCATTTAGAATCTGGAGTCTGCATGTTCTCCCCATATCTGCGTGGGTTTCCTTCCAGGTGCTCTGGTTTCCTCCCACAGTCCAAAAGACACGCTGGTTAGGGTACATTGACCGTGCTAAATTCTCCCTCTGTACACAAACAGCCGCCGGAGTGTGGGACTAGGGGATTTTCACAGTAACTTCATTGCAGTGTTAATGTAAGCCTTACTTGTGACACGACTCAACTTTAATCAACAAGTTTATAGAGAGAAGAGTGAATCTTACTGGTCACCGGGAACGAAATGACCTCCGATTTCTCATCGTCCTTGTTGGATTTTTGCTGGCCAATCCACCGGGTGATGCGTCGTGTCAGTCTGTCCTTCTTGAATGGATTGCGCAGCTCCTGATTGGTTGCGTTGCAGCTATGCGGAGGTTCAGTTAGCCCCAGGCTCTGCAGAATCTTCTCCTGAACCGTGGCAATGATTGCCTCCTGGCTGAGACTGTGCATCGAGCAGGAACCTCCCAGTGCAGGGACTAGGAACAGCCAAATCAGCAGCACTGCAACTAATGTAACCCGGGGCACTGGCATCACAGAAACTCTCTGAGAAACGAATAGCCCAGGCATCGGGAGAGTGGGAGAGAGAGAGAGACAGAGAAAGAGAGGTAAAGAGAAGGGAATGAGGAGTATCAGGACAGGAGGGTGGGAGGTACACACAGGATGAAAGAGATGGTGAGAGAGAGGAGAATAAGATGCAGAGTGGTAAAGTGAGACAGAAACATAGAGCAAGAGAGACAGAGAGAGAGGGAGAGACAGATACACAGAGAAAGAGAAGCAGAGTGAGTGAGAGAGAGAAAAACACAGAGAGAATGAGGCAGAACAAAGATCCAAAGAATGAAGCACAGGCAAAGAAAGATATTTATAGAGAGAGAAAGTGGTAAAAAAAAGTGTGAGAGAGTCTGACAGACAGTGAAAGAGACAGACAGAGAGAGTGAGGGAGAGACAGAGTGAGAGAGAAAGCAAACAGCAGGCAGTGAGAGGGAAAATGAGACTGGGTGAGTATGGGGAGAGAAGCAGGCACACTGATAGAGACAGAGATGTACTCACACTGAGATTTAGAGAAAAAGAGACAGAGAATGAGACAAAATGTGACACTGAATGAGAATGTGAGAGAGAGAGGCTGCCAGATTTACTCTGAGGATGAAAGGAATAGGTAAAGACTGGGAGTAAGTGAAGGAATCAGCGAGACAGGCACAAGGGCCCAGAAACAAAGATGGAATATAGCAATGGGGACTCAGAGTTGGAAAGACAATGGGACAGTCACAAAGAACAGACAGAATGAGACAGAGACACAACTGAGCACAGATACAGACTTAGACAAGAGAGGGGGAATAACAATGGCCTTGTAGTCTTTAGAATTCCAACAGCCCCAGCAAATCGACACGTCCTCAGATGTTCATGTGGAGGGAGACTTCACCCTGGAGGTATTGGTCAGTGTCCAGCCCCTTGACCCAGCTGCCCTTTGTCTCTCTCTCTCTCCTCAGCTGAGCAGCAGTTCAGAGTGAGAAAGCTGACTGCCCACTCACTATCAGAGTCCTGATAGTCCAGTGACATTGGGTACATCCTGTACGATTGTAGTCAGGGCAATGACGCAACT
This sequence comes from Sphyrna mokarran, assembly GCA_024679065.1. Lineage (NCBI taxonomy): Eukaryota > Metazoa > Chordata > Chondrichthyes > Carcharhiniformes > Carcharhinidae > Sphyrna > Sphyrna mokarran. Next base: position 89,886,276 of record JAGIQG010000011.1, read on the forward strand.
CCCTCCGTTCTAGTCCTCTGCTATCTCATCTCGGAAACACAAAGCTGTATCTGTGGAATTTCTTGTTTTGGACCCAGGAGTAAAGCGGTTGCTTGTATCCCAGTGATTGCGATTCAAATGAAAACTTCAGACAGACAGAGGGAGAGAGAGAGAGAGAGAGAGGGCCAAAGCAATTCCTCATTGACTGGGATGCACCTCCACACTACTCTCACAGGGTGGGGCCCCTGCGCCACCCCCGCCCCCCCTGCGGGGTGGGGCCCCCGCGCTGCCCCCCCCCCCCCCCGGCGGGCCCACCCTGCACCCCCCCCCCCCCCGCCAGGATGGGGCCCCGCGCCCCCCACCTCCCCCCCGCCGCGGGATGGGGACCCCGCGCTGCCCCCTCCCACCCCCACCCTCCCTCCGTGTAGGGCGGGGCCTCCACGTTGCACTGGCAAGGGGTGAGGTTCCCTCTGTCGGTCACCTCATGCCTTTAGCTGACCATCCCCCTCACTCCTTTTGTTAGCCTGCAGTGGGGAAGGAGAGAAGGCCAGTTGGGCTTGTTTTGGACTGATACAGCATTTACATTTTTGTCTCAAATTTGGTTTTTAATCCGTAGATCTATAAACATAGACAGGGATCACGGGTAGAGGTGGGAACATCAGGGTGGCAGCGTGGGCTCGTTGGGCCGAATGGCCTGTTTCCCGTGCTGTTTTGTTCTTTGTTCTTTGTATATTTCTCTAGTATCTGTCACATCCTCAGCATAATCCTAAAGCTTGATACAGCCAATGATGTGGAAATGAAATCACTGTCGGAAATGTGGCAGAGAGTTTGCACGAGAGAGGGTTTGGTTGAGGGACAAATATTGGCCAACACACAAAGGAGAAATCTCCTTCCCTTCAACGTAGTATTGTGGCACCTTTGATGCCCATTGCAGAGGGCAGGCAGAGTTTTGGTTCTTCATGGTTGACAGTGCGGCGCTCCCTCAGCACCGAGCCCCTGGCAGTGCGGCGATCCCTCAGCACTGAGCCCCTGGCAGTGCGGCGCTCCCTCAGCACCGAGCCCCTGGCAGTGCGGCGATCCCTCAGCACCGAGCCCCTGGCAGTGCGGCGCTCCCTCAGCACCGAGCCCCTGGCAGTGCGGCGCTCCCTCAGCACCGAGCCCCTGGCAGTGCGGCGCTCCTGGCCCCGGCAGTGCGCGTCCTCAGCACCGAGCCCCTGGCAGTGCGGCGCTCCCTCAGCACCGAGCCCCTGGCAGTGCGGCGATCCCTCAGCACCGAGCCCCTGGCAGTGCGGCGCTCCCTCAGCACCGAGCCCCTGGCAGTGCGGCGCTCCCTCAGCACCGAGCCCCTGGCAGTGCGGCGCTCCCTCAGCACCGAGCCCCTGGCAGTGCGGCACTCCCTCAGCACTGCAATAGGATGACAGGGCTTGACTTTGTGCTTAGGTTTCTGCAGTTGGGGAGTTTGAACCCAGATCATTCTGACCCAAAGTATTGACACCACGGCCAGTGTTTGTATACTTTAAGGATAAATGCGAGCAATTGGGATGAGCTGGGACTGGCTGGTCTGAAGGGCCTGTTTCCATGCTGCATCACTCTGTGATTCTATTGACGGGAGTTTCCTGGCCCACCATGTATGGGAATCATTGCAAGGATCCTGTTACACAATGGAGCCCAAACTACATCTCGGGATAACCTTCCAGAGCCTTCTCAGTGCAGCCAAGCTTTGTAACCAGTATAGAATGTGGTACATTGCTAATGCAGGGTGGCTCTCGCTGGAAATGGCCATTGCTCGGTCGAATATCTCGGCCAGAGAATCAGCGAAGCTGTCAGCAAGTCAGCAATTTCACACAGAGCCGACGGATACTTCCAGAAGAGTGACATCATCGGGAGAGATCAACACCTTGGTGATAAATGTCGTTTTATATATATAGAGAGAGGATTTAACTCACTGTTATCCGCCAGTCACTCAGTGAGGCGTCACAAGGAATGCCTAACATCCCTCGCACGAGTATCGGAAATATTCCAGAAGGCACCCAGAAGAACTTTCCCTGATAGGACCCTCACGGCCTGTTGTTAGTGTGTCAGCAGGAGGAGATACCAGGCTCGACACGGTGTAGATAAACAGGTAGGCCGGGACAGACGGTGCTTCACGTTGTCAGAGGCCCTGCTTTGGTTCTCGGTTTGGATCAGCGTCTCTACGAAGCTTGCACGTTCTCCGCATGTCTGCGCGGGTTTCCTCTGGGTGCTCGGATTTCCTCTCACAGTCTGAAAGGCTTGCTGGTCAGGGTGTGTGGACCCAAACAGGCGCTGGAGTGTGGCGACTAGGGGAATTACACCGTAACTTCATTGCAGTGTTAGTGTAAGCCTTACTTGTGACTAATGAATAAACTTTATGTCCTTTCAGGGAAGGGAATCTGCCATCCCTACCTGGTCTGGCCTACCTGTGATTCCAGAGGCACAGCAACGTGGTTGAATTTGAACTGCCCTCCGGCAACGAGGGATGGGCAATAAATGCAAGCTAGCCACGTCCTAAGAATAAATAATAAAAAAAAAACTACACTTCAAAAGTGACTGTAAAGCACTTTGGGATATTCTGAAACAGTGAAAGGTGCTATATAAATTCAGTGCGTGCTCTCTCTCTCTCTCGCTCTCTGTTCCTTGCCTCTAACTCCAGCCAATCTCATCTCCCTCAGCTGCTGTGTATCAAATATCAAGGCAGTTTGGATCCTCAATCAGCCTCCCTCCCGCTCTCTCCCACCCCCACTGCTCGCTGAGAAAGCACAGATCCTTAATGTCACTCAAATGCAGTCACATACCATCCTGTCCCCCACCCACAGCCTCCCCTCCCTCCCTATCCTAATGACTAATTCTGAATTCCCGCCGTGACACAGATAAGGGGCTTCCAATTCGGGCACTAACTCATGCCCCCTTCCAACTCTAACACACTAACAACAGCCAACTTAAGCTGCCCAGTCAATGAAAGTTGTTTCCACCTCCCCCTTGCACTTACCCCAAACACAACTCTCTCCTGACGGCACCGTCCCCCCCATCACTGTCACCCATCAGTCCAACTTTATCATCGGTGTTGTCAAGTCTGAATGGCAGGGGATATTTTGGGAGGTAAAACAGCTGAACAAACCCAGGCTCCTTCAAACAATGAGCTACAGAGCAGTGCGGGAGGAGAGAGAGCGGCTTGGACAGGCTGAGGGGAACGGGGGAGACACACAGTGTTTAAAATAGCCTTGTTGCTGAGAGGGGCTATTCTTATGGAACAGGATTGCACACTCTGACTCATGGAGAGGAAAGCTTAAGAAATAAGCTTCACAGAGGGTTGGAGAGAACTCGGAGGGAAACAAACTGCTCTGTCTCTGTCCCCGAACCCTCAGCTAACTGGCTGGTGAGTAAAATATCCTGGATTATTTCATTCTGTTCTGTGGAAGGCAAGTAGCAGTGAAGTTCTTTAAGAGGAGAATTGGAATCCTAATTGGGATATCAAATGGCTTTAATGTGTTTGAGTAATGACTGATATCATATTAGATAGATTTCAAACTGCAGTGCTCCAAAGGCCTGGGATACCATCAGGAATTCTGTGCACCTCACCCTATCCAAATCCACTCTGGGATCTCCTTCTCCTCTTCCTGGACGGTCTCTGAACATCGAAGAGGACTTGCTCCTGGTTCTGGATTGGTAAAATCCAACCTGTGCAATCAAAAGGGAAAATGCTGGAGAACGTCGGCAGGTCTGGCAGCGTCTGTAAGGAGAGAAAAAAGCTGACGTTTCGAGTCCAGATGACCCTTTGTCAAAGCTGCTGAGATTTTCCAGCACTTTCTCTTTTGGTTCCAGACTCCAGCATCTGCAGTAATTTGCTTTTATCCCGTGCCATTTAAAGAATCTGTGGCAGGGAGATAGGCCATGTGCTAACGGTTAGCTGAATGGGTTATTTGGAGGTTTGTACGCTCCCTCCAATGCCTCAACTTCACCTATTAAGTTTATTTATTAATGTCACAAGTAAGGCCTACCTCTAGAAACTCCGGTTTCCTCCCACAATCCAAAGATGTGCAGGTTAGGTTGATTGCCCATGCTAAAAAATTGCCCCTTAGTGTCCAGGGATGCGTAGGTTAGAGGGATTAGTGGGTATAATATGTAGGGATATGTGGGAGATTGTGTTCGGTGCAGGCTCCATGGAATGAATGGCCTCTTTCTGCACTGTAGGGTTCTATGATTCTATTAACACTACAATGAAGTGACTGTGAAAATCCACTAGTTGCCACCCTCGGGCTCCTGTTTGGACACACTGAGGGAGAATTTAGCATGGCCAATGTACCTAACCAGCACATGTGTTAGACTGTGGGAGGAAACCCACGCAGACACAAAGAGAACGTGCAGATTCCACACAGGCAGTGACCCAAGACGTGAATCGAACCCGGGTCTCTGCGGCTGTGAGGCAGCAGTGCTAATCCAGTGTACTACCGGAGATGTTCGTTATGAAGTCTGTCAATATATTTGGTAAGAAGTCTCACAACACCAGGTTAAAGTCCAACCAGTTTATTTGATAGTAAACCCACAAGCTTTCGGGATTTGCCCTTCATCAGCTGTGTGGGTTTACTATCAAATAAACTGGTTGGACTTTAACCTGGTGTTGTGAGACTTCTTATTGTGTTTACCCCAGTCCAATGCCTCCATCTCTACAATGTATTTGGTGCCATTCTGAATGATTCTTCTCCATTTGGGTCAGTCACAAGCCAGATTCTCCCGTGAGTCGATGGGAATGTTTTGAGAACATTCCTAAGGCATTCCCACTTTCCCCCTGAGAGCCTGCCATTGCAATTGAGTGGAACAGTTGCCCTGGGAGTTCAGTGTTATGGATGTGAGCCACGTGCCCCAACCAATGGAGCTGTCTTGATGCTGGGCGGGTTGGCGAGGGAGGACATCAGTGTTGAACCACCTTTCTTCCTGGTGGATTTGAAAGATGTTACCTGGCCTGATCTCTCCTTATCTTTGAGATGCTGATTGTCGCTGATCCAAGTCTGGGATTGTCACCGTGTAAAAGGCAGAGGGGAAACTTTCCTTGAACCTGTCCAAGAGAACTTACTTGGAGCCATAGAAATCCTACAAGTACAGAAGGAGGCCATTTGGTCCATCAAGTCTGCACCCACCCTCTGAAGGAGTGCCCTGCCGGGGTCCACACTCCTCAGCCTACCACTATAACCCCACTTATTGATCAAGCCAATCCACTTAACCTGCACATCTTTGGACTGTGAGAGGTCAGTTTGCTTCTGTGCCCAATGAGGAAAGATTCCTTGGAATGCCATGGGTAATGTGGATCAGGTGTCAGGAGAGAAATATTTGGGGAAACATGATCATAACATTTAGACTAGCCCCGGAAAAAGAAGGAGAAATCTGGAGGGAGCTGAAGTTCATTGGGTTGAGACTGGACCTACTTTGGGTAAATTGAAATTGCAGATGGACAGGAAGAGCTGTAACAGGATGGGGATTGTCTTTAAAGAGAATGTCGTTTGGGTACAGTTGAATAACGAGCCTATGGAGGGCAAACGTAGGACAAACAAAGCCAGTGATACCTGTGACAAAGAACAAAGAACAGAATAGCAGAGGAACAGGCCCTTCGGCTCATCAAGCCTGCGCTTACACTTGACTTTCTAAACTAAAGAACCTTTGCCTCCATGTGATCTGTATGTCTCTACTGGCTGTCTATTAATGTATCTGTCAAGATACCTCTTAAACATTGCTATTCTATCCGCTTCCAGCCATCCAAAGATATGGGGGTTAGGTGAATTGGCCACGCTCAGTTGTCCCTCAGTGTCAGGGGGATTAGCGAGGGTAAATGCATGGGGTTATGGGGATAGGGCCTGAGTGGGATTGTGGTCGGTACAGATTCGATAGGCCAAATGGCCTCCTTCTGCAGTGTAGGATTCCATCCTGCACCCAGTCTGTCCAGCCCTGTTGGAATTTTATATCGTGCGTGACTGTTGGTACAACGTCCCATTCACTGACTCTGTCTACACATCCTCTTGCCTCGACAAAGCAGCCAGCATAATTCAGGATCTCACACACTCGGACATTCTTTCTTCCACCTTCTTCTGTTGAGGAAAAAGTACAAAGGTCTGAGGTCACATACCAACCGACTCAAGAACAACTTCTTCCCTGTTGCCATCAGACTTTTGAATGGATCTACTTCGCAATAAGTTGATCTTTCTCTATATCCCAGCTATGACTGTAACACTACATTCTACACTCTCTCCCTTCCTTCTCTATGAACAGTATGCTCTGCCTGTGTAGCGCACAAGAAACAATACTTTGCACTGCATGTTAAGGCATGTGACAATAATAAATCAAATCAAATCAAAGTTGTATGGATAGATGTGAAGATCAGAGAAGGGTGTCCCAGATGCTTTTGTGATGAATATTGTTTATCTACTAGAAGTAGATCTAACTATATTAATAAATATACACAATCAGTGGAGTTTCCCCATCATGGGAATCACAGTGGGCAGGACACGGATATGCAAAGATCTGTTGACCTTGGGCTGGATTTCCTGGCATTGTGATTAGTATGTTCAGAAAATCCCGCCCAATATCCTTCAATTTTCAGAGTTCTAAATCTCCCTGCTTCCCTAACCTCAGAGCAAAACCTCCCCCCCCCACCAAAACAAAAGCGCTTTCGGCATTTAATAACTTTTGGAAAATCCAGCAATAGTTACCAAACCAGGCACTTATATCTTTGGGTAAAAGCAAAATGTATGGATAATGGGAATCTGAAATTAGCACAGAAATGCTGGATTACTCCAGGAATAGGGTGGGCTTAACCCTTTTACTATGTTTCTGTACCTGGAGATGCGACCAAACTTGCTGAGTTAATCCAGCATTTTCTACTTTCACCGTTTATATCTTCAGGGTTGCTTCTGACTTTGAGCAGAAAAGCTGATTTTCCAAACAGGCTTTTCTGTGGACACAACTTGTTGGTAACTCTCACAACTTCTCCTGCAGCAGGCTCTGTTCTCAAAAATAGCTAACTTTCAGAGGGTGAAATTGCTCCTGATTGCCCTTTTGATCTCCCCCTATCTGAACTAACTCCTTAGAAGTCATTCGTAATTATTGTCATTTCATGAGCCCATCTTTTAGAACACACTTGTGAAGCTCACGCTGCATTTTTAAAACATTCATTCTTGGGACACGGGGAGTCATTGGCTGGCCAGCATTTATTGCCCATCCCTAATTGCCTGAGAGCAGTTGGGAATCAACCACATTGTTTTGGCTCTGGACTCACAGCCCAGATAAGGACAACAAATTTCCTTCCCTAAAGGTGAACCAGATAGGTTTTTCTGACAATCGTTTCATAGTCATCAGTAAGTTCTTAATTCCAGATATTTTTTATTGAATTCAAATTCCACTATCTGCCGTGGTGGGATTTGAACTCGGATCCCCAGAACATTAGCAGAACATTTAGTGTCTCCTCCTTTGAACTTCTAATACCTTTTTCTCAAATCCTTAACATTCCATTTCCCATTCTTAGCAACTCACCTTCAATAAGCACCTGTTTACAGTGAAGCTAGGCTTATCAACCTAGCAAAAACACAAATTATATCAGTCAAACTGTCCCGACCTTTGGGAAGGCACAGCGGCACACGGCAGCAGGTACCTGGGTTCAATTCCAGCCTTGGGTCACTGTTTCGATAGCATATGGGTTTTCTCTGGGTGTTTCAGTTTCCATCCACAGTCCAAAGATGTATGGGTTGGCCATGCTAAATTGCCCCTATTGTCTCAAGATGTGGGGATAGCAGGGTAGATATACGGGGTTACAGGGATAGGGCTTGGGTAAGATGCTGTTCAGGAGAGTCGGTGCAGAGTTGATGGGCCGAATGGCCCCCTTCTGCACAGCAGGGGTTCTATGACCACATAGTTTCCATTTTAAAAGTGTTTCTAAAAGCATCAACCAACAGAACACATTCCCAATTACTGGATTCCATTTATTTTTCCCCATTAGCACCATTTCCCAAGAAGAATGTATTAAATCTGCATTCACTGTGGGTCATTGGAGGTCATCAGTTTGTCGTGGAGGTCATTTGCACTCCAGTGACTGAGTGACGGTGTGAGAGTGGAATGTTTGACCCCACTTACCAGGAATCAGCTTCCATTAAGGAATAAGTGAACAGGAGAACGTGGTTATGCTTCATTAGTGTCAGCACCTTGGAGCTGCTATCAGTGGTTCCTGCATTCCATCCGGGAGTGAGAGTGAATTCCTGACTGGACAGTGTCAGAGCTGTTAGCACAATTCAGAGCCGGTTAAAATTTTGGGAGCTGAACTGTTAGGAATCAACAACAACGACCTGCTTTTATATGGAGCCCCCAGCACAGTAAACTTTCCAAGGCATTTCACAAAAGCAAATCAATTCTGATCTCCAGTATGGAGATTGTGGGCAAATCTTCAAAGTCTTGGTCACTGAGGTAGAATCATAGAATCCCTACAGTGCAGATGGAGGCCATTCGGCCCATTGAGTCTGTACTGATCACAAATCCACCTAGGCCCTATCCCCGTAACTACATATATATAGTAGCATGGTGGCACAGTGGTTAGCACTGCTGAACTCACAGCGCCAGGGACCTGGGTTCAATTTGCAGCTTGAGTCACTGTCTGTGTGGAGTCTGCACATTCTTCCCATGTCTGTGTGGATTTCCTCTGGGTGTTCTGGTTTCCTCCCACAGTCTGAAAGCTGAACAGACACTGAAGTGTGGCGACTAGGGGAATTTCATAGTAACTTCATTGCAACGTTAATGTAAGCCTTACTTGTGAGACTAATAAAGGAACTAAACCAGAAAAACTATTTACGTTGTTAATGCTCCTGACACTAGGATCAATTAATCTTGGCCAATTAATCAAGGGGAAGCAATGGCCTAGTGGTATTATTGCTAGATTATTAATCCAGAAACTCAGCTAATGTTCTAGGGACCCGGGTTCAAATCCCACTTCGGCAGGTAGAAAAATTTGAATTCAGTGAAAAAAATCTGGAATTAAGAATTTACTGATGACCATGTAACCCTTGTTGATTGTTGGAAAAACCCATCTATTCACTAATGTCCTTCAGAGAAGGAAATCTACTTTTGTTACCCAGTCTGGCTTACATGTGACTCCAGAGCCACAGCAATATGGCTGACTCTCAACTGCCCTCTGAACAAGGGATGGGCAAAAAATACTGGCCCATGCCCCATGACTGATTGAAAAAAACCTAAGCTGCAGATCTTTGGGCTGTGTGAGGGAACCAAAGCACCCGGAGGAAACCTAGATAGACATAGAACATAGAACATTACAGCACAGAACAGGCCCTTCTGCCTTCGATGTTGCGCCGACCAATATAAAAAGCAATGACCCTCCAAACTAAACCATTTGCTTCTCTTCCATATACTTATCAACTAACCTTTTAAACACCACCAAACTTGACGCATCTACAACTGCCGCAGGCAGGGCATTCCACTCCCTAACCACCCTTTGGGTAAAGAACCTACCTCTGATATCCTTCCTATAACTATCACCCCTTAATTTAAAGCTGTGTCCCCTCGTGCTAGCTTTCTCCATCCTAGGAAAAAGGCTATCACTGTCCACCCTATCGAAACCTCTAATCATCTTATATGCTTCAATAAGATCCCCTCTTAGCCGCCTCCTTTCTAACGAAAACAACCTCAAATCCTTCAACCTCTCCTCATAGGACCTGCCCTCCATACCAGGCAACATCCTGTTAAACCTCCTCTGTACCCTCTCCAATGCCTCCACATCTTTCTTATGATGTGGGGACCAGAACTGCACACAATACTCCAAGTGCGGCCGCACTAGAGTTTTGTACAGTTGCAACATGATGCTGCGGCTCCTAAATTCAATCCCCCTGTCAATAAAAGCTAAGACTCCATATGCCTTTTTAACAACTTTATCCACTTGACTGCCTACTTTCGGGGATCTATTGACACATACACCAAGATCCTTCTGTTCCTCAACACTATTAAGAGCCCTACCATTAGCCCTATACTCTACACATTTATTGTTCCTGCCAAAGTGCATTACCTCACCCTTTTCCACATTAAACTCCATTTGCCACCTCTCGGCCCAGCTCTGCAACTTGTCCAAGTCACTCTGCAAACTATAACCCCCCTCTTCACTATCTACCACTCCACCGACTTTAGTGTCATCTGCAAATTTACTAATCCATCCTTCAATACCTCATCCAGATCATTTATAAAAATTACAAACAGCAGGGGCCCCAAAACAGACCCCTGAGGTACACCACTTGTAACTGAACTCCACAATGAATATCTCCTATCAACCACCACCCTCTGTCTTCTATCTGCTAGCCAATTCCTAATCCAATTAGCTAAATCACCCTCTATCCCATACATCTGCATTTTCTGCAGAAGCCTTCCATGGACCACCTTATCGAACGCCTTACTAAAGTCCATATATACCACATCAACCGCCTTACCCCCATCCACCTCTTTGGTCACTTTTTCAAAAACAAAAATGGGGAGAATGTACAAATTCCACACAGACAGTGACCCAAGGCTGGAATTGAACCCGTGTCCTTGGCACTGTGAGGCAGCGTTGCTAATCATTGTGCCAGTGTGCTGTCCTTAGATTTGAAGGAACACCCTGAAGGTAGAAGGAGAGGAAACACAATGAGGTTCAGCGGTGGATGAAGGGAGGCTTTGAGGGAGTTGGAGGATGTGATGAAATAGGTTGTCTTAGCGATGGAGTGAGTGTGTGGGACACCACCTCGAGGACAGGTATAACACTCAGAGCACAATGCTGTTTTGAGGCCCTATATTTATTGTGTTACCATGGGGCTTTGTACCTGGTACAGGTACAAGTGGGAGGAATGGGAGGGGTTTGGGGTGGGGTTGAGGGGGGAGGTAGGGCAACCCATAATTCCTCTACCCCTCAAAAGGAACATCGATGCTGAGCCGGCCAGCATTCAGGAAGTCCATCCTCTCCGGCATCTATAACACACTCCAGGCAACCTTACCAGCCTCAAGGCTGGACTGACACCCCATTCTCCCCCAATTGGGAGGTTTGCTATCCCTGTTAGTTCAGGGAAGGTTAATTTGACTCATTCCTGGGATGAGGGGATTATCCTCGGCGGAAAGATTGAGAAGGTCGGGGCCTGAATTCGTCAGAAGAGTGAGAAGTGATGTCACTGAAAGGTGTAAGGTCCTGAGGGAGTTCGATAGGGTGGATACTGAGAGGACATTTCCCTCCTGGGAGAGAGTGGAACTCAGGGGGCACAGTTTAAAAATAAGAGGTCTCCCATTTAAGATGGAGGTGGGAATTTTTTTTTCTCTTCAGAAGTTCAATAGTTTATGGAACTCTTTTCCCCGGGAGGCAGTGAGGGCAGGATTATTGAATATATTCAACTCAGAGCTAGATAGATTCTTGACTAACAAGAGGGTCACAGGTTATTGGGGATGGGATAAAGTGGAGCCCAAAGCCAATTCAGCCATGACCTTATTGAGTGGAGGAGTGGGCTGGATGGGTAGTATGGTGGCACAGTGGTTAGCACTGCTACCTCTCAACGCCAGGGACCCAGGTTCGATTCCCAGCTTGGGTGACTGACTGCATTCTCCCTGTATCTACCTGGGTTTCCTCCAGATGCTCCAGTTTCCTCCCACAGTCTGAAAGATGTGCTGGTTAGGGTGTATTGACTGTGCTAAATTCTCCCTCAGTGTACCCGAACAGGCACCAGAGTGTAACAACCAGGGGATTTTCACAGTAACTTCCTTATTCCAATTTCTTCTGTTCATATGTTTGTAGATTGTCACTAATAAAACCCAAGTTTCTGCAGTGTAAGAGCTGATGTGGTTTAAAGGGATTCCCCTGACTGAGGTGAAGCTAACTCAGCAGTTGAGTTTATTGTCAGCAGGAGGCCATTCAGCCCTTCAAACCCTGCTCCGGCTGTTCTATTGGATTATATCTGCTCTGGGTCTTAACCTGGGTCTATCCAGGCTGGACCTTTGACCCTGAATTAAAATAATTGATCATCCCAGGATTGGAAAGTCACACCCGATCCTCAATTTCAACAGCTGTAGAGACAAAACTAAAGTTTAAAGTTTATTTATTAGTGTCACAAGTAGGCTTGCATTAACACTGCAATGAAGTTATTGTGAAAACCCCCTAGTTGCCACACTCCGGCGTCTGTTCGGGTACACTGAGGGAGAATTTAGCATGGCCAATGTGCCGAATCAGCACGTCTTTCAGACTGTGGGAGAAAACCAGAGCACCCGGAGGAAACCCATGCAGACATGGGGAGAGCATACAGACTCTGCACAGACAGTGACCCAAGCTGGGAATCAACTCTGGTCCAAAGATTAAAGAAAAGAACAAAGAAAATTACAGCACAGGAATAGGCTCTTTGGTTTTCCAAGCCTGTACCAACCATGCTATCCAACTGAATTAAAACCTCCCACCCTTCCGGGGACGGTATCCCTCTATTCCCATTCCCATTCACGTACTTGTCAAGATGCTCCTTAAAATTCACTATCATATCCACTTCCACTACCTCCCCTGGCAATGGGTTCCAACCACCCACCACCCTCTGTGTAAAAAACTTGCCTTCTTGTACATCTCCTTTAAACCTTGCCCCCGCGCACCTCAAACCTGTGACCCCCTAGTAATTGACTCTGTCACTGTGAGGCAGCAGTACTAACCACTGTGCCGCCGTACCACACACACAGTGAAAAGTGTTGTTTCTCGTGTGCTATACAGACAAAGCATACCATTCATAGAGAAGGAAAGGAGAAAATGCAGAATGTGGTGTCACAGTCATAGCTAGGGTGTAGAGAAAGATCAACTTAGTGCAAGGTAAATTCTTTCAAAACTCTGACAGCCGCAGGGAAGAAGCTGTTCTTGAGTCGGTTGGTAAGTGATCTCAGATTTTTGTATCTTTTTCCTGATGGAAGAAGGTGGAAGAGAAAATGTTTGGGGTGAGTGGGATCCTTAATTATGCTGGCTGCTTTGCCAAGGCAGCGGGAAGTGTAGACAGATTCAACACTTACCCTGATGTTAATTATTGTTCGAGAAAAGATGTCGAGATGATTTGGTGTTGATTTTTCTTTTAGGTGGATGACCTAAAGGTGATTCCTGAATTGCTGTTTCCTTCGAATATTCTTCATCAATGGATGTGTTTGGTGGAGCCCCGAGATTCTTGTCGTACCCCCGGACTTTCACCGTGCCAAACGGGGCTGACGCAGTCCTGAAATGCCAAATCGCGGGAGACCCCCGTCCCACGGTGATCTGGGAGAGGGACAAGATCCAGATCCATCCCTCGGAACGTTTCCACTTCCTGGAGGATGGGAACGTCTACAACCTGGTGGTGTCGCAGGCGAGACTGGAGGACAGCGGGCAGTACATCTGCAAGGCCAAGAACGGAGTGGGGGAGACCTACGCTGCCGCCACCCTCAAGGTGGAGGAGGAGGATGCGAACCCTGGAAACAAGCCGGCCTTCCTGGTCAAGCCCACCTCAGCCAGGGTGGCGCGGGGGGACAATGTGGTCTTCACCGGCCAGCTGGCCGGGTGCCCCGCGCCCACAGTGACCTGGGAGAAGGATGGCCAGAAACTGGGCGAGATCTTCGAGAGCGGGCATTTCAGCGAGGGCTGCGACGGAGGCGGGTGGCATCACCTGAAGATCTTCGGCATCCGCGTACCCGACGCGGGCGTGTACCTCTGCAAGGCACGTAACGCTTTTGGTGAAGCCATGTCAGCAGCGGTTCTCCTGGTGGACCCTGGCAACCATGCCCACGAGGCGGAGCCCCCTGCGGACCCCGCTGCCAGTCACCCCAGTGCCAACGGCGTCGTGGACGGCGAGGGGCTGGAGGGTGCCCGCTTCCTCCACGAGGCGAGGCGGGAGAGGAGGCACCGGAGCCGGCATCGCAACCGGGAGTCGCGGCCGACCTCTCGCAGCGGCCTCCAGAGCCGGGCTGGCGAGGACGCACCCAGAATGTCCAAAGTCAAAGTCTTCTCCGTCTCGGAAGGCAAGCACGCCAAGTTCCGCTGCTACGTTACCGGCAAGCCCAAACCTGAGATCATCTGGAGGAAGGATGGCAAGCTGATTGCCCCTGGTAGGCGTCACCTCCTCTACGAGGACAGGGAAGGCTATTTCATCCTCAAGTTGCTGTACTGTAAGCAGCAGGACAACGGTCTGTACGCCTGTGCAGCCTCCAACGCAGCCGGTCAGACACTCAGCGCTGTGCTACTCCACGTTAAAGGTAATGACCCCTCGCTCAACGGGATCCTTCTCCAACAGGGAGGGTGGAAGTGAGGGGGAAAAGAACACCTCGGGACATGGAGTCTACACTTTGTTTTAATTTATTCACTCATTGAATGTGGGCTCAAGACCAGCATTTATTGCCCATCCCTATTTGCCCCTTGTAAAGGTGGTGCCGAGCTGGACCCACTGCAGTCCCGGTGGTATAGGTACACCTGCAGTGCTGTTAGGGAGGGAGTTCCAGAATTTTGATCCGGCGACAGTGAAGAAACGGCCAATGTATTTCCAAGTCAGGGTGGTAAGTGGCTCGGAGGGGAACTTCCAGGTGGGGGTGTTCCCAGGTACCTGTTGCCCCGTCCTTTTGGATTCCAGAGTCATGGGTTTGGAAAGATGGGGTGCCACTCAAATGGGCTGCTTTGTCCTGGATGGTGTTGAGCTCCCTGAGTATTGTTGGAGCTGCTCTCGTCCAGGCAATTGGAGAATATCTCATCATTATAGGAAGGGTGTGATAGCATTGGGAAGGGCGAGGAGGAGATTTATCAGGATGCAACCTGAGAGTTTTAGTCATGAAGTGAGATTGGATAGACCGGAATTGTTCTCCATGGAGCAGAGGAGGCTGAGCGGGGTCATGATTGAAATGTATAAGATTATGAGGGGTATAGATAGACAGGAAGAAACTTTTCCCCTTGATGGAGGGATCAAAAACCAGGGAGGAAAGATTTAAAGATAAGTGACGGGAGGCTGAGAGGGAACTTGAGGGAAAATCTTTCCACCCAAGGGGTGGTGGGGATCTGGAACTCACTGCCTGAAAGCATGGGTGGAGGCACAGACTCTCATAACATTTCAGAAATATTTAAATGCACCCTTGTGATGGCAAGGCATACAAGGCTATGGGCCAAGTACTGGAAAATGGGATCCGGATAGTTGGATGGTTTGTCTTGAATGGCACAGATGTGATGGGCCGAAGGGTCTTTATTGTGCTCTACACCTCTATAACTCTATCACACTCCTGATTTATGCCTCATTCATTACCTCAAACATTCACTCCCTCCACTACCAAAGCACCAATGGTTAGCACTGCTGTCTCACAACACCAGGGACGTGGGTTCGAATCCCAGCTCAGGTAACTGTCTGTGCAGAGTCTGCATATTCTCCCCATGTCTGCATGGGTTTCCTCCAGGTACTCCAGTTTCCTCCCACAGTCCAAAGATGTGTGGGTTAGGTGGATTGACCACGCTAAATTGCCCTTTACTGTCCCGGGATGCGTAGGTTAGAGGGATTAGCTGGTAAATATGTTGGGATACAGGGATGGGGCTTGGATGGGATTGTGGTCAGTGCAGACTCAATGGGCCGAATGGGCTCTTTCTACACTGTAGGGTTTCTATGATTCAATGATTCATTGTGATGTTAAAGTAAGCCTACTTGCGAGGCAAATAAACAAACATTAAACTTTAAAAACACAGTGGCAGCAGCATGTACCATCCACAGGGTGCACTAGCCTGTGATGCTCACATTCCATGCATTAATGATCATCAAATTTTTGCAAAGAAATATCAGTTGTTCCAGAAAGCTGGTTCTTTCTCTCCCCTCTCCAGAACCTCCCATCAAGTTTAAGAATCAGCTGCAGGATATTGAGGTGAATGAGAGAGAGCAGGCCGTTCTGGAGTGTGAGGTTCCCGGAGACTCCATCCCGGCTGTGTGGTACCTCGAAGATCGTAAGCTACACTCCAGCGCCAAGTACATCATTGAGCAGCAAGGGAGCCTGCGGCGCCTCACCATCAAGGACATCACCATGGACGATGATGGCGTTTACCTCTGTGAGATGAAAGATGGCGGCAGGAGCATTGCGGAGGTGGCAGTGAAAGGTAATGGGCTGGAATGAGCAGAGTCTCTCCAAGGATAGGGATGTTGATGGGGTGTGGAGAGGGCAATGTTGGGAGATCACCATCCACCCAATGCCCCATTGGTACCAGCTAACCCCACTATCAGAATTGGTGGTGCCAACCATCCACTCTCCCAGTTGATTTCTCCTCATCGGTTCCGTTCCAGGACCGAGGGCAGGATGGGTGACCAGGTCCATTATCTCTCCCCGTTGCACTTCTAGCCAATATAATCGGCTTCTTAAATGTTGCACTGTCAGAGGGTCAGTGCTGAGGGAGTGTCGCACTGTCAGACGGCCAGTGCTAAGGGAGTGCCGCACTGTCAGAGGGCCAGTGCTGAGGGAGTGCCGCACTGTCAGAGGGTCAGTGCTGAGGGAGTGCCGCACTGTCAGAGGGCAGTGCTGAGGGAGTGCCGCACTGTCAGAGGGTCAGTGCTGAGGGAGTGCCGCACTGTCAGAGGGTCAGTGCTGAGGGAGTGCGCACTGTCAGAGGGTCAGTGCTGAGGGAGTCCGCACTGTCAGAGGGTCAGTGCTGAGGGAGTGCCGCACTGTCAGTCAGTGCTGAGGGAGTGCCGCACTGTCAGAGGGTCAGTGCTGAGGGAGTGCCGCACTGTCAGAGGGTCATGCTGAGGGAGTGCCGCACTGTCAGAGGGTCAGTGCTGAGGGAGTGCCGCAGGGAGTGCCGCACTGTCAGAGGGTCAGTGCTGAGGGAGTGCCGCACTGTCAGAGGGTCAGTGCTGAGGGAGTGCGCACTGTCAAGGGTCAATGCTGCACTGTCAGAGGGTCAGTGCCGCACTGTCAGAGGGTCAGTGCTGAGGGAGTGCCGCACTGTCAGAGGGTCAGTGCTGAGGGAGCGCGCACTGTCAGAGGGTCAGTGCTGAGGGAGTGCCGCACTGTCAGAGGGTCAGTGCTGAGGGAGTGCTGTGAGGGAGTGCACTGTCAGAGGGTCAGTGCTGAGGGAGTGCCGCACTGTCAGTGGGCCAGTGCTGAGGGAGTGCCGCACTGTCAGAGGGTCAGTGCTGGGGGAGCGCCGCACTGTCAGAGGATCAGTGCTGAGGGAGTGCCGCACTGTCAGAGGGTCAGTGCAGAGGGAGTGCTGCACTGTCAGAGGGCCAGTGCTGAGGGAGTGCTGCACTGTCAGAGGGTCAGTGCTGAGGGAGTGCCCCACTGTCAGCAGTTTCCAAAGTCAATATCTCTGAAGTAGATGACCAATTGTTGTCACACTGTTATTATGGAGCTTTGCACAAATTGCTATTTGAAAGTGGGTGCCTGTGACGGTGTAGCACTCTAAGTGTTGGACTTCTTTCAGTGATTTGATCCTGGAGTGGGATTTGAACCTGCAATGTTTTGAATTGGAGACAAGTCTGAGGCCCACTCAGACACCCTCGGAGTGAGTGAAGGCAGAAGTGCCTTCGGGTCTGGGTTTATTTTAATGTCTCAAAGTCTTCGCTCTCTCCTTTCCTCACCCCACCACGCAGGTAAAATAGTGAAGCGATTACCACGGAAACTGGACGTGGCCGAGGGAGAGAATGCGGCATTCTGCGTCGACTTGGATGAGGAGAATGTGGAGGTTTCCTGGTACAAGGATGGGGAGTTATTGAGGGAGTCTCACAAGACCATTATCAAATCCTTTGGGAAGACACACATCCTGGTCTTTGTCAACGCCACGACGGAAGATTCTGGAGTCATCACCTTTGTGATCAGCGACTCCAAATCATCGTCCCAGCTGCGAGTGAAACGTAAGTGTCTGCAAGGCAGACTGAGCGATCAATATCTAACCGGACCAGTGACCTGTAAACTCAGCAACGTGATGACCGCCAGCCATTTTGAAAGAGGCCATTCAGCCCCTCAAAGCCAATTCTGCATTTAATTGGATCTGTATCTTAACTCTCCACCTCCCCAATCAAATCATTTAATATTCTTAAACTGGGGGGATTACACGGAGTTACGGGATAGGGATTGGGTGGGATTGTTGTCGATGGGCTGAATGGCCTCCCTCTGTACTGGCATTCCATGGAAGTACAGTGTACAGTACTGGTCTCCTTATTAAAGAAAGGATATTTCTGTGTTAGAAACAGTTCAGAGAAGGCTTCCTTGACTGATACCTGGGGTGGCAGTGTTTATTCGATGAGGAATGTTTGGATAGGTCGGGCCTGTACTCATTGGAGTTTAGAAGAGGTGACCTTATTGAAAACAGATGAGATCCTGAGGGGCTTTGACAGTGTGGAAGCTGGGGGAATGTTTTTGTTTGTGGGAGATACCAGAACTTCAGGACACAGCTTAAAAATAAAGAGGTTGGGGTTGGGGGGCGGGGGGGGGGGGGGGGGGGGGGGGGGGGGGGGGGGGGGGGGGGGGGGGGTGGGGGGGGTGGACTCCCATTGAAGAAAGAGATAAAGGAAAATATTTTAGAACATAGAACATAGAACACTACAGCACAAACAGGCCCTTCAGCCCACAAGTTGTGCCGATCATATCAGTAACTACCAGGCCATAGAACTATCTGTAACTCCCAATCCCATTAAATCCCATGTACTCATCCAGAAGTCTCTTAAAAGACCCCAGCGAGTTCACCTCTACCACCATTGATGGCAACCAATTCCATTCACTCAGCACCCTCTGAGTGAAAAACTCAGTACTTGCCCCCCAGCAGCTTAAACCTGTGTCCTCTCGTAGTGACCATTTCAGCCCTGGGAAATAGCCTCCGAGAGTCCACCCTATCTATTCCTCTCAACATCTTATAAACCTCTATCAGGTCGCCTCTCAACCTTCGTCTCTCCAGGCAGAAGAGTCCCAGCTCTCTCAACCTATCTTCATAAGGCATGCCCCCCAATCCAGGCAACATCCTTGTAAATTTCCTCTGCACCCTCTTAATAGCTTCTACATCCTTCCTATAGTGAGGCGACCAGAACTGCGCACAGTACTCCAAGTGGGGTCTGACAAGGGTCTTTGAGGCTTGTGAGTCTTTGGAATTCTCTTCCCAGGAAGCGGTGGAGTCAGGATCCATGAATATCCTTAAGGCACAGAGAGATAGAATCTTGACTAAGAAGGAAGTTGGAGGTTATCAGGGGTGGGCAGAATATGGAGTTGAGACCACAATCAGATTGGCCATAATCTTATTGAATGGCAGATAGGGTCAAAGGGCTGAATGACCGAATCCTGCTCCTAATACATAGTTCCTGGGCCATTGACTAAGCTTTTGGTCACCTATCCTCACCTCAGCTAATGAGGTTTGATACCAGAGTTTGCCTGGCAATGCTGTGACACACATTGGGATATGAAACTATGGGCGGCGCAGTGGTTAGCACCTCTCCCCAAAGCTCCAGGGACCCGGGTTCAATTCCCGGCTTGGGTCACTGCCTGTGCGGAGTTTGCACATTCTCCCTGTGTCTGCGTGGGTTTCCTCCGGGTGCTCCGGTTTCCTCCCACAGTGCAAAAAAGATGTGTGGATTAGGTGAATTGGCCATGCTAAATTGTACCAGGATGTGTAGCTTAGGGGTATTAGTGGGGTAACTATGGGGATATGGCCTGGGTAAGATGCTCTGTCAGAGAGCTGGTGCTAACTCGATGGGTTGAATGGTTCTTTCTGCACTCTCGGAGTTCTATGACTGTATGAATGACACTATAGAATTGGCAGCTGTTGTGTGCATTCTATGTTATAGCCAGAAGACAGACACCGCCGAGTGCCCCAGTAAATGTCCGGATGAGTTGTGACAAGCCCAACGTTGCCTCCCTGCTGTGGGCTCCGCCGCCCGACTGCCGCAGGAATGGGGTGACGGCGTACGTGATCGAGCGACAGGAGGTGGGCAGTGAGGAGTGGGTGCGCTGCCTCACCGCTGACAGCAACACGGCGGTGGAGATACTGGGCGACAGCGTCCCTGCTGAGGCACGCTATCGATTTCGGGTCTGCTCCGTCAACAACTACGGGAGGAGCGAGCAGGTGGAATTTCCCGGAACGGTACATCTGGGTAAGAGGGGGAAGAGTAACAGTGGGGGGTGGTCTGGCGGGGGGGTGGGGGTGAGGGGCAGTGGGGGAGATGGGCCTGAGAAGGCTGCAGAGAAAGTTGTGGAGCAGCAGTCCAACATTCTGCATCCCTTCCTCATTCCCCATTCCAGGGGTAGGTTTTTGCTATTGGACAGAGAGAAGATACAATCTCTTTTCTTTGTTCTCTGCCCACTTTTCCTTCAGCTCACGTCTAACCCTCGTTGTCTCCTGTGATGTCTTTCCCTCCATTTTGGCTTAGGTTTACAGTTACGGTTAAGGTTAGAGTTAGGGTTAGCATCAGGGTTTGGGTCAGAGTTAGAGTTAGGGACAGAGTTAAAGTTAGGGTTAGGGTTAGAATTAGGGTTTGGATTAGGGTTTGGGTTAGGGTTAGGCTTAGGGTTAAGGTTAGAGTTAGAGTTACGATTAAGGTTAGGCTTAGGGTTAGGGTTAGAGTTAGGGTGGGGTTCAGGTTAGAGTTAGGGTCAGGGTTAGGGTCAGAGTTAGGGTCAGAGTTAGTGTTAGAGTTAGGGTCAAGGTTAGTGTTAGAGTTAGGGTCAGGGATAGAGTTAGGGTCAGGGTTGGAGTTAGGGTTAGGGTTAGGGTCAGGGTCAGGGTTAAGGTTATGGTTAAGGTTCAGGTTAGGGTTAGGGGCAGAGCAGGACAGAGTCAGCAGCTAAGGCTGAATTTCACAGTCCGCAGCAATGGAATGATCCTCATTATTGCATTTGGATGTTGCTGCCCACAAACATCTCACAACCAATGGACATCCCCTTTCCTGAAACGAGTTTAATTCTGTTCTGAAGTCAAGAGGGTCTCCAGGGGTGTTGCCTCAATGATGTCAACAAACAGCAAGCAGCCAACTACACTGAGGTATTCTCACAGACAGGAAGGCAGGGATTTAATAATTTACTTTTAATTTAAAATGTCAGATATGGAATACATGGGTTGGAATTTTCTGACCATTCGCACCAGTAGGATTTTCCTACTACAGTGTGCGAAGATCTGGCTTGTCGCCAAGTTCTCCATATTCGCTGCAGTGGGAGTGTGGCATGAACATGTCTGCATGTTCTCCCCGTGTCTGTGTGGGTTTCCTCTGGGTGCTCTGGTTTCCTCCTATGGTCCAAAAGACATTGGAGTGTATTGTCCGTGCTAAATTCTCCCTCATTGTACCCGAACAGGCAACTGGAGTGTGGCGACGTTTCACAGTGACTTCATTGCAGCGTTAATGTAAAGCTAGTTATGACACGAATAATAAGAAGGCACAGTACAAGATGGGGGAGGCTGTCACGGTGCTGAGTATAACTGTAGCTCTCTCCCTCCAGTCCCGTCCGCCAGAATTCACACTCACCTGAATGATATGATCGTGTACCAGGGCGCCGACGCGCAGTTTAGCATCGAGCTTTCCACCTCAGTCCTCGGAACTTGGCACATGAAAGGACAGCAGCTCCATGACGATGAGAGGTTCAAGATTGAACAATCGAGATCGCACCACTCGCTGCTCATCAGAGGGGTCAGGATGGAGGAGAATGAGTCTGAGATCACATTTGTTGCTCACGGAGTGAGGGACTCCGCCATTCTCTTTGTCAAAGGTAAGATCAGCCTGTCCCTCGAGAAGTGTGGCAAGTCAGCGTGCCAGGAAACTACAGGAGGCTATTAAAACCATCGGTCTGTTATAAACGATCAGGAGGAGGCTAGTCAGCCCCTCAGTCCTGTTACACAGGAACAGGACGAGGCCAATTCAGCCCCACAGGCTAATTACACAGGAACAGCAGGAGATCAATTAACCCCTCAGCCTATTATAAAGGATTAGGATCAAGTAAACTGTTACAGCAATAGGCTATTCAGCCTCTTCAACCTTTTACAAAGGAAGAGGAGGAGGCAATTCAGCCCCTCGAGACTTACACAGAGCAGGTGTTTTTTACTTTATAATTTTCAAATCCTTCCATCTCCTTACTTTGTGGTTTATATAAATGACTTGGAAGAGGGGGTAGGTGGTGTGATCAGCAAATTTGCTGATGACACTAAGATGCTTGGATTTGTGGGTGCTGAGGAGCAGTGCCAGGCAATACAACAGGACATAGATAGGCTGGTAGATTGGGCAGATAGATGGCAAATGGAATTTAATCCAGATAAATGCGAGGTGATGCATTTTGGCCAGAAAAATGTAGAGGGGAGTTATAGGATAAAAGGTAAAACTATCCGGAGTATAGAGACGCAGAGAGACCTGGGGGTGCAGGTTCACAAGTCTCTGAAGATGTCAGTACAGGTGGAGAATGTGATAAAGAAAGCGTATGGTATGTTAGCCTTCATAGGAAGGGGTATAGAATGCAAGAGTAGGAGTCTGATATTACAAGTGTATAGAACGTTAGTTAGGCCTCACTTGGAGTACTGCGTCCAGTTCTGGTCGCCTTACTACCGGAAGGATGTGGAGACCCTGGAGAGAGTGCAGAGGAGATTTACCAGGATGCTGCCTGGTATGGAAGGTCTGTCTTACGAGGAAAGATTGAACGCACTGGGGTTGTTTTCCCTTGAAAGACATCGGCTGAGAGGGGATCTATTAGAGGTATATAAGATTATGAGGGGTATAGATAGAGTAAATGGTAGTAAGCTTTTTCCACCATTAGAAAAGGATAGAACGAGGGGTCACGGCCTTAGGGTGAGGGGGGCTATGTATAAGACGAATATTAGAGGGCATTTTTTCACACAAAGGGTAGTGGGGTTGTGGAATGCACTACCGAGTAAGGTGGTGGGAGCAGGCACGCTAGGGTTGTTTAAGGGTCTCTTGGACAGCCACATGAGCGGTCTGCAGATAGAAGGATATAGTAGGACTGTTTAAATATCCTATTTGTTTCCACAGGATGTTCAGTCCACCTTGTTGACCAACAAGGGCATGCATGCGGCAGGTCGTGCGAGAGCTGCTCTTGGATGTTGCTTCAGGAGTGGCCTAGTGCTTCACGTCGTTAGTGTATGCTTAAACTGGACCATCTGATGGGCACCAGGACAGCTCAGGGACTATCGCTGTTGCTGTGCAGACACATGGATTTGGGCCTGTGTCTGCGGGAGTTTGCGCGTTCTCCCCGTGGTTGCGTGGGGTTTCTCCGGGTGCTCCGGTTTCCTCCCACATCCCAAAAATGTGCTCTTAGGCTGATTGGGTAACAAATTGGTCCCTATATGTCATTAAGACGTTAGGACGGCGGCGCAGGCTCGTTGGGCCGAAGGGCCTGTTTCCCTTGCTGTGTTGTTCTTTGTTCTTTGTTCTTACCCCTCTTTACCTCTGTAATCTCCTCCAGCCCCACAATCCTCCAAGCTCTCTGCACGCCTCCAATTCTGCCCTCTTCCTCGTTCCCTCTGTTCTATCACAGGATTTCACTGCCTAAATCTCTTGGACTCTCCGCATTTCTCTGCTTCTTAATCCTTCCTTAAAACCTACCGCTGTGACAAGAGGCGGAATTTTCTCGTTCCGCCTGACACGGGAATCGTAGCGGGTGGGATAAGGACCATGTGTTGATCTCAGGTGGGGTCTTTCAAACTTGGGGTGAGCAAATCTAAAGAGTTTGGTCACTGGTCATCCTGGTCACTGGTTAGCCTGATTATCTGGCTCAGGAACAGTCTCTGTCTGGTTACGGTACCCGGGAAACAGTTTTGGGTTGGTCTTTTTGGGGCGCCATACAAATGCAATGTTATTACTTTGAGATTACTTAGCACATCAGGTCTGTTCCACCATTCAACTCAATCGTAGTTGATTTGCAACTCAATGTCCCTCCCTTGGGCAGCACGGTGGCACAGCGGTTAGCACTGCTGCCTTACAGTGCCAGAGACCCAGGTTCAATTCCGGCTTGGGTCACTGTCTATGCGGAGTCTGCACATTCTCACTGAGTCTGCATGGGTTTCATCTGGTGCTCTGATTTTCTCCCACAGTCCGAAAGACGTGCTGGTTAGGTAGATTGGCCATGCTAAATTCTCCCCGAGCGTACAGGCGTTGGAGTGTGGCGACTGAGGGATTTTCACAATAACTGCATTGCGGTGTTAATGTAAGCCTACTTGTGACACTAATAAATAAACTTAAAATCCCTCAGTAACATCATGTGGGAGAAGTGACTTGGTTCTTTCTGAGCTGAGCAGTCCCATCTTGACTTGGAAATGTATCGGCCGTTCCTTCACTGCCACTGGGTCAAAATCCTGGAACTCCCTCCCTAACAGCACTGTGGGTGTACCTACATCACATGGCCAGCAGTGGCTCAAGAAGGGGGCTCACCACTGCCTTCTCAAAGGGCAGTTAAGGACAGGCAATAAATGCTGACCTAGCCAGCGAAGCCCAGGTCCCACAAATGAATAACAAAAGCAAAATGCCTTTGAATGGGTGGCACAGTGGTCAGCACTGCTGCCTCATAGTGTTTGGGACCCAGGTTCGATTCCCAGCTTGGGTCGCTGTCTGTGTGGAGTCTGTACCTTCTCCCCGTGTCTGCATGGGTTTCCTCCGGTTTTCTACCACAGTCCAAAGATGCGCAGGTTAGCTGGATTAGCAGTATCCCAAGATGCATAGATTAGCGGGGCAAATGCATGGGATTACGAGCCTGAACAAGGTGCTCTTGTGAAGAGTTGGTGCAGACTCGATGGGCTAAATGGCCTCCTCCTGTGCTGTAGGGATTCCACAACACCTCCGTGTGCGTCTCTTTCTGTTTTGTTGCTCGGGAACATCTTGCAGTATTCACAGTGGGAAAAGGTGCCATGTAATTGTAAGTTGTTGTTGTGCAGCTGTCCCAGTGAGAATCACAACAAGCCCTGGAATGGATGGAGTCCAGCAGGTCGCAGCCTCAGAGACAATCATCCTGTGTTGCGAGTTGTCAAGGCCAGATGTCAAGGTTCGCTGGAGCAAAGACGATGAGGAGCTCACCCCTGGTGACCGACTCACCATCCAATCAGTGGGCCGGATTCGGAAGCTGACCGTCCAATCAGCACGGCTGTCGGATTCTGGTCAGTACGTCTGCGACGCAGTGGAAGACGCTGTCGAGTTCAGCGTTAATGTTTTCAGTAAGTCCTGTCGCGAAGCCGGTGATGGTTTGCGGGACTGTTGAAGTTTGAGGGGAAATTTATTGCGGTGTTCAAAATCATGGAAGGTTGTGACAGCAGAACTAAAGAGAAAATATTTCCCCTCACTATCTCTGTGACCTCCTCCTGGTTTCTGAACTCCTGGGCTTGAATCTTGCCTGATTTTAATCTCTCCATCACTGGTGGCCGTGCCTTCAGCTGCCTGGAGTCTAACCTCTGGAATTTCCTTCTTAAACCTCTCTGACTTTTTCCTTTAAGACTCTTTGTAAAAGTGACCTTTTTGACCCTTGGCTACCCATCCATGTGTCTCCTTCTGTGACCAAAGTAGTGTCAAATTTTGTCTGATTATATTTCCAAACTAAAGACTTTGGGCAATTACAAGTTATTTTCATAGAATCCTACAGTGCAGAAGGAGGCCATTCAGCCCATCAAGTCTGCATTGACCACAATCCCATCCAGGTCCTATCTCCACAACCCTGTGCTTTCACCTTAGTTGGTTCCCCTACTCCAAGGGGCAATTTAGCATGGCCAACCCACCTAACCCACACATCTTTGGAGTGTAGGAGGAAACTGGAGCACCCGGAGGAAATCCATGCAGACACGGGGAGGATGTGCAAACTCCACACAGACAGTGACCCAAGTCGGGAATCGAACCCGGGTATCTGGGCTGTGAGTCAGCAGTGTTAACCACTGTACTACCATGCTGCCCCTTTTTGTTGCTGTTGTGTCTTGTAATGTTGGAGAGGAATATCTCAGTTTGTTCTCACCTCTGAGTCAGGAAGTTGAGGTTGTAAGGCCTACTCTGCGCAGCCAAGCAGGTAATCTTCAGCGGATCCTTTGGACTCGTACCAAGGAAGTGCTGAGCAATTCAGGAAGGTTTCGCTGGAATCATATACAACATTATTAGTTAGACCACAACTTGAGCACTGTGTGCAGTTCTGGTCGCCTCATTACAGAAAGGATGTCTTTGCATTAGTGAGGGTACGGAGGAGATCCATGGGGATGTTGCCAGAACTGGAAAATTGCAGCTATGAGAAAAGGTTGGATTGGCTGGGGTGGTTTCTTCAGAACAAAAGGAGGCGATGGCCTCGCGGTATCATTGCGAGACTGTTAATCCATGAAACTCAGCTAATGTTCTGGGGACCCCTCCACGGGAGGTGCTGGAATTTGAATTCAATTAAAAAATTCTGGAATTAAGAATCTACTGATGACCAAGAAACCATTATTTTTTGTCAGGAAAACCCATCCGGTTCACTAATGTCCTTTAGGGAAGGAAATCTGCTGTCCTTATCCTGTCTGGCTTACATGTGACCCCAATAATGTGATTGATTCTCAACTGCCATCGGGCAACTAGGGATGGGCAATAAATGCTGGCCAACCAGTGATACCCATGTCCCATGAATGGATACAAAAAAAAATTGAAGAGGATGAGGGGAAATTTGATTTGAGATGTTGAAAATTATATCTGTTGTAGATGCGCCAAGTTTGGTGGCGTTTAAGAGGTTAGTTGATAAGTATATGGATGAGAAGGGAATGGTTTAGGTAGGAGGGGCATTGCTTTTTATTTTGGTCGGCACAACATCGAAGGCCGAAGGGCCTGTTCTGTGCTGTATTGTTCTATGTTCTATGTTCTATAACTGTTTTGAATGGATGGGAAGAACTTATTGGAGCAGATATAGGATGGACCGTGCAAAGACCTGTTGATTTTGGGAGGGATTTCCTGGTTTTGGGGTGAGTTCAGTCAGAAAAATAGCCTCAGCAAAGCAGCCAGCGTAATTAAAGACGCATCCCAGACATTTTCTCTTCCACCTTCTCCCATCAGGAAAGAGATACAAAAGTCTGAGGTCACTGACTCAAGAACAGCTTCTTCCCTGCTGCTGTCAGACTTTTGAATGAACCTACCTTGCATTACGTTGATCTTTCTCTACATCCTAGCTATGACTGTAACACTACATTCTGCTTTCCTTCTCTATGAATTGTATGCTTTATCTGCACAGCGTGCAAGTAACAATACTTTTTGCTGTATACAAAAACGTGACAATAATAAATTGGATCAAACCAAATCCAACAATACAGATGCCCAGACTGGATCGTGTGCTGCAGTCTCTGCTGGGGAGCTCAGACCCATGGCTTATCGAGTGACACATTACTTAGTATATCAGCTGGGATGGACGAAGGACAGTGTGGTCAAACCGGGGAACAGTGACTTGTTTTTGAAGATATGAAAGGGTCGAGGAATCGGACGAAGAGGCAGTGGTTGCCTGGAGTTGAGTGGTGCGTACTGGGTCTCAGAATGCTTATGTTCTTAAGTAACCTGATAGGCAGTGTAGTCATGGGCCCTGAATAGCAACTTACACAGAGTCTGCCTCTCCACAGCAGCTATCTCTGTTGGCAGCTGTTCACTGTGCTTGTAATGTCATTTATAACACTTCAGACAAGAATTCATGGTTTCTGGAACTCACTTGTCCTCTCTTGTTGAAGTGTAGTGTCGGGCATTCCTCACATGCCAACTGTCTGCAAATGTTTCTGAATGGATCACAAATATTGAAGAGGTTAGCTCCTGCAGTGAGACACGGCCTTGGAGAGGGGGTGCGGAGGAGGTTTATTAGAATGGTACCAAGAACAAGGGATTGGGTGACGTGGTTGGCACAGCTGTCTCACAGTGCCAGAGACCTGGGTTTGATCCCTGGCTTGTGTCACTGTCTATGTGGAGTTTGCACATTCTTCCCATGGGTTTCCTCCCACAGTCCAAAGATGTGTGGGTTAGGTGGATTGGCCATGTTAAATTGCTCCTTAGGGTCAGGGGGACCAGCAGGGCAAATAAGTGAATAGGGACTGGGTGGGATTGCAGTCAGTGCAGACTCAATGGGCCGAATGACCTCTTTCAACATAGTAGGGGTTTTATGATTCTATGACTTCAGTTAATGTGGAGATACTGGTGAAGCTGGGTTTGTTCACTTAGATGAGAGAGGTTAACAGGAGGCTTTCAAAATCATGTGGGGTATTTGATAAATAAAATGAAACTGTTTCCACTGGCAGGAGGGTCAGTAATCAGAGGGACACAGATTGATGATAACCAGCAGGGATTTTCTTTTACACAGTGAGTTGTTGTGATCTGGAAGGTGCTGCTTGAAAGGGCAGTGAAAGCAGATTCAATAGGAACTTTCAGAAGGGAATTGGATACATACTTAATGGGGTCAAATTTACAAGATTATGGGATAAGAAAGGGAAATGAGTGGGACCAATTGGATGGAACTAGCACAGACATAGTGGGCTGAATGGTCTTGGGTTGTGTTGTAGGCTTTGAACAGATGGCACAGTGGGTTAGCACTGCTGCCTCACAGCACCAGGGAACCGGGTTCAATTCCGGCCTCGGGTCACTGTCTGTGTGGAGTTTGCACATTCTCCCCATGTCTGCATGGGTTTCCTCTGGGTGCTCTGGTTTCCTCCCACACTCCAAAGATGTGCAGATTAGGTGGATTGACTACATTAAATTGTCCCTTAATGTCAGGGGGAATAGCTAGGGTAAATACACAGGGTTATGGGGATAGGCCCTGGTTGGGACAGTGTTTGGTACAGACTCGATGGGCAGAGTGGCCTCCTTCTGAAGTATAGGGGTTATATGATTTTATTTGATGATCCTGAGGGTGAAAATTGTGTCACTTCCCTGTTGGTTTCCTCCCTCCCTTTGAGAGTTGAGTCCAAACCCGCTTGCTGCTTTCTCCAATTTGCCGAGCTTCATGTATGAACTTACGAATTGCTGCCCGTATCACAAGCTCCCCTTTACCTGCTCTGCTCACTCACCGACACATTCAGTCCCACAACAACCTGATTTCCAAATTCTCATCCTTACTTTGAAATCATTTTGTTCCTCACTGTGTTTTATCTGGGATAGAAGGACATGGAGAAACAATATAAAATAGAAGGTACAGTTCCAGAAAGGGAGCACAGGGAGCTGGGTGTATCTGTGCACAGATCACTGAAGGTGGCAGGACAGATGGAGAGAGCAGTTAATGAAGCTTATAGTATCCTGGGCTTTATTAATAGGAGCACAGATTACGAGAGCAAGGAGGTTATGCTGAACTTACACAAGGCACTAGTTCGAGCTCAGCTGGAATATTGTGTACAGTTTTGTGGGTCATACTATGTAGGACTGATGTGAACACATTGGAGAGAGCGCAGAAGAGTTTGATAAGAATGGTTCCAGCGATGAGAAACTTCAGTTATGAAGACAGATTAGAGAGGTTGGGACTGTCCTCCTTGGAGCGGAAAAGGCTGAGGAGAAATTTCAAAGAGATGTTCAAAATCATGAGTTGGCTGGACAGGGAGAAACTGTTCCCCACTCGTGAAAGAATCGAGAATGAGAAGGAGCACACTTTAAAGTGATTTGTAAAAGGACTAAGTGTGAAGCGAGAAAAGCTTTTCCACCCAGCGAGTGGTTGGAATCTGGAATGTGTTTCCTGGGAGTGTGATGGAGGCAGGTTCAATTGAAGCAAACAAGAGGGCGTTTGGTGATTAATCGATGAGAAACAACGTGCAGGGGCATGGAGAAAAGGCGGGGGAGTGGCACTAAGTCAATGATGCTCATTTGGAGAGCTAGGACAGACATGATGGACTGAATGGCCTCCTTCTGCACCGTAACAATTCTGTGATTCTATGAACACCTCCATAGCTTTTCCCCTCCTTATTGACCTGTTTCCGATGCCTCAGGGCTATGCAGAGGTGGAATGAAATGTGTGTAACAAGAACTCATTCACCCTGCTTTCAACTGTCTGCTCCCCGCTCACTGCTATTTTAGTTCCAGTAACTTCTACAGTTTGTTTACTTTTCTCTGAATCCATACTTAGGCTTAACCAATCAAATACGATGGGGGCAGCACAGTGGCACAATGGTTAGCATTGCTGCCTCACAGTGCCAAGGACCCCGTGTTCGGTTCCAGAGTCTGCACATTCTCCTCATGTCTGCGTGGGTTTCCTCTGGGTGCTCTGGTTTCCTCCCACAGCCTGAAAGATGTGCTGGTTAGAGTTCATTGGCCATGCTAAATTCTCCCTCAGTGCACCCAGACAGGCACTGGAATGTGGCAACTAGGGGATTTTCACTTCATTGCAGTATTAATGTAAGCCTATTTGTGATACTAATAAATAAACTTTAAAACTTTATACTTAATTGTAAATAGTAAACAGCATTAACTGAGGGACTGAGGGAGAGTGAGAGCATTAACTGAGGGATTGACAGTATTTACTGAGGGAGTTATTTATTTATAGGCCATGGGTACCACTGGCTGGGGCAGCATTTATTGGCCATCCCTGAGGGCATTACAGAGTTAACCACATTGCTGTGGCTCTGGAATCACATGTAGGCCAGGCCGAGAAAGGACGGCAGATTTCCTTCCCCAAAGGACATTCATGAACCTGATGGGTTTTTACAACCAATCGACAATGGTTTCATGGTCATCTTTAGACTTGTAATTCCAGATTTTTATTGAATTCAAATTTCACCATCTGCCATGGTGGGATTCGAACCCACAGGACATAACCCTGGGTCTCTGAATAACTAGTCCAGTGACAATACCAGTGTGTCACTACCTCAACTGAGGGCATGAGGGGGAGTGGGGAGACAGCATTAACTGAGGGATTGAGGGGGCGACAGCATTAACTGAGGGAATGGGGGGGGGAACAGCATTAACTGAGGCATGGTGGGGGGGAAACAGCATTAACTGAGGGAATGGGGGGGGACAGCATTAACCTGAGGGAATGGGGGGGGGGAACAGCATTAACTGAGGGATGGGGGGGGACAGCATTAACTGAGGGAATGGGGGGGGAACAGCATTAACTGAGGGAATGGGGGGGGAAACAGCATTAACTGAGGGAGGGGGAACAGCTTAACTGAGGGGAGGGGGACAGCATTAACTGAGGCAATGGGGGGGGGAACAGCATTAACTGAGGGAATGGGGGGAACAGCATTAACTGAGGATTGAGGGGGCATTAACTGAGGGAGGGGGGGGGGGGGACAGCATTAACTGAGGGAATGGGGGGGGGACAGCATTAACTGAGGGAATGGGGGGGAAACAGCATTAACTGAGGGAATGGGGGGGGGACAGCATTAACTGAGGGGGGGGGGGGACAGCATTAACTGAGGGAATGGGGGGGGGACAGCATTAACTGAGGGAATGGGGGGGGGGACAGCATTAACTGAGGGGGGGGGGGGACAGCATTAACTGAGGGAATGGGGGGGGGGCATTATGAGGGATTGAGGGGGACAGCATTAACTGAGGCAATGGGGGGGGAACAGCATTAACTGAGGGGAGGGGGGAACAGCATTAACTGAGGGATTGAGGGGGAACAGCATTAACTGAGGATTGAGGGGGGGAACAGCATTAACTGAGGGATTGAGGGGGGAACAGCATTAACTGAGGGATTAACTGAGGGATTGAGGGGGGAACAGCATTAACTGAGGCAATGGGGGGGGGAACAGCATTAACTGAGGGTTTGAGGGGGGGAACAGCATTAACTGAGGGATTGAGGGGGGGCAGCATTAACTGAGGCAATGGGGGGGGGGGAACAGCATTAACTGAGGGAATGGGGGGGGGAACAGCATTAACTGAGGGAGGGGGGAACAGCATTAACTGAGCAGAGGGGGGGGGGGGACAGCATTAACTGAGGGAAGGGGGGGGAACATTAACTGAGGGATTGAAACAGCATTAACTGAGGGAATGGGGGGGGAACAGCATTAACTGAGGGATTGAACAGGAGGGAATGGGGGGGAACAGCATTAACTGAGGGATTGAGGGGGACAGCATTAACTGAGGGAATGGGGGGGGCATGAGGGAAAACAGCATTAACTGAGGGATTGAGGGGGACAGCATTAACTGAGGGAATGGGGGGGAACAGCATTAACTGAGGGATGAGGGGGACAGCATTAACTGAGGGGGGGGGGGAACAGTTAACTGAGGGATTGGGGGGACAGCATTAACTGAGGGATTGGGGGACCAGCATTAACTGAGGGATGAGGGGGACAGCATTAACTGAGGGAATGGGGGGGGGAACAGCATTAACTGAGGAAGGGGGGGACAGCATTAACTGAGGGATGGGGGGGGAAACAGCATTAACTGAGGGAATGGGGGGGGGACAGCATTAACTGAGGGAATGGGGGGGGGGACAGCATTAACTGAGGGAATGGGGGGGGGACAGCATTAACTGAGGGAATGGGGGGGAAACAGCATGAGGGAGGGGGACAGCATTAACTGAGGGAATGGGGGGGGGACAGCATTAACTGAGGGAATGGGGGGGACAGCATTAACTGAGGGAATGGGGGGGGGGACAGCATTAACTGAGGGAATGGGGGGGGGGACAGGAACCTGAGGGAATGGGGGGGGGGGGACAGCATTAACTGAGGGGAGGGGACAGCATTAACTGAGGCAATGGGGGGGGAACAGCATTAACTGAGGTTTGAGGGGGAACAGCATTAACTGAGGCAATGGGGGGGGGGGCGAGCAGCATTAACTGAGGGATTGAGGGGGGGAACAGCATTAACTGAGGCAATGGGGGGGGGGGACAGCATTAACTGAGGGATGGGGGGGAATAGCTTAACTGAGGGAATGGGGGGGGAACAGCATTACTGAGGGAATAATAGCATTAACTGAGGGAATGGGGGGGGAACAGCATTACTGAGGGAATTGGGGGGGGGGAAATAGCATTAACTGAGGGATTGAGGGGGAACAGCATTAACTGAGGGATTGAGGGGGACAGCATTAACTGAGGGAATGGGGGGGGAACAGCATTAACTGAGGGATTGAGGAGGCAGCGTTAGCT
The DNA here is from genome assembly GCA_024679065.1 of Sphyrna mokarran. Taxonomy (NCBI): domain Eukaryota; kingdom Metazoa; phylum Chordata; class Chondrichthyes; order Carcharhiniformes; family Carcharhinidae; genus Sphyrna; species Sphyrna mokarran. Next base: position 89,919,231 of record JAGIQG010000011.1, read on the forward strand.
GAACAGTTTAGCTTTTGCACGGTATTTCTGTTACATCTCTGCCTCTTTTAGAATCTCCGGTGAGGATTGTGAACAGTGCTGATGATACCAAGGGGGAATATCTGGTTTCTGAGCGTATCGTGCTGACCTGTGAGCTTTCTCGCCCAAGTGCTGACGTGACCTGGTACAAGGACGGATTGGAAATTGAGGAAGACGGGAATATCAGGATGGAGTCACATGGAGTCCGCAGGAGTCTGATTATCCAGACGGCTGGAAGTGAAGATTCTGGAGAATACGTTTGTGATGCTGGAGATGATTCCATTTTCTATGATATCACAGTGAATGGTCAGTAACTATCCAGCCCCTCCCCGCACCACGATAACTCGTGTTCCTCCAGTGAAATTCTGTGTTGGGTGTGGAAAGTTTTGGGATAATTTGAGAATGAAATTAGGTGCATGAACTGTGAACAGTCAGTAACACCCCGAATCACAATGTTGTGGGGTCAAGACCCATTCCAGTGCTGTACTGAGGGAGTGCCGCACTGTCAGGGGATCGGTGCCGAGGGAGTGCCGCACTGTCAGGGGATCAGTACCGAGGGAGTGCCGCACTGTCAGGGGGTCGGTGCCGAGGGAGTGCCGCACTGTCAGGGGGTCGGTGCCGAGGGAGTGCCGCACTGTCAGGGGGTCGGTGCCGAGGGAGTGCCGCACTGTCAGTTGTGCCATTTTTGCGTGAGATATTAATCCCAGGCCCTAGCTGCTGTCTCAGATAAGATCATAGGAAATAGGAAGAGGAGGAGGCCATTCACCCTTCGAGCCTGCTCCAATATTTAATAAGTTCATGGCTGATTTAAGTCCATTTTTCTGCTTCATCCCCATAACTCTAATTCCATGACTGATTCTAAACTAATTGATCTCAGTCTTGAGAATATTCAAGGATTCGATCTCCACAGCTTCCTGTGGGAAAGAATTCCAAAGATTCACCACTCTCTGAGAGAACATAGAACATAGAACATAGAACAATACAGCACAGAACAGGCCCTTCGGCCTTCGATGTTGTGCCGACCAAAATATAAAGCAATGCCCCTCCAAACTAAACCATTCCCTTCTCTTCCATATACTTATCAATTAACCTCTTAAACGCCAACAAACTTGGCGCATCTACAACAGCTGCAGGCAGGGCATTCCAATCCCTAATCACTCTTTGAGTAAAGATCCTACCTCTGATATCCGTCCTATAACTCATACCCCTTAATTTAAAGCTGTGTCCCCTCGCGCTAGCTTTCTCCATCCTAGGAAAAAGGCTATCACTGTCCACCCTATCTAAACCTCTAATCATCTTATATGATTCAATAAGATCCCCTCTTAGCCGCCTCCTTTCTAACGAAAACAACCTCAAATCCTTCAACCTCTCTTCATAGGACCTGCCCTCCATACAGGCAACATCCTAGTAAACCTCCTCTGTACCCTCTCCAATGCCTCCACATCTTTCTTATAATGTGGCGACCAGAACTGCACACAATACTCCAAGTGCGGCCGCACTAGAGTTTTGTACAGCTGCAACATGATGTTGCGGCTCCTAAATTCAATCCCCCTACCAATAAAAGCTAAGACTCCATAAGCCTTCTTAACAACTCAGAAGAAACTCATCTTCAAATCTGTCTTAAATGAACCCTCCCTCTTATTCTGTGACTCTGTCCTTTAGTCCCACACTCTCTCCTGATGGAAATATCCTCCCAATATTTACCCTGTCTAATCCGTTAAGAATCTGATCTATCTCAATCATATCACGACTCATTCTTCTCAACTCCAAGGGAGACAGACCCAACCTGTTCAATCTTTCCTCATATCCCTCCACACCTGGGATCATCCTGTAAACACCCTCTGTACCGCTTCCAATGTAATATATCTTTCCTTAAATAAATGGACCATAACTGTACACAGTATTTTAAATGCGGCCTCACTTGTGTTTGTACAGTTCTTCACTTCTTCACTGTTGTACTTCTTGAAATAAAAGCCAGTATTTCATTTCCCTCCCTTAGAACCTCCTGCATCTGTATTCTAGTTTTCTTGGTTTCAGGAATAGGGACCCCCAAGTCCCTTTGTGCTCCAGCTTTCTGCAGTCTCTCTTCCTTTAAATAATAATCCACCTTCTCATTCTTTCTTCCAAGATGAACAACCTCACATTTTCCCATATTTAATTCCAGTGGCCAATTTTTTGCCCACTCCCTTAAACTGCCAACATCCCTCTGTAAATTGTTTCTATCCTCCTCACAGCCTGCCGTCCCTCCCCGCCTTTGTATCATTCACAAGTTTGTCCAAAGCAGCCAGCACAATCAAGGACCCCACACACCCCGGACATTCTGTCTTCCACCATCTTCCTTCAGGAAAAAAGATATAAAAGTCTGAGGTCACGTACCAAGCGACTCCAGAACAACTTCTTCTCTGCTGCTGTCAGACTTTTGAATGGACCTACCTCACATTAAGTTGATCTTTCTCTACACCCTAGCTATGACTGTAACACTCCATTTTGCACTCTCTCCTTTCCTTCTCTATGAACGGTATGCTTTCTCTGTATAGCGCACAAGAAACAATACTTTCCACTGTATGCTAATACATGTGACAATAATAAATCAAATCAACTCACATCAGTACTCTCTGTTCCTTCCTCCAAATCATTAATATAAATTGTAAAGAGTGGCTGATCCCTATGACATTCCACTGATTACCACTCTTCAGCTTGAGAAAGATCTCCTTATCGCTACTCGCCTCTTCCTGTTAGTTAGCCAATCCGTGGTCCATACTAGAATATTACCTCCAGCACCATGAGTTCCAATCTTGTGTAGCAGATTTTCATGTGGCATCTTATCGAATTGCCTTTTGAAAATCTAAATATACAACATTGATTGGTTCCCCTCTATCTACCCTGGCTGAGACCTCCTCAAAGTACTCTCAGCTGGATGTATTTAGGGATGTATTTATCTGAGACAGCAGCTAGGGCCTGGGATTAATGTCTCATGCAAAACATGGCACAACAGACAGTGCGGCATTCCCTCAGTGCTGACATCGCAAAGAGAAGCAGGGGAGTTCCTCCCGGTGACCTGAGACCAATCTTTACTCCTTAAACAATATCAGGTAAATAGACAGTATAGTTCTGACCACTGTGCTGTTTGTGGGATCTTCCTGTGCAAACATTGGCTGCCATGTGTTCAATAATGAAATGACTACACTTTGGAAAACAGGTGGTTAAAGGTGCTATAGAAATGAAAGTTTGAGAGAATGGATTTTTCTTCGTAAGTTCAGTAAGGTTTCCAGGAACAATTGGATTTAGAATGGAGTTCAGCCATAATCTAACTGAATGATACAACAGACCTGAGGGGCTGATTGGCCTCCTCCTGTCCAAAGGTAACCAGCTTGAAGGGCTGAATGGCCTCCTTGTGATTCTGTGAAACAGGCTGAAGGGGCTGAATGATCCTCTCCTGTTTCTGTGTATGAGGCCTGAGGGGCTGAATAGATCTCCTGATCCTGTGGGAATTACTGGAAGGACTGAAGGGTCTCCTCCTGTTCCTGTTTAATAGATGGAGGGGCTGAATGGCCTCTTCCTGTTTCTATGTAGTAGATGGAAGGCTAAATGACTCCTTCCTGTTCCAGTTTAATAGATAGAAGGGCTGAACGGCCACTTCCTTTTCCTGTGCAACATGTTTTAGGGGAAAAGAACCTCCTTCTGTTTCTCTTTAAAAAGCTTGAGGGGCTGAATGGCCTCCTCCTGTCCCTAAGTTCTTTCTTCCTTTTACCTTCAGAGCCTCCGGCGATGTTGAGAGCCCTTGAGGATGATGCTCAGGGTGAGTACCTGAGCTGTGAGCCGGTGGTGCTGCGGTGTGAGACTTCCCAAGTGGACACCCCGGTGAGGTGGTATAAGGACGGTCAGGAGCTGGAGGAAGGCCGGGGCGTGAAGCTGGAGGCTGAGGGGACCCTCAGGAAGCTGGTGATCCTCAGAGGCTCCAGGAGTGACAGCGGGAAGTACGTCTGTATGGCAGCGGACAACGCTGTGTCCTTCGATGTCAGTGTATCAGGTAAGGGCGCTGAAGGAGGGGAGGTGCAACTTGAGGGCCCCAACTAGAAACACACCACACACACAGTCTCGCTCGCATCCCGAGGGATAGAGTTAAAACGGTGCTAGATAGCAGGCTGACAAGGCAGGGGGGAAGGAGAGAAAAGAACCCCAATCTTCCAGTGCTTGATTAGTTAAAAGATGGGACACGGCTGAACATAGAACATAGAACAATAAGCACAAACAGGCCCTTCGGCCCACAAGTTGCGTCGATTATATCCAGGCCATAGAATCATCTATAACTCCCAATCCCATTGAATCCCATGTACTCATCCAGAAATCTCTTAAAAGACCCCAGTGAGTTCGCCTCTACTACCACCGACGGCAGCCAATTCCATTCACTCACCACCCTCTGAGTGAACACTGGTGGGAATCATCAGCATTTGATATTTTGTCCAGTTATTGTGTCTAATTTCTTTTCCTCCATTCTTTTTATTTCTCTCCTCTCTTTTTTGTTCTTCCTCTATTCTCTTCCTCTCCCTCCCACTCTCTCCACCATGCTTTCTTACTCTTTCCCTTCCCCCTCTCTTCCACGGTGTTGGATGCAGAGCCTCCGGTGAAAATCATCAGCAGTTCCCCTGCGGTGAAGAGCGTGCTGACCGGTGATGAGCTTGTCCTCTGGTGTGAGCTCTCGCGGCCCGAGGCGGAGGTGAGATGGTACAAGGACGGGCTGGAGGTAGAGAGGAACAAGAGGCTCATGATGGTTGTGGACAGAACGTGGAGGAAACTGATCATCCATCCAGTTACAATGGAGGACCGAGGAACATACGTGTGCAACGCAGTGGACGATTCAGCCACGTTTGAAGTGACTGTCTCCGGTGAGTCCCCGGTCATACAACACGTGACCCATTGATCCATTGACTGCTACCCATTGACCCCTGATCCATTGTCCCATTGACCCAGCAACCCATTGACACATGACCTCTGACCCATTAACCCCTTGACCCATTCCCACTGGGATCCCGTAGCTCTCACCCAGCGATGAGATTACAAAGGGCAGTGAAGGAAGCCCAGTCCGCCAGAGAAACCAGCCTCCCATCCATTGACTCTGTCTACACTTCCTGCTGCCTTGGAAAAGCAGCCAGCATAACCTCGGACACCACACACCTCAGACATTCTCTCTTCCACCTTTTTCCATTGGGAAAGAGATACAAAAGTCTAAGGTCACGCATCAACCGACTCAAGAACAGCTTCTTCCCTGCTGCTGTCTATGGAGCTACTTTGCACTAAATTGATCTTTCTCTGCACCCTCGCTATGACTGTAACACTACACTCTGCATTTCTCTTTTCCTTCTCTATGAACAGTATGCTTTGTCTGTATCGTGCACAAGAGACAATACTTTTCACTGTATTAATACATGATACAATAATAAATCAGAGTTCCAAACGTTGGGAAAGAGAAAGTCCAAACTATTTTTGGGATCCAGAGGCAAAACAAGAAAATCGAAACCATGTCCCAGTTTTCGGTAATTGAAGGCACAGCCACTTGTGGTGTAGTGATTAGAACCTGGAATTGTCGACAGGTCAGAAACAGAGGAGAACAAACCTTGGAAGGTTTGTTTTTATTTATTTATGGGATTGTGGGTGTTGCTGGCTAGTCCAGCATTTATTGCCCATCTCGAATTGCCCCTTGAGAAGCTGGTGCTGAGCTGCTTCTTGAACCACTGTTATTCATGTGTGTAGGTATACCCACAGTGCTGTTAGGGAGGAACTTGACCCAGCGACAGTGAATGAATGGCCTATATATTTCCAAGTCAGGATGCTGTGTACTGGTGGAGAACCTCCAGGTGTTTCCAGGCATCTGCTGCCCTTGTCCTTCTAGATAGTAATGGGTTTGGAAGGTGTTCTCTAAAGAACTTTGGTGAGACAGTGTGGTGCATGCTGTAGATGGTGCGTCCTGCTGCCACTGTGCACTGGTGGTGGAAGGAGTGACTGTTGAAGGTGGTGGATGCAGTGGCAATCAAATGACTGTTTTGTCCTGGATGGTGTTGAGCTTGTCGAGTGTTGTTGGAGCTGTATCCATCCAGGCAAGTGGGGAGGATTCCATCACACTCCTGACTTGTGCTTTGTAGATGGTGGACAGGCTTTGGGGAGTCTCTGCAGAGGTCCCAGCCTCTGAACTGCTCTGGTAGCCACAGCATTCATATGACTAGTCCAGCTTCAGTGCTAACCATTGGAAAGTTGATAGTGGGAATTCAGCCATGTCATTAGCAATTGGGCAGTTGGGAAATGGAGTTTTTTTTGCAGGAACTATATCAATGGCTTGTGTCTTCCTGGTATTTAATTGGAGAAAACTTCTTTATATACATTGAACACCCTGATAATCACTCCACACAGCGTTATCACCACCATTTGTGTTCTGGTCACTCTGTCACACTGCTGGGGGTGAGCTAGTGACTAGGTGTTTAAAGGGACAGGAGCAGTCTCATGTGTGACACACGCTGTATTAGATCTGAAAGCACAGCATTGGTTTTCACATGTACACTGATGACCCCCCCACAGTTCCATCTCCCCACCACCTCTCTCCACTCCTCCACTTTTATCACACTGCTTATCCGACATCCAGACTCAACATTCCAAGTTGCAGGTCTGATAGAGGAGGGGAATGTAAGAGAGGAGGGGGCATTGCATTATTGATACTGCTTTAATAGAGAGGATGTCTGAGCTCCTCAAATGGGGCTGTATGGATGGAGTTTAGAAATAAAAAAGGGGCAATTACTTTGCTGGGATTATACAATGGGCCTCCCAAGTGCCAGAGGACGATAGAGGAGTAGATATGTTGAAAAACCACAGAGAGGTGTAAGAGGGATAGGATTTTAGTAAGAGGGGATTTCAATTTCACCAATATTCACTGGAATTGCCTTAGTGTGAAAGGAATAGATAGGGTGGAGTTTTTAAAGTGCATCCAGGAGAACTTTTTGTGTTATTACATGGATAGTCCTATTCAGCACAGAGCAGTGCTAGACCTAATTTGAGAGAACGAATTTTGGCAAGTGGTCAAAGTGTCATTGAGGGAGCATATTGGGAAGAGTGACCATAACTCTGTAAGATTCAAAATCATTCTGGAAAGGGATAAGGATAATTCAGAAAGCAAGCGTCTGAATTGGGAGAATACAGATCTCAATATCATCAGGCAGGATCTGTCAAACGTGGACTGGGAGCAGCTATTTATAGGGAAATCCACATTTGGGAAAGTGGGAGTCTTTTAAAAGTGAAATAATGAGAGTTCAGGGCCACATGTGTTCCTCAAAGAGTGAAGGCAAGGCTGGCAAGTCCAGGGAACCCCAGATGTCAAGGAATAAAGACAAAAAATATGGAAGGTATAGAGCCCTAAAAACAGGCGAGGCCCTTAAGTTGTATAGAGAGTGTAGCGAGGTACTTGGGAAATGGGATTAGCTACTTCATGGTTGGCACGAACACGGTGGGACAAAGGACATGTTTCTGTGCTGTAAGACTCCATGACACAAGGTCACACCCCAAAGGTCAAACCCACAGGTCACACCCTGGATATGATGATCCTGAAATTCACCAGGATTCTCCTGGTCTCTGCATAACCTCCAGAGATATGGTCACTTTCCACATTGTCATCATTCTGGACGTTAGATAAGGGATCGCAAAGGGAATGGGTCAATGATGGTTTCAGTGAGTTACGATGGGTGACAGGAAGGCAGTCTGCAAAGCCGAGTGGTCACTCTCTGTGCTCTCGAACCTTCTTACAGAACCAAAATAATCCAAGAAAAGCAGTTACTGTTCATTGGTTTTTATTTCCCATGTCAGTTTTTTCGCTGTATTTGTAACTCACTCCTTCATTCCCTCACTTTCTGCCACACTCTCGCTCTCAGTTCATATAAATGATCTTTTTTGCTTTGTACCTCTTCCTTTATCTCTCTATCTTTTGCTATTCCTCTCTTTCTCTATTCATTGTCTTTCATTGCCTCTCTCTCCTCCTCTCTTCCTCTAACTCATCGTTTTTTCTACCGCTTTGTCTCTCCTTTCTGTCTCTGCTTCCTTCTTCCTCTCTCACTCTGTTACTCTCTCTTCATCTATTTCACTTCCTCGCTCCCTTCCTACCCTCTCTCTTTGTGTCACTCATTTTCTTTACCCTCTAATTTTTTTTCTCTTCCTCTCTCCAAATGTCTTCCAACAATCCTCACTTTCTCTCTTCCCCTTTGTCTCACTCTGTTTCTCTCTTTCTCCTCCACGGTGTCGAATCCAGAGCCTCCGGTGAAAATCATCAACAGTTCCCCTGCAGTGAAGAGCGTGCTGACCGGTGATGAGCTTGTCCTCTCATGTGAGCTCTCGCGGCCCGAGGCGGAGGTGAGGTGGTACAAAGATGGGTTGGAGGTGGAGAGGAGTGAGAGGTCCATGATGGAGGTGGACAGAGCGTGGAGGAAGCTGACCATTCACTCGGTTACAATGAAGGACCGAGGGACGTATGTGTGCGATGCAGTGGACGATGTGGCCAAGTTTGAAGTGACTGTCTCAGGTGAGTCACTGGTACTTAACCCTTGACCATTTGATCCTTGAACCATTGGTCCTTGACCCATTCAACAGAATTCTATTTCTCCTTAGTCTTCTTCAAGTAATTGTGACCATCTCTTTTTCATTCTCCCATTCACTCTCTCTGTTTCCCTATTTCTGCCCCTCCTTGTCTATTTTTCTCTCTGTCTTTGATAATTCTATTGTTCTTGCTGTCTGTTTCATGTTCTCTCTCCATTTCTTCCTCCTGTTTCTGTTTCTCTCTTTTCCCTGAACGCTCTCTATTCTCTCGCCCCCTCTCTTGCTATCTCACTCTTGTTGGTTCCTTCTTTCTTTTTATCTTCATCTATATCTTGCTATCCTTCTCTTCCTTTGCCTTGCTCTCTTTCTCTATCTCTTGTTGCACTCTCTCTGCATATCTTCCTTGCTCATGTTTCTCATCTGCTCCATTTATATCTCTCTTTCTCTATTTCTCCCTATCCACATCTCTCTTTTTTTGCACACACACTTTCACTCTTTCTGTACCTCCTCCTGTCTCTCCTTCTCTCTCTCTTTTTTTTCTCTCTCTTCCATGGTGTTGGATCCAGAGCCTCCGGTGAAAATCATTGACAGTTCCCCTGCGGTGAACAGCGTGCTGACCGGTGGTGATATTGTCCTCTGGTGTGAGCTCTCGCGGCCCAAGGCCGAGGTGAGATGGTACAAGGATGGGGTGGAGGTGGGGAGGAGCAAGAAGTTCTTGGTGGAGGTGGATGGAGTGCGGAGGAGGCTGACAATCCGCTCGGTTACGGTGGAAGATCGAGGGACGTACGTGTGTGATGCAGTGGATGACTCGGCCGAGTTTGAAGTGACCGTCTCTGGTGAGTCACCGGTCAACCACACCCAAACTTCATATTTCATTTCCTAGAACTGAGTCGCTGACCTCACGCCCCAGGGGTCACGCCCCAGGGGTCACGCTCCACAGGTCATGTAACATAAAGCCACCATAGTCTGAAATGACCATTGAGTGTTCTCCTCTTTGAGGCAGAGAGCTGACTGATGATGATTTAACCTGAGAATCACCACAGCTCAGATGAGAGACAAGCCCGCGAAGGCGGGATCTTCATTGTGAGCTCAGCTGGTCAGGGAATTGAACCCACGTTGTCTAGCCAACTGAGCTAAATTGATTCCAAAGGACACATTCCAAAGGTCACATTCTGAATACGATGAACATGAAATCCATTAGGATTCTCCTGGACTCTGTGCAACCTTCAGAGCAATGGTTCCATTGACTTCATTCCCTCTGAGATTCCCAGTGAATTACAACAGGGTAACCCATATCACTGTGTGGGCTGTAGGAATGGCCTCGGTCAGTATTGTGAGCGATCAGCACGCACCTCACTTCACTCACCCTTACATTTCATGCCAATCACTTCATTAGGAAAAAGATTGTGTGGATGGGAATCAGCGGAATGTGACAACCCTGCACATGGGGAACAGTTAACAAAACGTCTGATGGATTGGACGGAATTGTAATCCAGATGGGCCGCATGAGGCCCCAGGGTGTCCTTCATTGCTGTGTACTCTCGAACCTTGTTAAACAATCTGAGTAAAGCCCTCACTGTTCATTGGTTTATATTTCCCACTCCAGCTTTTTTCTGTAATTATAACTCACTCTTTCATTCACTCTCACTCTCTGACACACTCTACCTCTCACTTCATATTTACTACTTTTATCTCTTTTTCTCTCCATCTTTCTTTCTTTCTCCATGTTTTCTTGCCTCTCCCTCCTTCTCTCTTCCTCAACCTCATTTTTCTTTCTCTCTCTGCCTCTCCATATCTACTTGTCTTCTTTTGCTTGTTTTTCTCTCTCTCTGTCATTCTGTTTCTCTCTGTCCTCTCTGATTCCTTTTACCCTCTTGTTCACTGCTTTTCTCTCTCACTTTCATTGTGTCCGTCTCATTCTATCCCTCCTTCTTTCTCTCTTCTCTCCAACCTCTATTTCCTCTTTCCCCTCATTTTCTTTTTATCTCTGCCTTGTTCCAACTGTTCCACCAACTCTCTCTTTCCCCTTCACTCTTTCTTGGTGATCTTGGTGATCCAAGAGGGATCTTGGTGTGTATGTGCATAGATCCCTGAAAGTAGGCAGTCAGGTCGAGAAGGTTGTTAGGAAGGCATATGGAGTCTTGGCTTTTATTGGTAGAGGGATTGAATTTCGGAGCCGCAACGTCATGTTGCAACTGTACAAAACTCTAGTGCGGCCGCACTTGGAGTATTGTGTGCAGTTCTGGTCCCCACATTATAAGAAAGATGTGGAGGCATTGGAGAGGGTACAGAGGAGGTTTACCAGGATGTTGCCTGGTATGGAGGCAGGTCTTATGAGGAGAGGCTGAGGGATTTGAGGTTGTTTTCGTTAGAAAGGAGGAGGCTAAGAGGGGACCTGATCGAAACATATAAGATGATTAGAGGTTTAGATAGGGTGGACAGTGATAGCCTTTTTCCTAGGATGGAAAAAGCTAGCACGAGGGGACACAGCTTTAAATTAAGGGGTGATAGTTATAGGACGGATATCAGAGGCAGGTTCTTTACCCAAAGGGTGGTTCGGGAGTGGAATGCCCTGCCTGCAGCGGTTGTAGATGCGCCAAGTTTGGTGGCGTTTAAGAGGTTAGTTGATAAGTATATGGAAGAGAAGGGAATGGTTTAGTTTGGAGGGGCATTGCTTTTTATATTGGTCGGTGCAACATCGAAGGCCGAAGGGCCTGTTCTGTGCTGTAATGTTCTATGTTCTATGTTCTTTCTCTCTCCCTCCCTCTCTCTTGCTTTTCCTTCCACGGTTTTGGATCCAGAGCCTCCGGTGAAAATCATCAGCAGTTCCCCTGCGGTGAAGAGCGTGCTGACCGGTGATGATCTTGTCCTCTGGTGTGAGCTCTCGCGGCCCGAGGCGGAGGTGAGATGGTACAAGGACGGGGTGGAGGTGGAAAGGAGTGAGAGGTCCATGACGGAGGTGGACGGAGCTTGGAGAAGACTGACCATTCACCCAGTTACAATGGAGGACCGAGGGATGTACGTGTGCAATGCAGTGGACGACTCAGCCAAGTTTGAAGTGACTGTCTCCAGTAAGTCCCCAGTCAAGTTGCAAATACAGTTCATATTTCACCTTCCTAGCCCCAATTCGTCAGCTGACTCCATCTCGTGAGGTCTTGCTTGGATCAGACAGGACAAAGACTTTACATCAAAATGTCAGGGGAAAGGGATTAATCAGCGGTGATGGTGTAAAAGAAACCTTCATCTATATAGCACCATTCACCTGAATCTCCCAAAATTGTTTACAGCCAATGAAATTCATTTAAAGTTTAGTTACTGTTGTGATGTGGGAAAGATGGCAGCCAATCTGTGCACAGGAAGATCCCACAGGTGATAACGACTTGGCTTCAGGACCCTGAGGCGAGCTCCCCAGCTCATCCTTCAAATACTGCCCCGTGAGATCTTTTACACCGGCAGGTCGGACTGGGTTTGTCGCCTTGTGTGAGAACCGACATCTCTGACAGTGCAGCACTCCCTCAGTGCCAGCCAAGGATCCAGGGTTCAATCCCCGGCTTTGGTCACTGGCCGTGTGCTGCTTGCACATTTCCCCCTGTGATTGCAGCTCCGGGTGCTCCAGGCTCCCACAATCCAAAGATGTGTGGGTTAGATGGATTGGCCGTGTTAAATCGCTCCTTAGCATCAGAGGGACTAGCTAGGGTAAATGCACGAGGGTATGGGGATAGGGACTGGGAGGGATTGTGGTCGGTGCAGACTCGATGGGCTGAATGGCCTCCTTCTGCACTGTCGGGATTCTATGATCGATGACAAAGTGTCCATTTGTGTTGGAGTGGGATGTTCAAAGGTGCTATATAAATGCAAATTGTTGTTATTGAGTTACCATTGAAACCAACTACTCGCTGCTCCTATCTGCAGAGCCACCGGTTAGGATTGTCCGATTGGCTGACGGACAGACAGAACGCACGTGCCTGACCTCCGAGGACGTTACACTCAAGTGTGAACTGAGTCGCTGCGACGGTGTGGCCAAATGGTACAAGGACGGGGAAAAGCTGGTGGGAAACGAGAGGATATCCTTCGAGAAGGAGGGAACGGTGCGGTCACTGCGGATACTGGACGCTCGGACAACAGACTCAGGGGAGTACCTGTGTGATGTCCAGGACGACAGCATTATATTCCAAGTCTCTGTGGAAGGTAATGTTCCTCAGCCTCAGCCCCCTCACTGAACCTCTCCCCGGATTCTCACCCCATCGCTAGGGGGGTGGTGGGGGGTGGGGAGTGACATGTGGGGTCTCTGAGATTCCACCCCCTCCCAGCTGAGACTATAAATAGGTCTCCCGGCTCTGATGCTGAGCTGCATCGCCCGGACAGGAACTCCAGCCTCTGTACCTCTCAGTGATGGGACAGCAGGAACACTCTGATATTCCCCACTGATTGACACACTTCTCATCCCTGCAAACCACCGTCCCACCCCCCCCAACCTCCCGTTCCTGGAACATGCTCCTCCCAAATTCCAGGACACCACAGGCCTGTTGGTATAACTTCAGTTCATGGAGAAATATTAGAATCAATTATTAAGGACAGAATAGCATTTAGAACATAGAACAGTACAGCGGAGTACAGGCCCTTCGGCCCTCAGTGTTGTGCTGAACTATGTCATAAGAACATAAGAAATAGGAGCAGGAGTCGGCCATCCAGCCCCTCAAGCGTGCCCCGCCATTCAATAAGATCATGGCTGATCTGAAGTGGATCAGTTCCACTTTCCCACTTTCTCCTCATAACCTTTAATTCACTTGTCTATCAGAAATCTGTCTACCCGTGACTTAAATATATTTAACGAGGAGCCTCCACCACTTCAACAAGCAGAGAATTCCAGAGATTCACCTCCCTTTGAGTGAAGAAGTTCCTCCTCAACTCCGATCTAAACTGCTCCCTCCCCCCCCCTTATTTTGAAGCTGTGCCCTCTGGTTCTGTCCATTTCCAAACCCAAGACTAAGCTATCCCACTCCCTAACATTCCGGTGTGCTCCATGTATCTATCCAATAACAGCTTGGAAGTTCCTAAAGTGTCCGACTCTACTATCACAGCAGGCAGTCCATTCCATACCCCAATCAGTCTTTGAGTAAAGAATCTGCCTCGGAAATCCCTCCTCTTCTATAATTTAGAAAGTTATAGTCTGATCAAACAGATTCAGTGAAGGGGAATTAATCTCTGACAAATGTTAGAGTTCTCTGAGGAGGTCTTAGCCAAGGTAGATAGAGGAGAACTAGCAGATGTTGTGTATTTTCAAAAGACAATTTGATAAGGTACCAACAAAAAAACTACCAAGCATGATAGGAGCTCATGATGTTGGAGGTAATATTCTGGTCTGGATGGAGGATTGGCTAACCAACAGGAGGCAGTGAGTAGCAATAAGGGGATCTTTCTCAGATTAGAGATCAGTGCTAGGACTGCAGCTCTGTCCAAAAAAAATTAATGATTTGGAGAAAGGAACAGTGTGTACTGTGGACAAATTTGTGCATGAAAGCTAAAATACAGATGATAAAGAGAAATGGAATTCTGGCTTTTATTTCAGGGGGTGGTTGGAGTATCTAATTGAAGAAATGTCACTGTGATTGTACAAGTAAAGCCACATTTAGAATTATATAATTATGTACCATTATGATCCTCTTATTTAAGGAAAGGAGGTGGTACAGACGAGGTTTACAGGATGATCCCAGGTATGGAGGGACTGCCTATGAGGAAAGTTTAAACAAGTTGAGTCTGTCCCCCTTGGAGTTGAGGAAGAATGAGAGGTGATATAATTGAGAGAGATCAGCTTCTTAGCAGGTTAGACAGGGTAAATATTGGGAAGATGTTTCCACTCAGGGAGAGTGTGGGAGCAGAGGACAGAGGTCGGAATTTTACCGCCACACCTGTCCTGCAATTGGGCAAGAATGGCATTTTTCATCGGCCTCGGGTGAGACCTTGGGTGGGTGAAGCAGTAAAATTCCAGCAATATTTGTAGAATAAGGGGAGGCTCATTTGTGACGGATTTGGGGAAGAATTTCTTCTCTCTGTGAGAGGTGATTCGTTGGAATTCTTTCCCGCAAGAAGCTGTAGAGGTTGAGTCCTTGAACATTTCCAAGGCTGAGGTCAATAGGTTTGAGTCGATCAGGAGGGATTAAGGATTACGGACACAAAGCAGGAAAATGGACTCACCCCCCCCCCCGCACCGCCTCATGTTTCTCTAGCTGTCTGCAGTCTTTGATCCACTTAGGGCCTCACCATTCTCCCCTGACACTCTCTCCATTGTCATCCAGTTGGGTGGAACTGCTCCCATCCAGTCCTATTCTTAACATAGAATCCCTACAGTGCAGAAGGAGGCCATTTGGCCCATTGAGTCTGCACTGATAACAATCCCTCCTAGCCCTATTCCCATAACCCCACATATTTATCCTGCTAATCTCCTGACACTAGGATCAATTTAGCATGGCCAATCAACCTAACCCGCACATCTTTGAACTGTCGAAGGAAACTGGAGCACCCGGAGCACCCCACGTAAACACGAGGAGAATTTGCAAATTCCACACAATCCGTGACCTGAGGCTGGTATTGAACCTGGGTCCCTGGCGCTGTGAGGTAGCAGTGCTAACCACTGTGCCATCGTGCCTTCCCTGCCTCCCCTTACCCAATTTACTCCCTCGGCTTGTCCAATCACAACCAGATCATCACTATCAATGGCGTCCCTTCCTGCTCCTGCACTGTTACCTCTGGGATCCTCTGAGAATCTATCCTTGTTCCCTCCTATTTCTCATCTACATGCTGCCCCCCCCTCCTCATTGAGATAATATGAAAACACATTGTTAGTCTTCACAGGTACACTGACCCCCACCAGTCGCACCCCCCCCACCACCACCTCTCTCGAGCCTTCCTGAGATTGACAATACTTTAAAATCTTCGACAAAGCTTCTGGTAGCCCGTCCTGGATTACCATCCATGTCAAAGTTTGTAGCACTCCAGGATGCTTGACTATATTGAATGCGCTATATAAATTCACATTGCTGTTGTTGTTTAGCAGTGATGGTAACATGCTCTGATATCCCGAGTGGATATCGCCTGACAAAGGCACAAATGCCGAAAGCTAGCAAGTTTACTGTCAAATAAATCGGTTGGATTTAAAGTTGGTGTTGCCAGACCTCTTACTGAGCTTACCCCAGTCCAATGCCGGCATCTCTACATCCTGAGTGGCCGCCAGAGTCTCTCTCTCTCCCAACTTCTTAAAAAAAATCTGGAATTAAAAATGCACTGATGACCATAAAACCATTGTTGGAAATACCCATCTGGTTTACTAATATCCTTCAGGGAAGGAAATTTTCCCAGTCTGGCTTACGTGTGATTCCAGAGCCAAATTAATGTGGTTGATTTTCAACTGCCCTCGGACAACTAGGGATGGGCAATAAATCTTTAGGGAAAAAGATACAAAAGCCTGAGACTTAACCGACTCAAGAACAGCTTCTTCCCTGCTGCTGTCAGACTTTTGAATGGACCTATCTTTCTCTACAACCTAGCTGTGACTGTAACACTACATTCTGCACTCTCTCCTTTCCTTCTCTATGAATGGCATGCTTTGTCTGTATAGCGCGCAAGAAACAGTACTTTTCACTGTGTGTTAATATGTGATGATCATAAATCATGTAAGAAAATCAAATCATAAATGCCCATATCCCAGGGATGGATAAATAAAAGCTAACTCTGCAGCTTTCCTTGCAGACACTCCAATGACGATTGTGGGAAGCTCCCAGATCTCGGAAGACCGCAGTTTCACCGAGTCGGAGACCATTGCGATGACTTGCCAGCTCTCCCGCTCCGACATGCAGGTTCGCTGGTATAAGGATGGGACGGAGCTGCGGCCCAGTGAGAAGATCCGGATCGAGGAGCGGGGTCTGATGCGGGAGCTGATGATCTTCGACTCGGAGCCCGGAGATTCCGGCCAATACGTGTGTGACGCAGGCTCCGCCAAACTGACCTTCAGAGTGACCGTTGCAGGTATCAGTAAAAATTGGCGTAGCGTCGGCTAGCCACAAACGTCACTGCTTTACATCCTTCACGCCAACAAACATCCTCATCCTGGCCTCGTGCAAAAATCACAAGGAAGTTTCAGCTTGCTGTTCGACCATGGGGGGGCCTCGCTGTCCCAATTATTTCTTCATTGGGTGTCCAAAGGCACGTCCCTCACTCTCCCTGGACCAGATCCCACACTGCAATATCTCCTCCCCTTCCTCGCAGAGGTGAGACTGCTCGGCAGGGAGATGTATGAAATATAGACGATAGGAGCAGGAAGAGGCCATTCGGCCCTTCGAGCCTGCTCCGTTATTCATCACAATCATGGCTGATCATCCAACTCAATAGTCTAATCCTGCTTTCTCCCCATAATCATTGATCCCATTTGCCCCAAGTGCTATATCCACCCACCTCTTGAATACATTCAATGTTTTGACATCAACTACTTCCTGTGATAATGAATTCCACAGGCTCACCACTCTTTGAGTGAAAAAATGTCTCCTCAAAATGGTCCACCTCAAATCCTCAAACTGTGTCCCATGGTTCTGGACTCTCCCCACCATCGGGAACATCTTCCCTGCATCTACCCTGTCTAGTCTTGTTAGAATTTTTTAAGTCTCTGTGAGATCCCCTCTCATTTCTCTGAACTCCAGTGAAACCAATCCTAATCTAATCAATTTCATAGATCAGTCCCGCCATCCCCAAAATCAGCCTGGTAGACTTTCACCGCACTCCCTCGCGAGTGTGTATGGCGACCCTTCAGACACAATCCATCTTGGGTCTCCAGATGAGGTTGAAGATGCTTGGGTGACTGCTGCAGGATGGGGGTTAGCCCTGGGAGTGCCGGCCTAGCTTACTTGTCCAAGCCTCTGGACTTGACAAAGAGATGGGGAGTCTCTGCTCTCATCTGCCAATGTCCACTTTAACCTTTCCCCAGGCCACTACATCCAACCCACCCCATGTAGATCAAACAGATCTCTCAAGTTGTTCCCCAATCACAACAGACATCCATACTGCTGTTTTCAAATCCCTTCTTTAGCCCCAGCCTATCAGAAGTGAATGTCACCCAAACAAGCATCAAAAAAAAATCACCAGCAGCCAATCACAAAGCCTGGGGCTCATGATCACTGACCAATCAGGGAGGCAGATCTGGGCCAATCACTGAAGCGCAAGTGTTGACTTCTCTCCAGCTGCTGTGCGTTGTGGTCCATGTTGCTAAAAGGATGGACTGAAACTTGTTGCCAGGGGAACAGCTGAAACCTTGGATGGGATTCCAGGAATGGAATGGGATGTCCTTTGAGCCAGATCCCGACCAGTTCTGGGGTTTAGCAGAAAAGCAGCCAGTGAGATAGTTGGTGGAATGAAGAGGTTCCCAGGAGTTGTCCACCTTGAGCCTGAAGTCTCTCAGTGAGACTTTCCTCTCGATTATCATAGTCAGTCTGAGGCCCAATGCTGAAGCTATTTTGATGGTAACCCAGTCAGAGTGTAACCTAATCCCCAAAGACCAAATTAGACTGGTTCACCCAGGGGTTAGTTCACTGGGACTTTGATCATAAACAACAGGTGACTTTGGTTTAGATTTTAAGTTAACCTCCCAACATTAACCTTACAGATTGCATCTACATGTGCTGGAGAGAGACAGACAGACAGATAGAGAAAAACATAGAGAACAAAAGACAGACAAAAAAAGAATGAAAGACAGACAGAGAGAGAGAGGCAAGAGTGAAATCAAGGCACAGAGAGAGAAAGGAAGAACCATTGAGAGTAACAGAGAGAAAGAAATAGAGACAGAGAGACAGAAAGAGAAAGAATGAGAGACACAGAGAGAGACAAGAGCGAGGTAGAGACACTGAGAGCAAGAGAGAGAGAAACTTACAGAATACAAGACAGAGACACAGAGAGAAAGAGAGACACCAGAGAGAGAGAGAGAGAGAGTCACACACACAGAGAACAAGAGAGAGAGAGAAAAATGAGAAAAATAAACGAGAGACAGAAACAGAGAGAGAGAGAGAGGGAGACAGAAACAGAAAGAGAGAGGGAGACAGAAACAGAGAGAGAGAGAGCACTGTGCCGTCTATGGCACAGGCTCGATGGGCTAAATGGCCTTCTGGGCTGTGTGATTCTCTGGAGCCATCACTTTATTCACAGGCAGGATGTGGGAAAGGGTCGGATGGATGTGTTAGGGGTTTAAAGCAAAGTGTATTCACAGAGATTTTATAAAAAGACACAGAAAGTGCTCCAGATGTTAATGATCTGCAGCTGAGAGGAAACAAAAACTTTCCTTAGCTTTTCCCCAAACCCCTCACAGTTATTGTGTTGGGAGTTCATGTTCTTGGCTGTTTCCAGGGGCTGTTAGGCATTAAACTCTCTTAACTGCTTCTGAACTGTTTAAAAAAATATATACCCCATTCTTAAAGTTACAAAGCCAGTGCTCAGAGCGGGCAAACCAAGATTCATCTCCTTACTTACTCCAAAAACCAAATTCAAACTCAATCCATTTCATGGTCCCAACAAGAGTTAACAAATAAGATCCAGGTTGACAAGATAAGGCTTCGCACCCCATCTTGGGTTTGATCTGAAGTTTGTTGCTTCACATCGCCAGGGACCCAGGTTTGATTTTGGCCTTGGATCTTTTTGTGCAGTTTGCATGTTCTCCTCGTGTCTGCGTGGGTTTCCTCCGGTTGCTCCGGTTTCCTCCCATACTCCAAAGATGTGTGGGTTAGGTGGATTGGCTGTGATAAATTGCCCTTTAGTGTCAGGGGGATTAGCAGGGTAAATATTTGGGGTTATGGGGCAAGGGCCTGGGTGGGATTGCTGATAGTGCAGAGTCGATGGGCTGAATGGCCTCCTCCTCAGGATTCAATAATTCTATGATTCATCTTAGCTGAAAGATTGAGAATTAATATGAAACTAAAATGTAAGAATTCACCAAATGCAAAATATTAATTACAAGAAGGAAAGGCAAACTGACTTCTTCAGCTGGATATGTTTTGCCTATTGTTTTATATCATTACGCAAAGACCAATCACACTGACAACATGAAACGATTCCGATAGTAACTGTTGCCCAGTAAGATCACTGCTCTTAGAGATAAAACCTGATCACACTTCACAAAGTTAGTTACAAATTATGCAACTGAACCGCATCAAGGATCAGCACTGAGGGAGTGCCGCACTGTCAGAGGGTCAGTGCTGAGGGAGTGCCGCACTGTCAGAGGGTCAGTGCTGAGGGAGTGCCGCACTGTCAGAGGGTCAGTGCTGAGGGAGTGCCGCACTGTCAGAGGGTCAGTGCTGAGGGAGTGCCGCACTGTCAGAGGGTCAGTGCTGAGGGAGTGCGCACTGTCAGAGGGTCAGTGCTGAGGGAGTGCCGCACTGTCAGAGGGTCAGTGCTGAGGGAGTGCCGCACTGTCAGAGGGTCAGTGCTGAGGGAGTGCCGCACTGTCAGAGGGTCAGTGCTGAGGGAGTGCCGCACTGTCAGGGGGTCAGTGCTGAGGGAGTGCCGCACTGTCAGAGGGTCAGTGCTGAGGGAGTGCCGCACTGTCAGAGGGTCAGTGCTGAGGGAGTGCCGCACTGTCAGAGGGTCAGTGCTGAGGGAGCGCCGCACTGTCAGAGGGTCAGTGCTGAGGGAGCGCCGCACTGTCAGAGGGGCAGTGCTGAGGGAGCGCCGCACTGTCAGAGGGTCAGTGCTGAGGGAGCGCCGCACTGTCAGAGGGTCAGTGCTGAGGGAGTGCCGCACTGTCAGAGGGTCAGTGCTGAGGGAGTGCGGCACTGTCAGAGGGTCAGTGCTGAGGGAGTGCGGCACTGTCAGAGGGTCAGTGCTGAGGGAGTGCTGTGGTGTGTGGGAGTGCGCACTGTCGAGGGTCAGTGCTGAGGGAGTGCCGCACTGTCAGAGGGTCAGTGCTGAGGGAGTGCCGCACTGTCAGAGGGTCAGTGCTGAGGGAGTTAGATATCTACCCTCTCAGGTGGAGAGAATATCTATTATTTGGATATAAGTGCAGGATCCCTTCCCTGTGGCTAATTAACATTGTCCCTCAGTGAACATTAATCGGAGAATGTGAGAGTGCAATGGGATATCCATCATGGCTAAAAGGTGTCCAAGAAGATTTTCCTTTTTGTTCTGTCTACCAGAGGCTCCGGTGCTGTTTACAAACAAGGAGAAGCATCCAGAAGAGGTGCACGCCAATGAGAATGGCAAGGCCGTACTGGCTGCCATTGTCTCCAAGGAGCATGCCACTGTCACCTGGTACCGGCACAAGGAGGTGGTGTCTGAGGGAGAACTGTACGAGATGAAGAGTGAGTCGCGAGTGCACAGTCTGATCATCAAATGTGTCCAGAAGGAAGATTGCGGATTCTACACCTGCCGCTCCACCGATGATGAGATGATTTTCAACGTGAACATGGCTGGTAGGAGCGAGCAAAGTTTTGTGAAAGCAAAATCACAGTTGACCAATTTATTTGAGTTATTTCAGGGAGTGTTGGGGATAGAGGGGAACCTGTGGACGTGCTGTACTTAGATTACCCAGAACGCATGGATGAGGTGCCACATCAAAGCTTACTGGGAAAAATAAAAGCTCATGGCGTAAGGGGTAACACTTTGGTGTGGTAGAAGATTGGCTGGCTGGCAAGAAGCAGAGAGTAGATATAAATGGGCTTTTTTTTTGTTAGGATATGATGAGTGGTGTTCCCCAGGGATCAGTGTTGGAATCTCAACTGTTAACTATTTATATCAATGCCCTGATGGAAGGGATAAGTGGGTGGTTGTTAATTTTGATGATAATAAAAAGATTCCTTCATTGTGGGATCATTCTTAACCAATTCTCTCTGATCTTTGCAGAGCTCCCGCTCCTGTTTGTGCTGAGGTTGGAGGATTTGTGTGTTCAGAAAGATGGGTCGGTCACCCTCTGGTGTGAACTCAACAAGGCCAAAGGTGATGTTATGTGGCTGAAGGATGGCAAGGAGGTTGCGCCCAGCCGCAGGCACGTGATCCGAGCAGAGGGCCGCCTCAGGTCCCTGACACTGACCAAAGTGACGCTGGAGGACCAGGGGGAATATTCCTGCGAGTCCAAGGATGACAGGACATCAGCACAGGTGTCTGTGCGAGGTTTGTAATGCTGCACATTTTGCCTGATCCTGCGTGCGTTCTGAATCGTTAAAGACCATCCACTTCCACCTCTGTAGCATCGTCCGCCCTGCCTCTGCTGCTGAAACCCTGCTCCCTTACTACCTCCCGACTCCAATCCTGTCCTGCCCAGTCTCTAATCTCCTACTTTCCATAATTCTGAACTCAGCCTGTGCCCTCACTCGCACCATATTCTATTGACCCACCACCCCTGCGCCCGCTGACCTTCACTGGCTCCTGCTCCGTCTACACCGCAGTTTGAAAATTCTCGCCTTTGTTATCAAATCCAATTGTGTCCTCCCCTCTTCCTCTCCCTAACCTCTGTAGTCTCCTCCTGCTTCACAACCCTCCGAGTTCTCTGCACTGCCCCAATTCCCACCACTTGACCATTCCTGGTTTTAATCATTCCTTCAGTGCCAGGACTCCCTGCGTTGGAATTCCATTCCCAGACCTTTCCTGCTCTCTGTTATCCATTAAGATGTTCCCTAAGATATATAGAACATAGAACATTACAGCACAGTACAGGCCCTTCGGCCCTCGATGTTGTGCCGACCAATGGAACCAATTTTATGACCCTCTAACCTAAACTCTTCAAATGCTATCCAAATGCCTATCCACTGACCATTTGAATGCCCTTAAACTTGGCGAGTCATTGCCTTGACCCAGCACTTGATCAACTTCTCAGCATCTCTGTACATGACCTGGTGTGAAGTTATGTTTTCCCATGTTCCTGTGAAGCATTTGGGACATTTTTGAAGCTTTATTTAAAATTCATTCATGGGACGTGGGCGTCACTGGCTGGCCAACATTTATTGCCCATCCCCTAGTTGCCCTTAAGAAGGTGATGGTGAGCTACCTTCTTGAACGCTGCAGTCCCTGTGCTGTGAGTTGATCCACAATGCCGTTAGGGAGGGAATTCCAGGATTTTGACCCAGCGACTGCGGAGGAATGGTGATATATTTCCAAGTCAGGATAATGAGTGGGTTGGCAGGGAACTTGCAGGTGATGGTCTTCCCCGTGTATCTTCTGCCCTTGTCCTTCGAGATGGGAGTGAGTTTGGAAGGTGCTATTAATACACGATATAAATGCAAGTTGTTGTGACTCTTTTGCCACCTGGAAGTTGATCCGTTTCTGCCCCCTTGTTCCAGTTCCTCGGGTCGTGGAGTTTGTCTCTGATCTCCACAGTGTCACGGTGCTGGAGGGAGAAGATGCCAAGTTCAAGTGCATGGTGTCTCCAGAGGACGTGAGGCTGATCTGGCGAGTGAACGGTACCGAAATCCCACCGGGCAGCGATAAGTACATGACCTCGCGGAACGGCCTGTGCCACATGCTGCTGATACGCAACTGCCAGCTGACAGAGGCCAGCAGAGTGACAGCGGAGGCGGAGGGAATGGTCTCCAGTGCCAACTTGCAGGTGCAAGGTAGGACATCAGATCTGCTGCCAGAGGGGAGGGGAAGGGTTAATCCGTATCTCTCATATCCGAGCGGCTGTGTTACACCCTGGGATATTGACACTGTGCTAAAGATACTAAAAGTGTACACTGCAGAGTGACATCCCCTCTGGATAATAGACTTCAGATAGGACAGGATTCTGAGAAAGGATGATTTGCATTGGCCAGATTCTCACGCGGAATTTAAAAGGATAGCAAGTGTTGTGGTTTTCTGTGTTTAGATTCACAGAATCCTTCCACTCATTGAGTCTACACTGACGCATAGAGTCAAAGAGGTTTACAGAATGGAAGCAGGCCCTTCGGCCCAACTTTTCTATGCCACTCCTTTTTTTAACTCCTAACCATTCCCAATTGCCACATTTGGTTCATATCCCTCCATACCCATCTTACCCATGTAACTGTCTAAATGCTTTTTAAAAGACAAAATTGTACCCAGCTCTACTACTACCTCTGGCAGCTTGTTCCAGACACTCACCACCCTCTGTGTGAAAAAATTTCCCTTCTGGACCCTTTTCGTATCTCTCCCCTCTCACCTTAAACCGATGCCCTCTAGTTTTAGACTCCCCTACCTTTGGGAAAAGATATTGACTATCTAGCTGATCTGTTCCCCTCATTATTTTATAGACTTCTATAAGATCAGTCCTCAGCTTCCAACACTTAAGAGAAAAAAAATCCCAGTCTATCCAGCCTCTTCTTTTAACTCAAACCATCAAATCCTGGTAACATCCTGGTAAATCTTTTCTACACTCTTTCTAGTTTAATAATATCCTTTTTATAAAGTATTCGGTATTCACGCAGGGAGATGTAAATGTAGTTGTGGAGAACACTGGGATACAGGGTTGCAAACTGGAAAGTATTGAAGTAGATAAGGAGGATGTGCTAGATATGTTTGAGGGTTTGAAGTTAGATAAGTCCCCTGGGCCAGATGGGATTTACCCTAGGATTCTCTGGGAGGTGAGAGAGGCGATTGCAGTGCCTCTGGCTCTGATCTTCAGATCGTCGTTGGTTACGGGTATAGTGCCGGAAGACTGGAGGATAGTGAATGTGGTCCCATTGTTCAAGAAGGGGAAGAGAGACTTTTTGGGGAATTATAGGCTGGTGAGTCTTACTTCTGTTGTGGGCAAAGTATTGGAGAGAATTATTAGGGATAGGATTTATAGTTATTTAGAGAGAAATGAATTGATTGGGTATAGTCAGCATGGTTTTGTGAAGGGTAGGTCATGCCTTACTAACCTTATTGAGTTTTTTGAAAAAGTGACCAAAGAGGTGGATGGGGGTAAGGCAGTTGATGTGGTATATATGGACTTTAGTAAGGCGTTCGATAAGGTGGCCCATGGAAGGTTTCTGCAGAAAATGCAGATGTATGGGATTGAGGGTGATTTAGCTAATTGGATTAGGAATTGGCTAGCAGATAGAAGACAGAGGGTGGTGGTTGATGGGAGATATTCATCGTGGAGTTCGGTGACAAGTGGTGTACCTCAGGGGTCTGTTTTGGGGCCCCTGCTGGTTGTAATTTTTATAAATGATCTGGATGAGGGTATTGAGGGATGGATCAGTAAATTTGCAGATGATACTAAAGTTGGTGGTGTGGTAGATAGTGAAGAGGGGTGTTTTAGTTTACAGAGTGACTTGGACAAGTGCAGAGCTGGGCCGAGAGGTGGCAAATGGAGTTTAATGTGGAAAAGTGTGAGGTAATGCACTTTGGCAGGAACAATAAATGTGCAGAGTATAGGGCTAATGGTAGGGCTCTTAATAGTGTTGAGGAACAGAAGGATCTTGGTGTATGTGTCAATAGATCCCTGAAAGTAGGCAGTCAAGTGGATAAAGTTGTTAAGGCATATGGAGTCTTAGCTTTTATTGGTAGGGGGGATTGAATTTAGGAGCCGCAGCATCATGTTGCAACTGTACAAAACTCTAGTGCGGCCGCACTTGGAGTATTATGTGCAGTTCTGGTCGCCACATTATAAGAAAGATGTGGAGGCATTGGAGAGGGTACAGAGGAGGTTTACCAGGATTTGCCTGGTATGGAGGGCAGGTCTTATGAAGAGAGGCTGAGGGATTTGAGGTTGTTTTCGTTAGAAAGAAGGCGGCTAAGAGGAGACCTTATTGAAATATATAAGATGATTAGATGTTTAGATAGGGTGGACAGTGATAGCCTTTTTCCTAGGATGGAGAAAGCTAGCACGAGGGGACATAGCTTTAAATTAAGGGGTGGTGGTTATAGGACAGATGTTAGAGGTAGGCTCTTTACCCAGAGGGTAGTAAGGGTATGGAATGCCCTGCCTGCGTCAGTTGTAGATGCACCAAGTTTGGTGGCGTTTAAGAGGTTAGTAGATAAGTTTATGGACGAGAAGGGAATGGTTTAGGTTAGAGGGTCATTGCTTTTTCCTAATTGGTCAGCGCAACGTCGAAGGCTGAAGGGCCTGTTCTGCGCTGTAATGTACCATGTTCTATGTTCTATAATAGGGTGACCAGAACTGTATACAGTATTCCAAGTGTGGCCTTACTAAAGTTTTGTACAATTTCAACAAGACGTCCCAACTCCTGTATTCATTGTTCTGACCAATGAAACCAAGCATGTCGAATGCTTTCTTCACCACTCTGTCCGTCTGTGATTCCACTTTCAAGGAGTTTTAAACCTGTAGCTCTAGATCTCTTTGTTCGATAACTCTTTCTCTCTCGCATTTATCTAAATTTAACTCCATCTACCATTCATCAGCTGCTGGCCCAATTGATCAAGATCTTGTTGCAATCCTGGGTAACCTTCTTCATCGCTCACTATGCCACCAATTGTGCTAAATACTCATCCAGGTACTTTTTAAAGGATATGAGGCATCCCATCTCCACCACCCTCCCAGGCAGCGCATTCCAGACCATCACCACCCTCTGGGTAAAAACGTTTTTCCTTAAATTCTCCCCTAAACCTCCCACCTCTCACTTCTGACTCGTGTCCCCTTGAAACTGACCCTTCAACTAAAGGGAACAGCTGCTCCCTATCCACTCTATCCAAGCCCCTCATGCTCCTGAACACCTCAAGCAGGTCACTCCTCAATCTTCTCTGCTGCAGAGAAAACAATCCTTGCTGAGCCAACCTCTCTTTGTAACTTCGAAAGAGGGTAGAAGATGTACGATTGCTGGTTACAGTTTTTAAGATGTTTCCTGGACATGGGAAGGATTACTGAACCATCATTCTCTACAGCAGTGGCCCAGGACAGTAGGGGTGGAAAACATGATCTGTCCCTGAAGGAAGGAGGGTTCAGTCTGTGGAAACAATGGACAAACAGCCTTTATTGTGTACCAGAGAGAAGGGCCATGTTTATGGTTTAGAAACATAGAATCACCACAGTGCAGGAGGCCATTTGGCTCATTGAGCTTTCACCGACAACAATTCCGCCCCCCGCCATTCCTGTAACCCTGAATATTTGCCCTGCTAATCTCCTAATGAGAAATTTAGCATGACCAATCCATCTTACCTGCACATTTTTGTAGTGTGGAAGGAAATTGGAGCAGCCGGGGGAAACCCACACAGACACGGGGAGAATGTGCAAACTCCACACAGATGGTCAGCCAAGCCGAGAATTGAACCGGGTGCCTGATATTGTGAGGCATTAGTGCTAATCACAGTGCCATTGTGCCGTACTGCTGGTCAGTCTATACCTCAGGGCCTACAACACCAGTCACGGTGAAATAAGCTTAAATCCTCCCCTGCTGGCTGCTTCACACTAAGCCTCCCCCCACTCAATAAGGAAGATTATACCCACCATGGTGACATGGGGACACGTATCAATGATTCTCCCACAGCCTTCATGGCATTGTAGCAATATGGAAATCAAATTCCGATTTTCTTAGACAGGAATCTTGTTACATCACAGGTGGGGATTGGGGAAAATCTGAATCTCACTGGTGAACTATTATTTAAATAGTAAAAAATTGCAGCATGCTGCTGTGCAGAGGGATCTGGGTGTCCTTGTACATGAATCACAAAATGTTGGTTTGCAGGTGCAGCAGGTAATTAAGGAGGCAAATGGAATTTTGTCCTTCATTGCGAGAGGGATGGAGTTTAAAAACAATGAGGTTATGTTGCAGCTGTATAAGGTGCTGGTGAGGCCATACCTGGAATATTGCATACAGTTTTGGCCTCCTTGCTTGAGAAAGGATTTACTGGCACTGGAGGGGGTGCAGAGGAGATTCACTAGGCTGGAGATGAGAGGGTTGGGTTATAAACAAAGAACAAAACAGCACGGGAAACAGGCCCTTCGGCCCAACAAGCCCGCGCCGCCACCCCGATGTTCGCACCTGTACCCGCGATCCCTGTTTATGTTTATAGATCTATGGATTAAAAACCAAATTTGAGACAATTTAGGGAGAATTTGTTTTGCCAATCAGCCTAAGAGCACACCTTTGGGATGTGGGAGGAAACTGGAGCACCCGGAGAAAACCCACGCAAGCACGGGGAGAATGCGCAAACTCCCACAGACACAGGCCCAAATCCATGTATCTACACAGCACAACGATACTCACTGAGCTGTTGTGTTGTCCATCAAATGGTCCAGATCAAGCATACACTAACGACGTGAAGCACTAGGATACTCTCGAAAAAGATCCAAGAGCAGTCCTCTCACGATCCATCGTATGTATGCCCCTCGTTAGACAACAAGGGAGAGACTGAGTAGACTGGGGGTTATACTCATTGGAATTCAGAAGAACAAGGGGTGATCTTATAGAAACATATAAGATTATGAAGGGAATTGGTAAGATAGAAGCAGGGATGTTGTTTCCACTGGTGGGTAAACTAGACTTGGGGGCATGGGCTCAAAATAAGGGAGAGCAGATTTAGGACTGAGTTGAGGAGGAACTTCTTCACACAAAGGGTTGTGAATCTGTGGAATTCCCTGCCCAGTTGAGGCTACCTTATTGAATAGTTTTAAGGATAGATAAATTTTTGAACAGTAAATGAATTAAGGGTTATGGTGAGCTGGCGGGTAAGTGGAGTCCACAAAAAGATCAACCATGACCTTATTGAATGGCGGAGCAGGCTGGAGGGGCCAGATGGCCTGTTCCTGCTCCTAGTTCTTGTGTTCTTTATTCTTGTTAGCCTGCTCTCATAGCTTTGACATTCACCTGATCATTCCCACCGGTGTTCGCTGAGAGTGTGAAACCTCCACCACAGAGTGGGAGCCATAATGAGAGGGATGGAGGGGGAAATAAAGGGGAAACTTGTAAACTCTTGAGCTCCTGTTCCCACAGAAACACAAATTGTGTTCAGCAGGAAGATGGCGAATGTGGTGGCAGAGGAATTTCAGGATGCCACCTTCGAGGTGGAGGTGAGCAGTGAGTTGGCTGAGGTCCAGTGGATGAAGCAGGGAGTGGTCATCCAGCCCAGTGCAAAGTTCCTCCTTCAGCAGGACGGCCATATCAGGCGGTTAACAGTGTGTAACACCACATTCACAGACCGAGGGAGCTACCGCTGTGAGACTCTGCATGACAGAACACAGGCCAAGCTCAGCGTGGAACGTAAGTGTGACCAGCCTAACCAAACACCAACCCAGAGGGAGCTTTACTCTGTATCTAACCCCGTGCTGTATCTGTCCTGGGAGTGTTTGATGAGGATAGTGTAGAGGGAGCTTTACTCTGTATCTAACCCAGTGCTGTATCTGTCCTGGGAATGTTTGATGGGGGACAGTGTAGAGGGAACTTTACTCTGTATCTAACCCCGTGCTGTATCTGTCCTGGGAGTGTTTGATGAGGATAGTGTAGAGGGAGCTTTACTCTGTATCTAACCCTGTGCTGTGCCTGTCCTGGGAGTGTTTGATGGGGGGACAGTGTAGAGGGAGCTTTACTCCGTATCTAACCCCGTGCTGTACCTGTCTTGGGAGTGTTTGATGGGGGGATTGTGTAGAGGGAGCTTTACTCTGTGTTTGAGTGTGTGTATATGAGTGTGGTTAATGATGGAATTGGTCTCCTTTGATGATTGAATAAGAAGTCTCTCAACACCAGATTAAAATCCAGCAGGTTTATTTAGTAGCATGAGCTTTTGGAGTGCTGCTCCTTCACCAATTGAGTGATGAATTGGGTTCACAAACAGGGCATATGTATCGACACAGACTCAATTACAAGATAATGGTTGGAGCGCCCATTCCAATGCTGGCATGTCCACATCACTGTTGATTGCGGTGAGATCTCAGCTCTGTGAGTTCAGCCTATGGAGGGGCCAGGTTGGGAATGGGATGAGGGGAGAAAGTAGTGACACTGGGTATATTTAGCTGCACGGATGATATTGTTTCTCTCACTTTTTGTTTTGGAACCAGCTCGAAGGATAACAGTGAAGAAGCCGCTGGAGGACCAGGAGGTTTGTGAGAAAGAGGCAGTCACAGTTCAAGTGGAGTTATCCCACCCAGATGTGGAAGGTGTGTGGATTAAAGATGGGATTCGAGTGAAGGCTAACAACAATCGGAGGATTAGCTCGACTGGGAGAGTTCACAGCCTCACACTCTCCGCCCTCACACTCGAGGATTCCGGGACCATCACGTTCCAGGCAGGCAGTGTCCGGAGCACCTCACGGATAACGGTCAAAGGTGAGATTCCCTTTTCCCACAGCTACATCTTGGTGCTGACCGTCCTGACAATGTGATCCAGTTTGGACTCACACCTTTAGTAACGGACCCAGGTAGACCCAGAGAACCTGGAGGTACAAATGGGGGACCTCGTGCCTGTCGCGACTCTGTGCAAGATTTATCCAATCTGTCCCAATTCCTCCCCTCCCTCCCATCCTTTCCCTAAAGGGCCTGCAAACTCTCTTGTGAAAGTTATTGAATTGATTCCGCCATTCTTTAAATCAGAACATTCCGGATCACAACAACTCACTGAGTAAATTTTCCTCAACTTCTCCTCACCTCCCCCCTCTGTTCATATCGTAAGGTAGTAAGTTTGTTTCTTCGTCACAAGTAAGGCTAACAGTAACACTGCAATGAAGTTACTGTGAAATTTCCCACACTCTGGCACCTGTTTGAGTCAATGCACCCTAACCAGCAAGTCTTTCAGAATGTTGGAAGAAAACCTAGAGGGAAACCCACGCAGACATGGGGAGAACGTGCAGACTCCACACAAACAGTGACCCAAGCCAGGAATCGAACCCGGGTCCCTGGCGCTGTGAGGCAGCAGTGCTAACCCACTGTGCCACTTGGCAATTACAGTAAATCTTTGCCTCCTGTTACTCGCTGGAGGAAGCTGCAGAGAGAGGGAAGGATATACAGGCTGCTACTAGGCAGCACGGCAGTTAGCCCTGTTTGTTAGATATATAAATGATTTGGAGAAAAATGCGACTGATTTGCGGACAACACAAGATTGGTGAATTTGCAGATAGCAATGAGGACCAACAGATGATACAGTTGGAGACTTGGGCAGAGAGATGGCAGATGGAGTTTAATCCGGATAAATGTGAGGTAATGTATTTTGGAAGGTCTAATATAGACAGGCAATATATAGTAAATGGCAAAACCCTTAAGAGGATTGACAGGCAGAGGGATCTGGGTGTACAGGTATACAGGTCACAAAGTGGCAATGCAGATGGAGAAGATAGTCAAGAAGCTATACGGCATTCTTGCCTTCATCAGCTGGGGCATTGAGTTTAAAAATTGGCAAGTCATGTTGCAGCTTTATAGAACCTTAGTTAGATTGCACATGGAATATAATGTTCAATTCTGGTCACCACACTGCCAGAAGGATGTGGAGGTTTTGGAGAGGGTACAGAAAAGGTTTACCAGGATGTTGCCTGGTATGAGCTATGAGGAGAGATTGGAGAAACTTGGTTTGTTCTCACTGGAACGACAGAGGTTGAGGGGCGACCTGATAGAAGTCTACAAGATTACGTGAGGCATGGAAAAGCTGGGAAGCTTTTCCCAGAGTGGAAGAGTCAATTACTAGAGGGCACAGGTTTAAGGTGCGAGGGGCAAGGTTTAACGGAGATGTACGAGGCAGATTTTTTACACAGAGGGTGTTGGGTGCCTGGAACTCGCTGCCGAAGGAGGTAGTGAAAGCAGATATGATAGTGACTTTTAAGGGGTATCTGGACAATTAAATGAATAGGATGGGAATAGAGAGATACAGTCCCTGGAAGAGAGTAGAAGATGTACGGTTGCTGGTCGCAGTTTTTAAGATGTTTTAGTTCAGTCGGGCAGCATGGTCTGTACAGGCTTAGAGGGCCGAAGGGCCTGTTCCTGTGCTGTAATTTTCTTTGATCTTTGTTCTTGCTGCCTCATTGCATCAGGCACCCAGGTTCAAATCCTGGCTTGAGTCACTGTCTGTGTGGAATTTGCACGTTCTCCCCATGTCTGCACGGATTTCCTCCATAGTCCAAAGACCGGTTAGGTGCATTGGCATGCTAAGTTCTACCTCAGTGTACCCAAACAGGTATTATTGCTGGAGTGTGCTGCCTGAGAGTGTGGGAGAGGCAGAGAAAATCAAGGATTCAACGGGGAATTAAGATTGTGATTAGACAGTACACGAGCAGTAAGAGGGACTTCACCTGAGTGAGACGCAGTGTGAGTGAGATTATCTGGGAATCGGGTGTAAAGGGGTAAAACACACTTTTTTGCTTTCTAACTCTTTCAGAGAGTGTTCTTGCCTGGCTGCAGGAGATGAGGTGAATTATTTGCTGATTTGGTGATTTAGTGTTTGGTGATTTGGAGTGCACCGAGGATTAGGGTGCAAGCCTGGTGTTTGGATTGGTTGTTAGTGTCTGACAGAGAAAGGAGTCAGCTGTTTAGTAACAATCTAGAAAGTGGATAAGTTCCATTCTCCCTAGGGTTTAAAACAGTGTACAACCAGGTGGTTATTTAACAAAATATATAAAAAGCATCATAAATAAGTAGATAATTTAATAAAGTAGTTTTTAAAAATACGTTAAGGGCGATAGGACAGGTGATGTAAACATGCAGGTACAGCAGGCAGTAAAGAAGGCAAGTGGTATATTGGCCTTCATAGTGAGGAGCTGGAATGTCTCGCTGCAGTTATACAGGGCCTTGGTGAGACCACACCTGGAGTATTGTGTGCAGTTTTGGTCTCCTTATCCGAGGAAGGATGTTCTTGCTCTCAAGGGAGTGCAGCGAAGGTTAACCAGGCTGATTCTGGGGATGGGAGGACTGATGTATGAGGAGACATTGACTAGGTTAGGATTGTTTTTGCTGGAGTTTGGATAAATGAGAGGGGGGATCTCATAGGGACTGATGAAATTCTAACAGGATTAGACAGAGTGGATACAGGAAGGATGTTCCTGATGGTAGGGGGAGTCCAGAATCGGGAGTCACAGCCTGAAGGTAAGGGATAAACAATTTAGGACTGAAATTCCTTCACCCTCAGAGTGGTCAGTCTGTGAATTCTCCACCACAGGAAGTAAATAAGGCCAAAACTTTGCATGTTTCCAAAATGAGTTAGACATAGCTGATGGGTGCCTTAAAATCTTCACCTTTATGTAAGTTTTCCCTGACCTGTCCTTGTGATCTGGTGTAAAAATTAGTCTCATAATCATTCCTGTAAGTGTCCTGAGCTGTGACACTACATTAAAGTTATCTATACGGATTTTAGTAAGGCGTTTGACAAAGTCCCTCATGGGAGGTTAGTCGAGAAGGTCAAGGCAAATGGGATACAAGGACAGGTAGCTGGATGGATAAGCAACTGGCTTGGTAGTAGGAGACAGAGAGTAATAGCGGAAGGGTTTTTCTCTAGCTGGAGGTCGGTCACTAGTGGTGTGCCGCAGGGCTTGGTACTGGGACCTCTTCTATTTGTAATATATATAAATGACTTGGAAGAGGGAGTAATTGGAGTGATCAGCAAGTTTGCAGACGATACAAAGATGGCTGGACTTGCGGATAGTGAGGAGCATTGTCAGGCGATGCAGCAGGACGTAGATAGGCTGGTAGCTTGGGCAGACAGACGGCAGATGGAATTCAATCCTGATAAATGTGAGGTGATGCATTTCGGGAGAAAGAATGTAGGGGAGAGTATATGCTAAAGGGTAGACCTATTAAGAATATAGAAATGCAGAGGGACCTGGGGGTGCAGGTGAACAAGTCTCTGAAGGTGGCAGAGCATGTGGAGAAGGTTGTGAAGAAAGCATATAGTATGTTAGCCTTTATAGGAAGGGGTATAGAGTACAAGAGCTGGCATTTAATGTTACAGTTGTATAAAACGCTGGTTAGACCTCATTTGGAATACTGCGTCCAGTTCTGGTCGCCTTACTACCGGAAGGACGTGGAGACTCTGGAGAGAGTGCAGAGGAGGTTTACCAGGATGCTGCCTGGTATGGAAGGTCTGAGTTACGAGGAGAGGTTAGGCAAATTGGGACTGTTTTCCTTAGAAAGACGTAGACTTAGAGGAGATCTGATAGAGGTGTACAAGATTATGAAGGGTATAGATAGAGTAAACAGGGTTAAGCTTTTTCCTAGGATGGACTCAAATAGCACGAGGGGTCACGGGCTTAGGGTGAGGGGGGTAAGGTATAATTTGGATGCTAGAGGGAGTTTTTTCACACAGAGGGTGGTGGGGGTATGGGATGCGCTGCCAAGTAAAGTGGTGGAGGCAGGCACTCTGGAGTTATTTATGAAATACTTAGATGGGCACATGAACAGAATGGGAATGGAGGGGTATAGAAAACTGATTTAAAATGGGGATCATGAGCCTTGGGAGTCCCTGGGAAGTGTGTAAATAGATGATGATATTGATGTACTTGTTTTTATCCTACAGATGCTTTGGTCCACCTTGTTGTCTAACGAGGGGCATACACGCGATGGGTCGTGAGAGGGCTGCTCTTGGATCTTTCTCGAGAGTATCCTACTGCTTCACATCGTTAGTGTACGCTTGACCTGGACCATTTGATGGGCAACACGACAGCTCAGTGACTATCGCTGTGCTGTGCAGATACATGGATTTGGGCCTGTGTCTGTGGGAGTTTGCGCATTCTCCCCGTGCTTGCGTGGGTTTTCTCCGGGAGCTCCGGTTTCCTCCCACATCCCAAAGATGTGCTCTTAGGCTAATTGGCAAAACAAATTCTCCCTAAATTGCCTCAAATTTTGTTTTTAATCCATAGATCTATAAACATGGACAGGGATCGCATGTAGAAGTGGGAACATCGGGGTGGCGGCGCAGGCTCGTTGGACCGAAGGGCCTGTTTCCCGTGCTGTTTTGTTCTTTGTTCTAAAGGTGCTATATAAATGCAAGTTGTTATTAGACCCGTACATTCACTGCTGGGTAGGAGTTCCTGGGCAGTCCTTCAAACAGCTGGTGGACACTGCGAGATGTTGCATGTTCCTGATGCTAAGAGCTAACCAACATCTTCTAGCAGTGAGCAAGGCTTCGCAGCAGGTCAATTACACTTCTACAGGAGAGGGGGGGAGGGGTGCAGTGTGTTCGGGGGGTAGTGTGTTCAGACGGGCTGGGGAGAATATGTTCGGGGGGGAGTATTTGGATGGAGAGTGCGTTTGGGGGAGGAGAGTGTGTCTGTGGGGGAGGCGTGTGTTTGGGAGGGAACATTTTTATCCTACAGGTGCTTTGGTCCACCTTGTTGTCTAACAAGAGGCATACACGCGATGGGTCGTGAGAGGGCTGCTTTTGGATCTTTTTTGAGAGTATCCTAGTGCTTCACGTCGTTAGTGTACGCTTGACCTGGACCATTTGATGGGCAACACGACAGCTCAGTGACTATCGCTGTGCTGTGCAGATACATGGATTTGGGCCTGTGTCTGTGGAAGTTTGCACATTCTCCCTGTGCTTGTGTGGGTTTTCTCCGGGTGCTCTGGTTTCCTTCCACATCCCAAAGATGTGCTCTTAGGCTAATTGGCAAAACAAATTCTCCCTAAGATCGCGGGTAGAGGTGGGAACATTGGGGTGGCAGCGCGGGCTCGTTGGGCTGAAGGGCCTGTTTCCCGTGCTGTTTTGTTCTTTGTTCTTTGAATGCGTTCTGGTGAGTATGTTCGGTGGAGGGGGGGCATTGTTCTCTGGGTTGCGGGGGGGTCGTGTGTTTGGGTGTGCGGAGGTGACAGGAGCCTTTTTTATGAGACGCCAGACAGCGTGTTATACAGAGCTGGAGCGGAATGGGGACTGGGTGCTACGTGATTCCCTCATGGGCACTGTCCAGTGTCCCGTGCTGGGACCCAGCCCGCTCTCCTCTCACCCAGCCTTGTGCCTGGTCTGTTGCAGAACCCCCCGTGACCTTCCTCAAGCAGCTGAAAGATCTGCGGGTTCCAGAAACTACCGTCATCACCTTGGAGTGTGAGCTGTCCAGGCCTAATGCAGACGTCACCTGGTGTAAGGTAGGAGGAAACCAGCATTCTGCACTTCACCGATGGACAGTAAAATCAGATCAGCTGCAGGATTTAACTTACTTTTCCTCGTCCCCTCCTGAAACGGGCTGGGTCAATGGGGTAAGGGGTCAACAGAATGAAAGTTAGAGCTTTCATTCTCATTCTAACGAAGAAGGTTAGGCAGCAGAGTTTTGCATGAGTTCAACTTCACAAAAGTAGAATGTCGGAGAGCAATTGAGAAGTTAATTAGAATAGTCAGCTCCTGAGATAGTAAAGGTATATCTGTCCTGGGAGTAGGGGACAGTGTAGAGGGAGCTTTACTCTGTATCTAACCCCGTGCTGTACCTGTCCTGGGAGTGTTTGATGGGGGGACAGTGTAGAGGGAGCTTTACTCTGTATCTAACCCTGTGCTGCACCTGTCCTGGGAGTGTTTGATGGGGTACAGTGTAGAGGGAGCTTTACTCTGTATCTAACCCCGTGCTGTACCTGTCCTGGGAGTGTTTGATGGAGTTAGAGGGAGTTTTACTCTGTATCTAACCCTGTGCTGCACCTGTCCTGGGAGTGTTTGATGGGGCCAGTGTGGAGGGAGCTTTACTTGGTATATAACCCCGTGCTGTACCTGTCCTGGGAGTGTTTGATGGGGACAGCGTAGAGGGAGCTTTACTCTGTATCTAACCCCGTGCTGTACCTGTCCTGGGAGTGTTTGATGGGGCCAGTGTGGAGGGAGCTTTACTCTGTATCTAACCCTCTGTTGTAACTGTCCTGGGAGTGTTTGATGGGAACAGTGTAGAGGGAGCTTTACTCTGTATCTAACCCTGTGCCGTATCTGTCCTGGGAGTGTTTGATGAGGGACAGTGTAGAGGGAGTTTTACTCTGTATCTAACCCCGTGCTGTATCTGTCCTGGGAGTGTTTGATGGGGGACAGTATAGAGGGAGCTTTACTCTGTATCTAACCCCGTGCTGTACCTGTCCTGGGAGTGTTTGATGGGGACAGTGTAGAGGGAGCTTTACTCTGTATCTAACCCCGTGCTGTACCTGTCCTGGGAGTGTTTGATGAGGACAGTGTAGAGAGAGATTTACTCTGTATCTAACCTCGTGCTGTACCTGTCCTGGGAGTGTTTGATGAGGACAGTGTAGAGAGAGATTTACTCTGTATCTAACCCCGTGCTGTACCTGTCCTGGGAGTGTTTGATGGGGGGACAGTGTAGAGGGAGCTTCACTCTGTATCTAACCCCTTGCTGTACCTGTCCTGGGAGTGTTTGATGGGGGACAGTGTAGAGGGAGCTTTACTCTGTATCTAACCCCGTGCTCTCCCGTCCTGGGAGTGTTTGATGGGGGAACAGTGTAGAGGGAGCTTTACTCTGTATCTAACCCCGTGCTGTACCTGTCCTGGGAGTGTTTGATGGGGGGACAGTGTAGAGGGAGCTTTACTCTGTATCTAACCCTGCCTGTCCTTTTTATTCATTGAACTTTCCATTGACAGGATGACTTAGAGCTGAAACCCAACAAAAATGTTCGTATCTATTCAATGGGGAGGAAGCGGTTTGCTTACTTGGGAAAATGCGGAGTGCAAGATTCAGGAACTTACACCTGTAAAACCGGTGATATCGCAACCTCTGGAACGCTGGCAGTTTATGGTAATTCTCAATCACTGGGCCTTTATTCAGAGGGTAGTCAGGGCGTGGAATTCCCTGCCTGCAGCAGTTGTGGACTTGCCAACTTTAAGGGTGTTCAAATGGTCAGTGGATGGGCATATGGATAATATTAGAATAGTTTAGGTTAGAGCGTCATTAGATTGGTTCCACTTGTTGGTGCAACATCGAGGGCCGAAGGGCCTGTACTGCACTGTAATGTTCTGTGTTCTATTATCTTCACTGGCTGCAGGTCTCACCAATGAGCTTGACTGGAATTCACTCATCCTCTTTTGAAACATTAATACTTTCTTTTGTGTTGGCCATGATTCCGTGTGTAATCGCCTCACAATGAAGGGCTTGGAGTTTTGGTTAATTATTGTCACATGTATCGGGATACAGTGAAGATTTTGTTTTTCACGTGCTATACACACAAAACCGACCTTTTACCGAGTGCACAGGGGAAAAGAAAGGAGAGGATGCAGAATGTACTGTTGCATTTACAAATAGGGTGTACACGGTAATAAGTCTCACAACACCAGGTTCAAGTCTAACAGGTTTATTTGGAATCAGGAGCTTTTGGAGCGCTGGTGAGTGGAGAAGGATGATGAAGGGGCAGCAGTCTGGAAGCTCATGATTCCAAATCAACTTGTTGGACTTTAATCTGATGTTGTGAGACTTCTTATTGTGCTCACTCCAGTCCAACGCTGTCATCTCTGTCAGATAAGGTGTAGAGAAAGATCATCTTAATGTAAGATAGGTCAATAGTTTTTGAGGAAGGATGTGGTGGCACTGGAGGCAGTTCACAAGAAGTTCACCAGATTGATTGCAAGTTTGAAGGGGTGTAGTGTGAGGAGTGATTGAGTAACTTGGCTTTGTACTCGCTGGAGTACAGAAAAATTTGATTGAGGTTTATAAAATACTCAACAGGATTGATAAAGTAAAAGTTAACAAAAAGTTAACTCCCCCTTTTAGAATAGTCTAGGACAAGAGTTGTAGAGTGAGGGTTGGGGGGGGGGGCGATGGTGAGGTTCAAGACAGATAAGGAGAAGTTACTTCTCACAGAGGGTTGTGAACCTATGGAACTCAGTGGCCCAGAGAGCAGTGGATCCAGAATCAATCAATGGATTTAAGAAAGAGATAGATAAATATTTAATCAGAAGTGGGATAAAGGGATGCGGGGAAAAGGCAGGGAAGTGGAGTTAGGATGAGATGGTGTTAGCCATGAAAACATAAAGTGGTGGGACGGGCTCGAAGGGTTGAATTATCCACTCTCGCTCCTAATTCCTATGTTCCTATCTTCCTATGGAAACAATCCGGATCACTGAGAATGGATGGGGGATGTGTGGACGGGTCTTGGTGTAAGGTTGGACAGAGACAGCAGAGTTTGGATGAGCTCGCGTTTTCAGCCAGTGGGATGTGAGAAGCTCAACAAAACGGCAGTGAAATTGTTAAGTTCAGAGGTCACCACTGCACAGAGAGGCCAGGAGGAGATGGACAATGTTAGGAGTTAAGTAAATGGTCCATGTGTTGCAAAAGATTTGTAGGATTTGAAGCTCAGCCAAGCATTGGATAGAATGGTGAGACTGCCAATGGTGTGGGTTTGGTTTCAGAGTAGGATAGGGTGGGTGGGAGGGGCTTTGCTGTGCAGTTTGTATCCACCAATTGATGTTTGTGTCTTTGTCTTCCAGAGCGGGAAATTCAGATTGTGAGGGAACTAGAGGACCTGGAGGTGCGAGAGAACGACAACGCAGTCTTTGTGTGTGAGGTTTCTCATGAAGAAGTGAAGAGTGAATGGTTAAAGGATGGATATAAAATCAAATCAAACAGCAACATTAAAATAAGACAGGAGGGTGAGAAAGCCTGGGGCATTTCACAGTATTGGGCCTTAAAAATATTTCTGAACAAACAGTGGGAGTGATTTCCAAATCCATTCAACTGATAAAACAAACCAAATCAAATCAAAGTTCGTTAATGAGATGATATAATATAGATGGAGCTTTACTCTGTATCTAACCCTGTGCTGTACCTGTCCTGGGAGTGTTTGATGGGGGACAGTGTAGAGGGAGCTTTACTCTGTATCTAACCCCGTGCTGTACCTGTCCTGGGAGTGTTTGATGGGTGACAGTGTAGAGGGAGCTTTACTCTGTATCTAACCCCGTGCTGTACCTGTCCTGGGAGTGTTTGATGGGGGACAGTGTAGAGGGAGCTTTACTCTGTATCTAACTCCGTGCTGTACCTGTGAGTGTTTGATGGGGGGACAGTGTAGAGGGAGCTTTACTCTGTATCTAACCCCGTGCTGTACCTGTCCTGGGAGTGTTTGATGGGGGACAGTGTAGAGGGAGCTTTACTCTGTATCTAACCCCGTGCTGTACCTGTCCTGGGAGTGTTTGATGGGGGACAGTGTAGAGGGAGCTTTACTCTGTATCTAACCCCGTGCTGTACCTGTCCTGGGAGTGTTTGATGGGGGACAGTGTAGAGGGAGCTTTACTCTGTATCTAACCCTGTTGCTGTACCTGTCCTGGGAGTGTTTGATGGGGGACAGTGTAGAGGGAGCTTTACTCTGTATCTAACCCTGTGCTGTACCTGTCCTGGGAGTGTTTGATGGGGGACAGTGTAGAGGGAGCTTTACTCTGTATCTAACCCCGTGCTGTACCTGTCCTGGGAGTGTTTGATGGGGACAGTGTAGAGGGAGCTTTACTCTGTATCTAACCCTGTGCTGTACCTGTCCTGGGAGTGTTTGATGGGGGACAGTGTAGAGGGAGCTTTACTCTGTATCTAACCCTGTGCTGTACCTGTCCTGGGAGTGTTTGATGGGGGACAGTGTAGAGGGACTTTACTCTGTATCTAACCCCGTGCTGTACCTGTCCTGGGAGTGTTTGATGGGGGACAGTGTAGAGGGAGCTTTACTCTGTATCTAACTCGTGCTGTACCTGTCCTGGGAGTGTTTGATGGGAGACAGTGTAGAACATAGAACATTACAGCGCAGTACAGGCCCTTCGGCCCTCAATGTTGCCCCGGCCAGTGGACCCTCTAACCTAAACTATTCCAATATCATCCATATGCCTATCCACCGAACATTTGAATGCCCCCAAAGTAGGCGAGTCCACAACTGCTGCAGGCAGGGCATTCCACGCTCTCACCACCCTCTGTGTAAAGAACCTGCCTCTGACATCCGTCCTATAACTACCACCTCTTAATTTAAAGTTATGTCCCCTCGTGTTGGTCATCACCATCCGAGGAAAAAGGCTCTCACTATCCACCCTATCCAGTCCTTTGATCATCTTATACGCCTCAATTAGGTCACCACGTAACCTTCTTCTCTCTAATGAAAATAACCTCAGGTCCCTCAGCCTTTCCTCATAAGGCCTTCCTACCATACCAGGCAACATCCTGGTAAACCTCCTCTGCACCCTTTCCAATGCTTCCACATCTTTCTTATAATGCGGCGACCAGAACTGTACGCAATACTCCAAGTGCGGCCGCACCAGAGTTTTGTACAGTTGTAACATAACCTCACGGCTCCTAAATTCAATCCCTCTACCAATAAAAGCTAACACACCGTACGCCTTCTTAACAACTTTATCAACCTGGGTGCCAACTTTCAAAGAGCTATGTACTTGTACCCCAAGATCCCTCTGCTCGACAACACTATTAAGGGTCCTTCCATTAGCCCTATATTTCATATGCCTGTTATTCCTACCAAAGTGAATCACCTCACACTTATCCGTATTGAATTCCATTTGCCACCTCACGG
Source organism: Sphyrna mokarran (assembly GCA_024679065.1). Classification (NCBI taxonomy): domain Eukaryota; kingdom Metazoa; phylum Chordata; class Chondrichthyes; order Carcharhiniformes; family Carcharhinidae; genus Sphyrna; species Sphyrna mokarran. Next base: position 89,960,107 of record JAGIQG010000011.1, read on the forward strand.
CCCAGCTCTGCAACCTATCTATGTCCCTCTGCAAACTGTAACATCCATCCTCACTGTCTACAACTCCCCCCACTTTGGTATCGTCAGCAAATTTACTAATCCAACCCTCTACACCCTCATCTAGGTCATTTATAAAAATGACAAACAGCAGTGGCCCCAAAACAGATCCTTGAGGTACACCACTTGTAACTGCACTCCAGGTTGAATATTTCCCATCAACCACCACCCTCTGTCTTCTATCAGCTAGCCAATTCCTAATCCAAACTGCTAAATCACCTTCAATCCCATGCATCTGCACTTTCTGCAGTAGCCTACCATGGGGAACCTTATCAAACGCTTTGCTAAAATCCATATACACTACATCAACTGCCTTACCCTTATCTACCTCTTTGGTCACCTCCTCAAAAAACTCAATAAGGTTTGTGAGGCACGACCTACCCTTCACAAAACCGTGCTGACTATCCCTAATCAATTTATTTCTCTCTAGATGCTTATAAATCCTATCCCTTATAATTCTTTCCAAGACTTTGCCCACAACAGAAGTCAGGCTCACCGGTCTATAATTTCCAGGATGGTCCCTACTCCCTTTTTGAACAAAGGGACAACATTTGCCATCCTCCAGTCTTCCGGCACTATACCTGTAGCCAACGACGACATGAAGATCAAAGCCAAAGGCTCTGCAATCTCCTCTCTAGCCTCCCAGAGAATCCTAGGGTAAATCCCATCTGGCCCAGGGGACTTATCAATTTTCATACCCTCAAGATTCGCTAACACCTCCTCCTTATGAACCTCAATCCTGCCCAGTCTACAACCTGGTATCGCAGTATTCTCCCCGACAACATTGTCTTTCTCCTGCGTGAATACTGACGAAAAATACTCATTCAGTGTCTCTCCTATCTCCTCAGGCTCCACGCACAACTTCCCACTGCTATCTCTGACTGGCCCTAATCTTGCCCTAACCAATCTTTTATTATTTATATACCTGTAAAAAGCTTTAGGATTCTCCTTAATCCTATCCGCCAAAGTCTTCTCGTGTCCTCTTCTAGCTCTTCTCAACTCCCTCTTTAGCTCCTTCCTGGCTGATTTATAGCTCTCCATTGCCCTAACTGAGCCTTCACGTCTCATCATTATATAAGCCTCCTTCTTCCTCTTCACCAGAGATTCAACTTCCCTAGTACACCATGGTTCCCTCACTCGACCACTTCCTCCCTGCCTGGCAGGTACATATTCATTAAGGACATGCAGAAGCTGTTCCTTAAATATGCTCCACATTTCAGATGTCCCCAGCCCCTGCAATTTCCTGCTCCACCCTATGCATCCTAAATCTCTCCTAATAGCCTCATAATTACCTTTCCCCCAGCTATAACTACTGTTATTTGGTATGTGCCCATCCCTTTCCATCACTAAGGTAAATGTAACCGAATTGTGGTCACTATCACCAAAGTGCTCACCCACCTCCAAGTCTAACACCTGGTCTGGTTCATTACCCCGTACCAAATCCAATATAGCCTCACCTCTTGTTGGCCTATCTACATACTGAGTCATGAAACCTTCCTGCACACATTGAACAAAAACTGACCCCTCTAACGTACTTGAACTATAGCTTTTCCAATCAATATTAGAAAAGTTAAAGTGCCCCATAAAGCATAGAGGGAGCTTTATTCTGTATCTAACCCTGTGCTGTACCTGTCCTGGGAGTGTTTGATGGAGGACAGTGTAGAGGGAGCTTTACTCTGTATCTAACCCTGTGCTGTACCTGTCCTGGGCGTGTTTGATGGAGGACAGTGTAGAGGGAGCTTTACTCTGTATCTAACCCTGTGCTGTCCTGTCCTGGGAGTGTTTGATGGGGGACAGTGTAGAGGAGCTTTACCCTGTATCTAACCCTGTGCTGCACCTGTCCTGGGAGTGTTTGATGGGGTACAGTGGAGAGGGAGCTTTACTCTGTATCTAACCCCGTGCTGTACCTGTCCTGGGAGTGTTTGATGGGGGACAGTGTAGAGGGAGCTTTACTCTGTATCTAACCCCGTGCTGTACCTGTCCTGGGAGTGTTTGATGGGGACAGTGTAGAGGGAGCTTTACTCTGTATCTAACCCCGTGCTGTACCTGTCCTGGGAGTGTTTGATGGGGGACAGTGTAGAGGGAGCTTTACTCTGTATCTAACCCTGTGCTGTACCTGTCCTGGGAGTGTTTGATGGGGGACAGTGTAGAGGGAGCTTTACTCTGTATCTAACCCCGTGCTGTACCTGTCCTGGGAGTGTTTGATGGGGACAGTGTAGAGGGAGCTTTACTCTGTATCTAACCCCTGTGCTGTACCTGTCCTGGGAGTGTTTGATGGGGGGACAGTGTAGAGGGAGCTTTACTCTGTATGTAACCCTGTGCTGTACCTGTCCTGGGGTGTTTGGGGGACAGTGTAGAGGGAGCTTTACTCTGTATCTAACCCTGTGCTGTACCTGTCCTGGGAGTGTTTGATGGGGGACAGTGTAGAGGGAGCTTTACTCTGTATGTAACCCTGTGCTGTGTGCATGTATAGATTTATGTTTGTGAACAAAGAACAAAGAGCAAAGAACAAAACAGCATGGGAAACAGGCCCTTCGGCCCAACGAGCCTGCGCCACCAGCCCGATGTTCCCACCTCTACCCGTGATCCCCGTCTATGTTTATAGATCTATGGATTAAAAACCAAATTTGAGACAAATTTCCCTTTCTGAGGGAAGAACTGGGAACAGAATTAAGCTTGATTTTGATGTCTTTCAATGAACTGCCTGACCCTCCTCTCCAACTCCCCCTCCTCACCATTCCCCACACCCGTGCAGTTTACAATGAATCCTGACCTAGTTTGTTTTAGCGTCTTGCATGAAGGGTTAAGAATGTTGTGCGATGAAAAGCCAGTTTTGTTATTGTCTGGTTTTTCTAGGAACCAAACATTTCCTGCTGATCTACAGGGTGAAGGCAGAGGACGCCGGCGAGATTCAGTTCACAGCCAAGAATGTGGAGTCTGTTGCCCGATTGGATGTTAACGGTATTCCATTCTCACTCTGCTATTTCCCGATATTATCAGTGATGGGAGCTGCTGTAACGTTGCTCAGGGACAGCGCATGGGGAGGGCGTGGATTAAAGAGAATCGTTCACTCTAATAGGGCAGACCCCAGTGCGGCACTGAGGGAGTGCGATACTGTCAGGGGTGCTGCCCTTTCCAGTAACACTATCCCTATAACCAGGGATCCCTTTGCTGGATGGCAATGTGGCACTATTTTGATAAAGCCACGATGTGGCGATGCCGGTGTTGGACTGGGGTGGGCACAGTAAGAAGCCTCACAGCATTAGGTTAAAGTCCATCAGGTTTATTAGGTATTACGAGCTTTGGGGTGCCGCTCCTTCATCAGGTAATGAGGATGTCAGATCATCAGGACTCACCTGCTGGTCGCTGTCCCTTGATTATCCGGAAGATAGAATCATCGAATCCCTGCAGTGCAGAAAGAGGCCATTCTGCCCATTGCATGACCACAATCCCACCCAGGCCCTACCCCCATAACTCAAGAACAAAGAACAACACAGCACAGGAAACAGGCCCTTCTGCCCTACAAGCCCATGCTGCCCATTTTAACACTGTGAGTGCCTCATTCCAATCCATCTTCTATCTACGATTTTTGTCTACATCTCATGGACTCCACAATAAAGAGGTGCAAATTTAGGGACTAGGTTACTCCTCAGCTTTACCCCAGTAATCCCTGTAACTTGCACATCCCGGGACATGACGGGGCAATTTAACACAGCCAATCCATCTTAACCCGCACATCTTTTGGATTGTGGGAGGGAACTGGAGCACCCAGAGGAAAGGCACACAGACACAGGGAGAATGTGCAAATTCCACACGGACAGTGACCCAAGTCGGGAACTGAACCCTCTTCTCTGGCACTGTGAGACAGCAGGGCTAAACAGGCAAATTCTTTGTCCCTGACAGCAAGGGGGAGGGAGCGAGCGAGACAGAGATGGAGAGAGCAAGACAGAGGGAGAGAGCGAGAGCAAGAGCGGGAGCAAGAAAGAGAGGGGGGCAGAGAGAGAGAGAGAGTGTGAGTGAGAGCAGGAAGAGAATGAGACAGAGGGAGGGAAAGAGCGAGATAGAGAGAGGGAGAAAGCAAGAGAGAGAGTAGGGAATCTCCCGAGATTGATGCATTCCTCTGATGTCCCGCACAAATCTTCTTCTCCCCTAGAGCTGCCAATCAAGATTGTGAAGCCTTTACGGGATAAGACAGCACTGGAGAAACACAAGGTGATTCTGGAGTGTAAAGTCTCCAATCCCCGGGCCAGGGTGCGCTGGTTCCGGGCTGGAGAGGAGCTCCATTCCACAGATAAGTACGAGATCTGCAGTGAGGACTGTTATCGCCAACTGGTCATCCATGATGTCAGCTTCGAGGACGAGGACACCTACACTTGTGACGCCTTCGATGACAGCTCTTCCGCTAGGGTCCTCGTTGAAGGTACGTCAGACAGTCAGGCTCCTGATGTCTCCTGGGGCCAGGCCCATCAAGGGGGAGGTGTCAGGAAATGGTTCCTGAGGAAATCCAGAACCTTCTCTCTCAGAAGAACCATTGAGGCTGGAGCCTCACTGAGAACTTCAAGCTGAGATTGACGGATATTTATTGGGAAGGGGATTAAGGGTTGTGGATTAGCTAGAGTTAAAATACAAATCAGTCATTGCCTGATTGAACAGGCAAAGGTGCCAGAGGGGCTGAATGGCCTCCTTCTGTTCCACAAGTATAATGGGAAGGAAGTACCAGCAGAGAGAGAGAGAGATAAACGGGTGAGGTGAATTGTCAGGCTAAATTGCCCCTTAGTGTCAGGCGGATTAGCTAGTATAAAATGTATGGGGTTATGGAGAGATAGGGCTGGGTGGGACTGTGGTCAGTGCAGATTTGATGGGCCAAATGACCTCCTTCTGCTCCTGTAGGGATTCTATGGGTCTATGAAGCAAGTGAGAGAGAGAAAAATAGAAAGAGAAATGGTGAGATACAAAGCGAGAGATAGAGAGAGAAGCTGGAATTCTACCGACCCGTCCACCATGGAATCGGAGCGAGCGAGCAGTGGAAATGTCTTGTCCTCAGGCAGGAATTTCCAGTCTTACTCAAGTGAGACCATAAAATCCCGCCCAGAGAATCAGACCTGGAAAGAGAAATAGAGAGAGAGAGGAATAGAGAAAGAAAGAGAGATAGAGATAGCGAGAGAAATAGAAAGAGAGAGAAAGATAGGGGGGTAGAGTGAGAGAGAGAAATACAGAGAGAGTGATAGAGAGAGGTACAGAGAGAGAGAGTGATAGAGAGAGGTACAGAGAGAGAGAGTGATAGAGAGAGGTACAGAGAGAGAGAGTGATAGAGAGAGGTACAGAGAGAGAGAGTGATAGAGAGAGGTACAGAGAGAGAGAGTGATAGAGAGAGGTACAGAGAGAGAGAGTGATAGAGAGAGGTAGAGAGAGAGAGAGTGATAGAGAGAGGTAGAGAGAGAGAGAGTGATAGAGAGAGGTAGAGAGAGAGAGAGTGATAGAGGGAGAGAGAGAGAAAAGAGAGGGAGAGAGAGAGAGAAAAGAGGAAGAAATAGACAGAGAGAGAGAGAGGGAGAGGGAGGTAGAGAGAGAGACAAATAGAAAGAGTGAAATAAAGGAGTGACAGGAAGAGAATGGAAGAAGAGAGATATAGAGGAAGAGTTTGGTTCTATTGGAGTGAGATATTCTCTGACATGTTGTTGCAGAGCAGGCCATTCTGATGGTGAAGGATCTGGAGGATGTGGAGGTGACCGCTCCTCAGGGCATCGAGCTGGAGTGTGAGGTGTCAGTTCCTGTGATCAGACCCCCGCAGTGGAGCCTCAATGGACAGCTCCTTCAGCACGGGAACGGAGTCCTCATTGAGAACAAGGGCACAATCCAGAGGCTGATCCTCAGCAGAACCTCCCCCAGCATGAGCGGGCTGGTGAAGTTCATGGCAGGAAAGGCACGTACCAGTGCCCAGCTCACGGTCAAAGGTAAAGCTTCATAGAACAATACAGCATCACAGGGACAACAGAAACAGATGCAGAGGTCCTTCAGAGGAGATAAAAAAAACAAAATGTTCTTGCTCATTGTAATGTGTTAAAACAGCAAGGAGAAGCAGAGAGAGTTAGGGAGAGAATTCCAGAACTGAGGACATAGTAGGTGGAGGCCTGGCCACCTACAGTACAGTGAATGCACATTGGTAAAGCACTATATAGATATCTCTCTGACAGAGGGAGAACTGAGCCAGTGTACAGATATCTCTCTGAGAGAGAGAGGACTGAGAGATACCAGTCAGTGTACAGATATCTCCCCGACAGAGAGAAGACTGAGAGATACCAGTCAGTGTACAGATGTCTTCCTAAGGGAGAGGGGACTGAGAGTGACCAGCCAGTGTACAGATACCTCCCTGAGAGAGAGAAAACTGACAGATACCAGTCAGTGTACAGATATCTGAGAGAGAGAGGACTGAGAGATACCAGCCAGTGTACAGATATCTCCCTGAGAGGATTGAGAGACACCAGTCAATGTGCAGATGTCCCCCTCAGAAGGAGAGCAGCCGGGACACAGATATCTCCCTGAGAGAATGAATAGACTGATCTGCAATAGTTAGTATAAAAGGTGTAAAATACTGATAATTATGGATCATTTAAGTGAATTAAGTTTATTATTGATGTGTTTAACTCCATATTATGACTGGTTTAGCTATTCCTGTAATGCTCAGTGTTTCCACAGGGTGTCAACAGTGAGCTTTCCCTGTCCTAGCTGAATTCAGAGCAGTAAATTGGCCTGAAGTAGTTCCTGTTTATGTTCACTGTGTAATTCCAAGCTGCCTGACAGTGTTTTATAGCAAAGTCTCTCCCTGCCAGTGCAGTGAGGCCTCTATAACCCTCTCTCTGTAAGAGTGAACATATTCAGTGATACTCCTTTCTATCACTGGCTGTTATTATTGTCACCATCTAGTTCTGATTGCTTTCTCTACACATTTACATAACTATTTACATGATGATCTGGTCTATCCCAGCTTTTATGTCCCTCCTACTTTAACTCAACCTACTAATAAATCTTTTTATTCCACCCCCCCCCCCTCTGTTTGTCAAGCTTCCTTTCAATGTATCGCTGCTCCTCACCTCCGTCACTCCTTGTGGTCGAACATTTTTATTCATTCACGGGATGTGTGGGTGTCGCTGGCTAGGGCAGCATTTATTGCCCATCCCTTGAGGAAGTGATGGTGAGCTGCAGGCTGTGTGGTATAGGTACACCCACAGTGCCGTTAGGGAGAGAGTTCCAGGATTTTGATCTGGTGACAGTGAAAGAACGGCCAATATATTTCCAAGTCAGAACAAAGAGTGACTCGGAGGGGAACCTCCAGTGCCGGTGTTCCCTGGTGCCTGCTGCCCTTGTCCTTCTAGCTGGTCGACGTTCTAGGTTTGGAAGGAGCCTTGGTGAGTTGCTGCAGTGCATCTCAGGGAGATATCTGTGTCCCGGCTGCTCTCCTTCTGAGGGGGACATCTGCACATTGACTGGTGTCTCTCAATCCTCTCAGGGAGATATCTGTACACTGGCTGGTATCTCTCAGTCCTCTCTCTCTCAGATATCTGTACACTGACTGGTACGCATAGAACATTACAGCACAGTACAGGCCCTTCGCCTCTCAATGTTGTGCCGAGCTATGACCAATCCGAAGATCAAGCTATCCCCTCCCTATAATTCTGAAGTGCTCCACGTACCTATCCAATAACTGCTTGAAAGTTCCTCAAGTGTCTGACTCCACTATCACAGCCCGCAATCTATTCCCCACTCCCAACCATTCTGTGTCACTTACTGTTGGGCACCTCATAGCTGACAATCCACAACATGGTTGCCACTGCATCAGTGATGAAGGAAGGAAGTGTTGACAGTGATGGATGAGATGGTGTCAAGAGGGCTGTTTTGTCATGGATGGTGTCGAGTATGGTGTCTATAAACATGGACAGGGATCGCGGGTAGAGATGGGAACATCGGGGTGGTGGCATGGGCTCGTTGGGCCGAAGGGCCTGTTTCCTGTGCTGTTTTGTTCTTTGAGTTTCTTGAGTATGGTTGAGCTGCGGCAAATGGGAAATTTCCATCACACTCCTGACTTGTGCTTTGTAGATGGTGGAGCAGGCTTTGGTAAGTCAGGAAGCGAGTTACTCACTGCAGGATTCCCAGATTCTGATCTGCTCTGGTAGCCACAATATTTATATGACTGGGTTCAGTTTCTAGTCGATGTTAACTCCCCCAGGATGTTGTTATTGAGAGATTGAATGATGATAAGCCCACAGAATGTCAATGATTAGATTCTCTGTTACTGGTGATGGTCATGGTCTGGCATTGTGTTGCGTGACTGTTACTTGCCACACAAATGATATGTGATGACTGTCACTGTTAAGAGACAATCTAACCAATTCCCCATTCGATGGCATTATCATAACTGAATCAGCCCCAGTCCGCCTATTGTCCAGATCTTGCTGCATTTGGACATGAACTGCTTCAGTATGAGGCATAAATGGTACTGAACATTGTGCAATCATCAATCAAAGTCCCTACTTCTGATCTTATGATAGAAGGAGGGTTATTGATTAAGCAGCTGAAGAGGATTTGTCCTGGAAAACTCACCCCTACAGCAATGTCCTGGGACTGAGATGATTTGAACCCTACCATCTTCCTTGGGCATGACCCCAGTCGATTTTCCCCGTTTCTCTCAGACGTCAGTTTTGACAGTGTGGATTGGTGCCACACTGCCTCACGCTCAAATCCCCACTCTGTGGGTAAAGAAGTTTCCCCTGAATTCTCTGCTATATTTATGAATGCCTATCTGATATTAATGGTTATAATAGCCTGATTCTTTGGACAAGCTGAAATATATTTTCTATATTTATCAATCAGAACTTTGTTGATTTCTTTTTGTTTTGTTTCCAGCTGATTAGCACCAATGGGTCAGATTTCCCCTTCGCCTGGGCAATTGAACATAGAGACTCACACACTCCAGCGATGGCTCCTCACTGGACCACGAGGACAATCATGTTTTGCCACCTGACACTTGGGGACCTCTCGACTCACTGTCACCCTTCGCTCAGAAACAGGCACCATTGCTCCGAGAACTCCCCGGGTCAGCTGCCTCCCCCCCAACTCTGTCTCCCTCATGTCCCTCTCCCCCACTGACGCAGAATAGAGCTGATGTGTTTCGGGGAATATCAAATCTTCTGGATCCCCAGGAATTAATCTCCAAGGTGTGACTACAAAAGCGAACCCAGGATTAATATCACAATCACATTATTATTTTTTAATAAACTAATATTTAAATTCTCTTGGAAAATGTGTAATGAGATATGAAAATATTGGAGATGGGGATTAATAGGTTCTCAATACCCGTGAGATGTTAGACACCTCATGTTGAGTGGCCTGCTGGGTAGAGGGAGTGTGAGTGATGTGGTTGGCAGCGTTTGTTGGAGGGGGTTGGCAACCCCTGGGTTTATTGGGCACCTGTCTGATTCAATCCCAGTCTCCTCTCCCTCTATACCGAGTTAACTGATTTTCCTGAGGTGGGGGGGGGGGGGGGGGGGGGGCTCCAAGATTGATCTCAAGAACTCTTGGGTTACTGCTGAGAATAGTAACTCACAGCATGCCAGCCCCTGATCCCTGTGCAACAGTCCGCTTACCGAGAGGAATGTGTGCACACAATCAGGGGATGCTTGGCAGTGAAGCACTCCAAGTTCAATAGACACACACTGCTTGGCATCTGATCACCAACACAGAATGGACCAGTATCTTCAGGGTGAATCTCCCACCCAGTCCTTAATCATTGCCATTCACTGCCAATACTCAGCATTCACAAAGCTGCTCCTCTTGGGCTGCACAGCCTGGATCCTGGAATTCCACTGACCAACTGCCCTTCCTTCCACTCCACACAGTCTGGGCACTAATCCGCCTCCGCCCCCGCGCCAATGCGTCTTCCGTATCTAAGATGGAGTCTCCAGTCATTACCCATTTCTGTCGCCCTCACTGTGACCCACATCCATGCTGTTGCTGTCTCTCGACTCCACAATTCCAATGCTCCCCTGGACAACCTCCCACTCTCTGTAAACATCAGCTCATCCAGCTGCTGTCCTTAGCCCAAACACACATCATGTCCATCCATCACTCCAATTTCCAAAATATTCCCTCCTCTGCAGCCCAGACCAAACCCCTCTGAATTTGAACTCCTTCTCCAAACTCTTTATCTGAACCAGCATTCTTTGCTAAATTTCGATATTGCCACCCTCCCCTCCAGTTTAGTCACTGCCAGCTCTCTATGCTGGACCGACCCTCCTCTGCAATTCCTCTCGGCCCTGTAGACTACTTTCAGTTGTTGGGGGAGTTCCACTCAGTAAATTCCCTTCCCTCGTCCATAGCAGATTGCTCCAGCTTCAAACTCACCTCACCGACCAAGCAATTGATCATCTCCCTCAGTCTTATCACCCACCCGCACAAGCCCCTTTGGGATATTTATTTCGGTAACAATAGTAGCTGTGATTTCACAAAAGACCTACAAAAACTTTTGACTGTAGCCCAATCTATCAGGAAAACCAACCTCCCATCCATTGACACTGTCTACACTTCCTGCTGCCTCAGCAAAGTAGCCAGCATAATTAAGGACCCTGCGCACCCCGGGCATTCTCTCTTCTGCCTTCTTCCATTGGGAAAAAGATACAAAAGTCTGGGGTTATGTACCAACCGACTAAAGATCAGCTCCTTCCCTGCTGCTGTCAGACTTTTGAGTGATGTGGAGTTGTCAGCATTGGACTGGGAAAAGCGCAGTAAGAAGTCTCACAACACCAGGTTAAAATCCACCTGATGAAGAAGCTGTGCTCCAAAAGCTAGAGCTACCAAAGAAACATATTGGAGTTTAACCTGGTATTGACAGACTACTTACTGTGACTTTTGACTGAACTTCCTTGCATTAAGTTGATCTTTCCCGACACCCTAGCTATGACTGTAACACCACATTCTACACCCTCTCATTTTCTTCTCTACGAACAGTATGTTTTTATAGTGCACAAGAAACAATACTTTTCACTGCATGTTAATACATGTGACAATAATAAAATCAAATCGAAAAATGTACACAATCTGCTGACAATACTCCCTGCAGTTATGCCCACACTTATGTAACATTGAATAAATAAATATCAGGATCCTGTTCAGTAATTCTCACATACCCCACCATCTCTCTCATGTGCCCCACCATCTCACATTCACACTCCCACCATCACTCTCTCACACACACACCCCTACCATCTCTCATACACACACCCCACAATCACTTCCTCACACACACACACACCCCTACCATCTCTCATACACACACCCCACAATCACTTCCACACACACACTCACCATCACTCTCTCACACTTTCACCCCCATAATCAGATACACCCACCCCAACCATCACACACACACCCCTACCATCTCTCACACACACACACACCCCTACCATCTCTCACACACACACACACACCCACACACACACACCCCTACCATCTCTCATACAGACACTCCCACCATCACACTCTCACACTTTCACCCCCACAATCAGATACACCCACCCCAACCATCACACACACACACACCAGTCGACAGTGTGAGTTGGCCAGTGTTTTATCATGCTGGGTTTTTCTGAACTCCCTTGATTCCGATCAGAAACACAATTGTTTTATGATGTTATTATCTCCTGTAATAAAAAGTTGCACCAGATGGCACTGTGTGTTTTACTTCCACTTTCAAGCTTGGACTGAACAGAATTAGACCATTTAGCCCATCTGCTCTGCCATTCAGTACCATCAGGACTCATCTTTTGCTTCAACACCATTCCCTGCCACCACGGACCCCGATCCCTTTGTGGGTTTGAATCCTGCTCTGGAGACCTGAGCACAAAATCTAGTTCCTGCCTCCTGTACCGTGCTGAGGGAGTGCGCACTGTCAGAGGTGGCGTCATCTTTCAGCTGAGATGCCAATCCCAGACTCCCGCCCACCTTCTCAGGCAGATATAACCAATCCCATGATGTTCCTTTGAAGAGCAGCAGAGTTCCCCCCAAGTCTCGGGGTCAATGTTGATCCTCAGCAGGTTAAAGTCCAACAGGTTTATTTGGTAGCACGAGCAACTAGCTTTTGGAGCGCTGCTCCTTCATCAAGTAAGCAGGAGTTCTGTTCACAAACAGGACATAGACACAAACTCAAGTTACAAAGTAATCTTTAACCTGGCGTTGTGAGACTTCTTATCGTGCTTACCCCAGTCCAATGCTGGCATCTCCACATCATCAATATTTATCTGACAACTAACATCACAGAGATAATTTGGTTGGTTTCACACTGCTGATCACGGGATAAAGAACAAAGAACAGTGTAGCATAGAACAGGCCCTTCGGCCCACCAAGGCTGTGCTGATACAGATGCCCCCAGTCTAATCTTTTCTTGTCTCTATGTGGTCTATATTCCTCTATTCCCTGTCAATATCCAGATGCCTCTTGAACTTCCACTACTTCCTCCAGTAGCGCGTTCCAGGCGTTCACCACCCTCTGTGTGAAAACCCTGCCCCTTACATCTCTTTTAAACTTTCCCCTCTCACTCTCAAGCTATGCTGGAGACACATGAGGGGATTTAAACTAGTTTGGCAGAGGTGAATTAACTGAAGGGGAACCAGAGAATAAGACCCAGAAAGAGCAAGCAGGGTGGGGTTGATAATCAAAGTGGGTCTGGTGGATAAAAGTGCATTTGTTTCAACGCGAGAAGTGTAACAGGTTAAGACAGAAGAAGCTTGGATTAATACTCGGAATTATGATATTGTTGCTATTATAAAAACTTGGTTAAGGGAAGGACATGATTGGCAGCTTAACATTCCAGGTACTGATGTTTCAGGCGAGATAGAGGAGGATGTAAAAGGATTGGGGTAGTTACACTACTGGTTAAGGAGAATATCACAGCTGTACTGCAGGAGATCACCTCAGAGGGCTCATACAGTGAGACAATATGGGTAGAGCTCAGCAAGAGTGTAGTCACAATGTTGAACCGCCCAACAGCCAGCGGGAGATGGAGGAACAGATATGTAGGCAGATTTTAGCAAGATGTAACAGGATTGTTGTGGTGGGAGTTTTTAACTTCCACTATACCAACTGGGACTCACTTAGTGCTGAGGGTGGAGGGGGGGGGGGGGGGGGGGGGGGGGGGGGGTGGTGGACAGGGCAGTGTTTGTAAGGAGCATCCAAGACAGCTTCTTGAAACATCGTGTAAGTAGTCCAACTAGGGAAAGGGCCATACTGGTATTGGGAAATGAGCCCAGCCAAGTGGTTAATGTTTCAGGAGGGGAGCAGTTCAGGAACAGTGACCACAATTCAGTAAGCTTTAAGGTACTGATGGATAAAGAAAAGTGTAATTCTCAGGTTAAGGTGTTAAATTGGGGGAAGGTTAATTACAACAATATGAGGCAGGAATTGAAGGGGGCACATGTTCGAGGGCAAATCAATATCTGGCACATGGGAGACTTTCAAGTGTAAATTGATAGAGATTCAGGCCCGGCACATTCCTGTAAGGTTGAAGTATAAGTATGGCAAGTTTTGGGAACCTTGGATAACAAGAGATATTGTGAGCCTAGTCAAAAAAAAAGAAGCATTTGTCAAGGCTAGGAGGCTGGAAACACACAAAGCAAGTGTGGAATACAAGGGAAGTAGAAAGAAACTTAAGTAAGGAGGAGTAAATGGGATCACAAAAAAAAAATCACTGGTTGGGGAAATCTTAAGGCTTCTTATACCTACATAAAGAGCAAGACATTAGCCAGGGAGAGGGTTGGCCCACTCATGGACAGGGAAAGGAATCTATGTGTGGAGCCAGAGGAGATGGGTAAGTACATTGGGGAGACCATGCAGATACTACGACAAAGGATGAATGAACACCGCTTGACAATCACCAGGCAAGACTGTTCTCTTTCCGTTGGGGAACACTTCAGCAGAGGTCACGGGCATTTGGCCTCTGATCTTCAGGTAAGCGTTCTCCAAAGTGGCCTTCACTACAACGCTGAGTCGCTGAGCAGAGACTGATAGCCAAGTTCTGCACACAAAGGACGACCTCAAGTGGATCTTGGGTTCACGTCGCACTATCTGTAACCCCCACGACTTGCCTGGAGTTGCAAAATCTCACTAATTATCCTACTTAGAGACCATACACATCTCTTTAACACTTTAAGACTTGGTTAGCTGTAAAGACTCACATTCCAATCATTATTCTATAAATTAAGTTTGTGTCTTTATATGACCTGTTTGTGAACATATTTCCCACTCACCTGACAAAGGAGCAGCGCTCTGAAAGTTAGTGGCATTGGTTAACAAATAAACCTGTTGGACTTTAACCTGGTGTTGTGAGACTTTTTACTGTGTTTACCCCAGTCCAGCGCCGACATTTCCACATCATGACTACAGGGGAGGTCCCATAGGACTGGCGAATAGCCAATGTTATTCCTTTATATTGGAAAGGCAGCAAGAATAATCCAGGTAATTACAGGCTGGTGAGCCTTAAATCAGCGGTAGGGAAATTACTGGAGAGGATTCTTCGAGACAGGATTTACTCCCACTTGGAAATAAGTGGATGTATTAGTGAAAGGTAACATGATTTTGTGAAGGGGAGGTCATATCTCATTAACTTGATCAAGATGATTAAAGATAGGGCAGTGGATGTTGTCTACATAGACAGTAAGGTCTTTGACACGATCCCTCATGGCAGACTGGTGCAGAAGTCATATGAGATCAAAGGTGAGGCAACAAGGTGGATATAGAACTGGCTCGGTCATAGAAGTCAGTAAGAAGTCTGACAACACCAATTTTAAATCCAACCGATTTATTTGGAAGTAATTTATTTGGTGTTGTCAGACCTCATTACTGAGTTTACCCCAGTCCAAAGCCAGCATCTCTATGTCATCGGTCATAGAAGACAGAGGGTAGCAGTGAAGGGTGTGTTCTGAATGGGGGGGCTGTGACAAATGGCATTCCTCAGGGATCAGCGCTGGGACCTTTGCTGTTCATAATATGTATAAATAATCTAGAGGAAAAGGTAACTGGCTTGATTAGTAAGTTTGAAGATGACACAAAGGTATGATTCTAAAACAATCCAAGGTTTTCAATCTCTTTTCAGAGTCCATATTCTCCAAACCAGGCAACATCCTGGTAAATCTATTCTACAACCCTTTCCAATCCATCACTGGGATCTTTCTATGCATAAGTTCATCACTGCATTTCAACATTTCAACGATGTCTACACTTCAGAATAAAAACTTACTTTGTTAGTGCTTTGGGATATCCTGAGAGGCAAGTTTGTTTTTTTGACAGGTAGCTCAGAGTTAAGGGTGTCCTGTTAAACTCAAAACCAGCCACGCCCCTGCAGCATGCTGCAAATCATCGGATCAAAGCTCAGTTCTCAAGGGTCCATCTTTTTAATGGGATTCAGGATCACATTTAGCACAAAAAATGCTTTTTTATCCTTGGGTTCTGTACATTCAAGCTGAACATATACATTTGATTAGCACATAGTCATTGAGTAATATATTAATATTTCTAATCAGGAGTGCAGTTTGAGAAATATCACCTCCTCCACCTTAAGTACTTTGCAGAGCCCTGCGGGTCGAGTAATGTTGTCTTAGTAAACCATATCACTTCAGTGATCAACAACTCTCGTGTTCCATTCTAGCTCCCCAGCTCCGTCTTCTCCAGTCCTTTTCAGGTGTGCTGGGTCCTTCAGCAGCGAGACCTCCCGATTAGGGAGAGTTCTGGGGAGGAGGCAAGGCTGCTTTAAGGGTCTATGAAGCGGCTCTTTGCTTGTTCTTAGGGTCACAAGGTATCACAGCGCTGGAGGAGACAGTGCCTGGTTCGCTTGGGTCGCTGGCTAATAAATACTGCACCCTCCCCCCACACAAACAAACAATGAAGTGGTCCTTCACTGCTCAAGGTCGGTGAAATGTGTGGAACAACCGCACTGTTTGTCTGCACAAGCAGTGTGCTTGCCCAGCACAAAACAGCCAGGGAAAGATTCACCCAATTCAGTCACACTCTCCAAAACCTGCTTCACATTATCTGCTGAGCTTTGCCTTTTGTCTATCCCTCCTCTCTGGGATCTTGCTAATTTACCTTAGCATGATGATACAAAAAAATAAAAATCTCTTTTTCCTCAATTTTTATCTCTTCTGCCGTCTGTTACAAATTACCTGGGGTGAATGGAGACACGTGCAGTGAGTATGGAGTTCATGAGAAGAGACAACTCAATGGTTCACTCTTCGGACCAATACAAGGAACAACAAACTGTGGCTGGCCCAGTTTAATCCCTCAAAGCTATCCTGGGCTCCAATATTGACATCTCTGAACAGTTACCGACATGTGGCTATTGGCAATGGAGTTTGAACCCTGGGCTCGTCACCGCTCTGGGTGGAACTGACTGTGTCAAAAACTGGGCAGACAGGATTCAGGCGACACAAGACCATCCCTGACTCAGCACTCACTGGCAATCACAAAGAAGGGGGACAGGGAGACCTGTGTGAGCTGCTCAAAGACTGGCACCCAATGGAGAGGCCAAGTGAGCACTTCCACATGATGACCCTCGAGGGCAATATTTACTAAGCATGGCGTAGGGAAATCTAACCTGGTTCCTTCCAGCGACCCCCCATGCCTTTCAACTTTGACAAAGAATCATCGAAACATCAGCTCTTTTCTCTCCTTAGAGGCTGCCAGACCTGCCAAGACTTTCCAGTATTTTTTCCTTTAGTGACTCTGAGTTGTCAGGTATATCTAGTGGGTGGCACTCATCTCAGACTCAGAAGATTCAAGTCCCCACTGCAGTGGCTTGTGTCCCATTATTAAATCTGTCACTTGCACGGCAGTACTGGAGGAGTGCGGCATTGTTGGAGATGCCAGCTTTTTGATGAGGCATTAAATTAAAGCCCCATCTGGCTCACTCTGCGTGATGTATAAGATCCTAAGACAGGAACCATGTTTATCCGCCAATCAACATCACTAAAACAAACCGTATCTGGTCATTATCATATTGCTGTTTTGGGATCTGACTGTGTGCAAACTGGCTGAACACATCCTACATGATGAGGAAATGGCCGAGTTATCCTACATTACAGCAGTGACTACACTTCAAAGCTACTTCACTGGCTATCAAGCACTGAGGGAACTCCTGAGGTCACGAACAGGAGTCTTTGACACACAGCAGGAGGGAGAGAGACTCATATTCGAGAGATAGGCCAGACGCCAAATCTTGGCAATGTTTAACCCCATCTCTCACTGTTCTATTCGTCTTATCTCCTCTACCCCGGGAATCAGCCCGTGTTAAGTCTCCGCTCTGAACATGTAGATGAAGCACCCAAAGTCTAATCCTCCCAATTAGAGCTGCAACAAAGAGGTTAGCTAACTTCCTCCAACCAGAGGTCTGGGACTTGGCATTCGCTCTTGTTCCAGTGCCTGGGAGGAGGATAGGGAGGCGGCGGGGGATGGTCAATGTCAAAGCTACAGCACTCACAAGGAAACAGGTCCAAGGTCAAGGTGGGAATATTCTCCGTGGAGCAGAGACAGGTAAGAGGGAGATTAATCAAAGTGTTCAAAATCATGGGGGGCTTTCTAATGGGAGTAATTACAGAAAAGTGACAGGGAGAATGTTTTACCGCGAGAGAAGGGTCCATCACAAGAAGGATATGGAGGATTGGAGAGGGTACAGAAAAGATTTACCAGGATGTTGCTTGGTACAGAAGGTATTAGCTATGAGGAGAGACTGGAAAAGCTTGGTTTGTTCTTACTGGAGCGACAGAGGTTGAGGAGAGACTTGATAGAGATTTACATGAGTGGCATGGACAGAGTGGATTGTCAGATGCTCTTTTCTCAGGTAGAAAAGTCAAGTACTCAGGGGAATAGGTTTAAAATGCATGCGGAGAAGTTTAGAGGAGACGTACAAGGTAAGTTTCTTTTTTACAAAGAGGGTGGTGAATGGTTGGAATGCATGGTGAGAACAAGTATAATTGCGGCATTTAAAGAGCAACTAGATGAATACATGAATAGGACAGGAATGGAAAGATACAGACTCCGTAAGTGTTACACTTTTAGTTTAGGCATCATGATCAGTGCAGGCTTGGAGGGCAGAAGGGCTGTTCATGTGCAGTACTTTGTTCTTTGTATTACCAGAAAAAGATTTAAAATGACTGGCAGACGAAACAGGAGGTGGGTAAGATCATTGATGCTGAGAATATTGCAGGAACATGAGACCAGGATTTGGATGATGGCCTGCAGTTGACAGTGGAAGGAGATTCCGCGATGACTCTCAAAAGAAAATTGGATAAATACTTAAAGGGCAAAACATTCACAAGTCCTGGGCAAAGAATTTGCAGAGCGGGATTTCAAAGAGCTAGCACAGTCCTGATGGGCTGACTGGCCTCCATCTGTGCTATAAGAAACCAGTGTTTGTCTCTCCACACGCTCCCATGTTTGGGAATTTATCTTGGGATTCCCAGATGGGTTGCACACACTGTGTCTGTCTCCTGCTCCATTCTGAGAGAGAGAAAACAGTCTCTGAGCAGCTACAGGGGACGTGAAGATGATTGACTGACACAGAAAACTCTTGTGGGTTCAACTACTCTGGCATCAAGCCAGACAAAGGAGCCCTGGTTTGAATGTACTGAGTTGGTTGGTCAGTGTGTGCAGGCAACTGGGATGTTAATTGGCCTCACTGGGGGACAGATAGGCCAACAGCCCTAGTCACCACTACCTGACTGTTATTGGTGCAGGAAGGAGTGGAGAACAGTGGAACTGCTCAATTACAATACCCTCCATTGTCTAACATCCTGTCAATACCCATTAACAACGCTCATACACAAAGGGCACAAACTTGGGGCCCAGTGCTGATGGACTGCACCCTGGTAATAGTGAGAACCTTCAAGATTGGCCTGTAGCTGTGACAACAAAGACCAAAATAAAGACTGTGTTAGGATATGCTGACAGGGTGAGAGATGAGTTGTCACGGGAGGAGGTTCACGTAAAGCACCAACATCAGCATGGGCCGAATGGCCTGCTTCTACAACATGCATCCATTCATTAGATGGGACCCAGAATTCTCCCTCCCTTCCCCAAGAATGCAGTAGAATCCAACGGCCCGCTAAAATACCGCGAGTGGGAATAATGAGGGAAGCATTAATGGTCAGGAGGGAAGAAGTCAGCAGATGAGACAATTATGGTGCCCCAGCAAAACCTGAGCCTTGCTGTGTAGTAGCTTGGTGTCAAAGAGACCTGGCTCAACCTGCTCTCTCTCTCCCCAGCGACACTCAGCAAACACAGAACTGTTTCCCCTGACTATGGCTTTGATTCTCAGGGTCATTCTGGCTGTTGCTCTATATTGCATATGCATTGTGGTAAATAAAAAGGGAGGGCAGAATTCCTGCTGCCAGGACCTTCCCTCCCGTGGAGCCGGGTAACAAACATTCCCCAGTGCAAAGTCCATACCAAAATGGCTCTTGCATTTCCATCCGTTCTACACCAAGGGTTTGTTAACCACCTGACTCCAGCATCACGTCTTGTAGACACGTCATCACCAACCTTCCATTACGCTGCGAGGCTGATAGCGTGAAACCAATACGGGATAGTTAGTTAATCGTGTCCTTCAATGTAAGTTCAGTTGATTAACAAATTTCTCAGTCACCGCTCAAGAAGCAGTAAATGCAGCCAGTGAGGTCGATTATTGCGTCTCTTCATCATGAGCTGTCAGCCATCTCACTCTACGGGAACCCCGCATCCTCCTCCTCGCCTTCCAGAACATTCTGTGTCGAGTACAGCACTGCAGCAACTCGGCCCCAAATGCCGCGGTGATGCTGTGATCGGTTATGTCTATCCGGTTTGCGTCCTTCCTTTCACCTCACTGCTTTACTTCTAGGCACCAGCCCTTTTCCATAGGGGACTGGGATTTCTCTCCTCAGCCACGGTGAGGGTCTCCTTAGACGTAACGCAACAGTGGGTCGGACTGAGTTGAAGAATGGCAAATCCTTGGTCCGCTTTGTTTGGGTTCTTGCATCGGTATGAGGCAGGTTGTACACATGCGCACGCACACACCCAGGCCATGTGGACCAGCCCCACTCTCTCAGTTGCCATCAGTCTCCTGAAGATGAAGGCTTTCCAGTTACCTGCCTGTTCTTCCTTTCCGTTGACTAGGAGCTGGCGTTCAGGCTGAGCAGCTGCTTGTCGTTGGCATCAGCTGAGCCGTGAGGATGGTCGGGCTGCGGCTCCCCATCTCTGCTGTCCCGCAGGCAAAGGGCATGGCTCACCTGCACCTTGCCCACCCCCTCGCCTGGGTCGCCCACCGCTTTCAGCGGGTGGTGCCGCTGGATGTGCTTGACCACCTGGAACTTCTGCTTGGCCTTGTAGCTGCAGTGACGGCAGAAGAAGGGGTGCTCGTTGGTGTGGGTGAGATAGTGGTGACGCAGGCCAGCCTGCCAGCGGAAACCGCGGCAGCAAACGCTGCAGACGTATGGCTTCGCCTCGCTGTGCTTCTTCAGGTGAGTCTTCAGGAGGAAGCGAGTCTTGAAGCCTTTCCCACACTGCTCACAGATAAAGCTGCGAGTTTCCTTGTGCCGGGTCTCCTTGTGGGTCCTCAGTGCGTCCGCACGGTTGGTGCAATAATCACACTCATCGCACTGGTAGGGTTTGGCTCCTGTGAATGAGAATGCTGCGATTAATTGGGCACAGTGAGGAGCTTATCCAGCCCAACACCATTAACTAGGCTCCCGAACCCAGGATTGAACCTTTAACCGAGGCAATATTAATCAAACACCCTAATCAGGTCACCACCATCATCTCAACATTTAACTAGAGACATTCCTAGCCAACCAGACTCATAGCATTAACCAGACATACTAAGTAATTACTGCTACATTTATTTATTTTTTAATTTATTTATGGGACATGGTTGGCCAGTATTTATTGCCCATCCCTTATTCAGAGAGCAATTGAGAGTCAACCACATTGCTGTGGTTCTGGAGTCACACGTAGGCCTGACCAGCTAAGGACAGCAAATTTCCTTCCCTAAAGGACATTAGTGAAACAGACGGGTTTTTCCAACAACGGTTTCATGGTCATCAGTAGGTTCTTAATTCCAGATTTTTTTTAATTGAATTTCAATTCCACCATCTGCTGTGGAGGGATTCGAATCCGGATCACAGAACATTAGCTGAGTCCTGGATTAGTAGTCTAGTGATAATCTCATTAGGTCACCACCTTCCCAGTTAGTTGCACAAACACATTTAGCTTGCAAACCCTGGACTATATACGCTAATCAAGCTGACTGCACTCCACACTGATGTGAAGCTGCTCTTGGGCATTCAGCCAGTGACTGGAGTCCGACTTGCTTTCTCAAATGATCTGAACACTGAAAACACTTACTCCCAATCCACCCCTAGAAACACACTGGACATGTGGTGGAAAAACACTGTGAAGCTGCAAACATACACAGAGGGTGGCACAGCGGTTAGAACTGCTACCTCACAGCACCGGTTTGATTCCCGGCCTCGGGTCACTGTCTGTGTGGAGTCTGCACGTTCTCCCCATGTCTGCGTGGGTTTCCTCCGGGTGCTCCGGTTTCCTCCCACAGACCAAAGATGTACGGGTTAGTTATTGGCCATGCTAAATTGCCCCTTAGTGTCAAGGGGACTCGCTGGGGTAAATAAGTGGACTTGCGGGGATAGGGCTTGGGTAGGATTGTGGTCGATGCAGACTCAATGGGCCGAATAGCCTCCTTCTGCACTGTAGGATTTTATGATTCTATATCACTTGCAGCACATATAAATTGCTTCCCCTGCAGGAATCAATGCCTGTGGCCACTCCTTTAACCAGTACCGCTACAGTAGGATGATCCCTGACTATAAGCCAATATATTTCTCACAATGTGACACTGTGCTGTGGGTGTGCTTTACCTGTGTGTTTCGTCATGTGGTACTTGAGTTGGTTAATCCACTTGCATTTGTAGCCACACTCTGGGCACAGGTATTTCCTCTCCTCTTGGTGAATCCGCATGTGGTACTGAAGGACAGAGAGAGAATTTGGTAATGTGCGGCCACACACATCCATACAAAGCAATGTGAGTCTTGTTACTAGGACACCAGTAACAGCTGAATGATCAATCTGCCCACTTCAACACTAGAACATTTTGAAGAGAATACCTGATTGTGTCCTTACTTAAACAGGCAAGAGCCTTTAGAGTTGTTTAACGTCTAGGATATAGTACTGGTGGGGATGGATCTGTTGCTGTATAACACTGGGGCACAGTACTGGTGGGGACGGGTCTGTCACTGTATAACACTGGGATACAGTGTTGGTGGGGACGGGTCTGTCACTGTATAACACTGGGGCACAGTACTGGTGGGGATGGGTCTGTCACTGTATAACACTGGGATACAGTATTGGTGGGGACGGGTCTGTCACTGTATAACACTGGGGCACAGCACTGGTGGGGACGGGTCTGTCACTGTATAATGTTGTATAACACTATAGTACTGGTGGGGATAGCTCTATGTTTTAGATTGTGGGTGTGGTTGACATGGCAAGTCTTTCCTCATGTTCTTACATCCATCCTTAACATACGAGTTCAAAAGCTGGTCACTAATTTTGCCCAGGCCGATGTGATTGGAGACTTTGGGAAAATTCAGGTAAGCACCAAAACCATTCTCCAGTTAATCAGCCTCTGCTGGGACGAGTTTACGGACAAGTGTTTATCAGGGCAATGCTGAAAAGTGTTTTGGGACAAAGGGAGAGTACAAAAGGCACTATATTAATGGAAGACTTGGCATTCAATCGAGTTACAATTTTCCCAGCATTTTTCACAATCAAAGTGGAGTGAATGTTTAGCTGATTCCACATTGGATAGCTCTGGCAGTCAGTTCTCACACATGACACAATCATGCAAATAGGAACATAGAACATAGAACAATACAGCACAGAACAGGCCCTTCGGCCTTCGATGTTGTGCCGACCAAAATAAAAAGCAATGCCCCTCCTAACTAAACCATTCCCTTCTCATCCATATACTTATCAACTAACCTCTTAAACGCCACCAAACTTGGCGCATCTACAACAGCTGCAGGCAGGGCATTCCACTCCCTAATCACTCTTTGAGTAAAGAACCTACCTCTGATATCCGTCCTATAACTATCACCCCTTAATTTAAAGCTGTGTCCCCTCGTGCTAGCTTTTTCCATCCTAGGAAAAAGGCTATCACTGTCCACCCTATCTAAACCTCTAATCATCTTATATGTTTCGATCAGGTCCCCTCTTAGCCTCCTCCTTTCTAACGAAAACAACCTCAAATCCCTCAGCCTCTCCTCATAAGACCTGCCCTCCATACCAGCAACATCCTGGTAAACCTCCTCTGTACCCTCTCCAATGCCTCCACATCTTTCTTATAATGTGGGGACCAGAACTGCACACAATACTCCAAGTGCGGCCGCACTAGAGTTTTGTACAGCTGCAACATGATGCTGCGGCTCCTAAATTCAATCCCCCTACCAATAAAAGCTAAGACTCCATAAGCCTTCTTAACAACTTTATCCACTTGACTGCCTACTTTCAGGGATCTATTGACACATACACCAAGATCCTTCTGTTCCTCAACACTATTAAGAGCCCTACCATTAGCCCTATACTCTACACATTTATTGTTCCTGCCAAAGTGCATTACCTCACACTTTTCCACATTAAACTCCATTTGCCACCTCTCGGCCCAGCTCTGCAACTTGTCCAAGTCACTCTGTAAACTATAACACCCCTCTTCACTATCTACCACTCCACCGACTTTAGTGTCATCTGCAAATTTACTGATCCATCCCTCAATACCCTCATCCAGATCATTTATAAAAATTACAAACAGCAGGGGCCCAAAACAGACCCCTGAGGCACACCACTCGTCACCGAACTCCACGATGAATATCTCCCATCAACCACCACCCTCTGTCTTCTATCTGCCAGCCAATTTCTAATCCAATTAGCTAAATCACCCTCTATTCCACACATCTGCATTTTCTGTAGAAGTCTTCCATGGGCCACCTTATCAAAAGCCTTACTAAAGTCCATATATACTACATCAACCGCCTTACCCCCATCCACCTCTCTGGTCACTTTCTCAAAAAACTCAATGAGGTTAGTAAGGCATGACCTACCCTTCACGAAACCATGCTGACTATCCCCAATCAATTCATTTCTCTCTAAATAACTATAAATCCTATCCCTAATAATTCTCTCCAATACCTTGCCCACAACAGAAGTAAGACTCACTGGCCTATAATTCCCAGGAAGGTCTCTCTTCCCCTTCTTAAACAATGGGACCACATTCGCTATCCTCCAGTCCTCCGGAACCACACCCGTAACCAACGAGGACCTGAAGATCAGAGCCAGAGGCTCTGCAATCTCCTCTCTTGCCTCCCAGAGAATCCTAGGGTAAATCCCGTCCGGCCCAGGAGTTTGTATGATTCGGAGATTATAGAACGAGTTATGAACTGACATTCTATTCCCTTACAGGGAGGGGAATTAATCATTCACAGATCAAAATCAGGTGAGACAAAGAAATTCAAAGCAAGTCAGCAAATTGCTGCAGCGTGCATAGGACAAAAACACACAAAACCAGACTCAACATCCACACGATGAGGATGCAGAAAAGTGGTTTCCAAAATTAAGCTTTTCACACAAGTGTGAACAAGATCTTTATTCTGTATCTAACCTCATGCTGTTCCTGTCCTGGGAGTGTTTGATGGGGACAGTGTAGATGGAGCTTTACTCTGTATCTAACCCCGTACTGTATCCCTCTTGGGAGTGTTTGATGGGAACAGTGTAGAGGGAGCTTTACTCTGTATCTAACCCTGTGCTGTACCTGTCCTGGGAGTGTTCGATGGGGGACAGTGTAGAGGGAGCTTTACTCTGTATCTAACCCCGTGTTGTACCTGTCCTGGGAGTGTTTGATGGGGACAGTGTAGAGGGAGCTTTACTCTGTATCTAACCCCGTGCTGTACCTCTCCTGGGAGTGTTTGATGGGGACAGTGTAGAGGGAGCTTTACTCTGTATCTAACCCCGTGCTATACCTGTCCTGGGAGTGTTTGATGGGGATAGTGTAGAGAAAGACAGGCTTCTGGATGTCCCCAAGTGCTCTCAGGGCAATAAACTATAGTTGAAGTGTAATCATTGTTGCAGAAAATTAAATAAACAAGCAGATGGTTGAGTGTTGAATATTGTCCCGGACATCAGGAAAATAAAAATATAAAATAGTATTTCAGTGTCAATAGAACAGACATCATACTCTTATCACTAAGAGTCTTCTGAAATCCTTCTGTCATCAGGAAATACAATCTCCTCTCTAAATGCTGGCCCTGCCTTTGGAATATATACCGTCTCCAGTTGTATGAAGTCCCACAACATTTATTTAATAATAAGCAAGGAATCAGAGCTCTGTCACTGAGATCCTTCATCCAATACCACCAGAAACACATCAACTGCATCTTATTGATCTATTATTGATGATTGCCTGACCTTACATTTTATAAAATAGATGACACCATCTGCCTATTTAAAAATCACTGTCAGCCTTTTAAATTAATTATTGAGGGATGGGCATTTAGTCCTGGCTTTGCTAGCAACATTCAAATCCTACAAATGAATAACATTCTCACACAATCCTTCAGGACATTTTTAGTTATTATTTTTTTGGGATGCAGGTATTGCTGGCTCAATCAGCATTTATTGCCCATCGTTCATTGCCCTCGAGAAGGCGAAGTGGAACCGCTTCACGAACCACTGCAGTCTGTGAAGTGAAGATGCTCTCTCTCAGTCTGTTGGGAAGGGAGTTTCAGGACATCAACCTTCAATGATGGAGGAATGGTGACAGATGTCCAAATCAGGAAACGGTATAACTTGGAGGCAGCAGGGTTCCTGAAACCCTACAGTCTTTGTTCCCCTGTGCAGGGGCAAGGAGAGAAATCAATGCTCCTGGTGCTTAACCTGTTGCTAGGATCCTTATTCACTCCTGCTCCCCTCCCCTCACATCCTTCAGATACCAAGAACTAGTGCATGTAATCAGACAAGGTGCTGCAAAGCTGGAAATGTGAAACAAATAGAAAATGCTGGAAATACTCAGCAGGTCAGGCAGCGTCTGTGGAGAGAGAAACTGAGTTAATGTTTCAGGTCCACAAGCTGCACTATTCTGATGAAGACTCACTGACCTCTATTTCTCCCTGCACAGATGCCGCCAGATGTAATGAGCATTTCCAACAGATTTCATTCTGCGATCTTCCCAGCACAAATCCCCCTTATGAGAGTCTGCAACCATAACAGGATTTGCACCCATGTCGACGGGTGTGGAAAATCCCAGCCACTGACTCTGTCTTTCTGCATTAAGATTTTCGAAGTGCTCCTCTATAATCCCCATAATAGTTTCTAACTTTCTCGCTATGTCAGATTTTAATCTAACTGGCCCATAATTTCCCACTTTCTGTCTCCCTCCTTTCTCAAACAGAGGAGTCACATTCACTATTTTCCAATCTGATTGGACCATTCTGGAATCACAAACCGTTCTGGAATCTAGTGTTTGTAAAAGTGGAAGCAACAAATCCACAAACACAGCAGCCTTTTCTTTAAGATCCTCAGGTGAAATTCATTGGGACTTGGGATTTGTTAGCCTTTAGTTTGAGTAGTTTTCTCAGTACCCTTTCCCCGATGACTGAAAATGTTTTGAATTCCTCTCTCCCTTTCACCTCTGATTCACAATTATTTCTGGGCTTTTATTTGTATCCTCAGCAGTGAAGATAGACGCAAAATATCTGTTCAATTTTTTCACCATTTCATTACTTTTCATTATTAATTCCCCAGACTCATTCATTAAAGGAACAACACTCACTTTACTTTAAAATACCTAAAATTTATTCATTAGTCACAAGTAAGGCTCACATTAACACTGCAATGAAGTTACTGTGAAAATCCTCTAGTCACCACACTCCAGTGCCTCTTCAGGTTGCACTGAGGGAAAATTTAGCATAGGCAATGCACTCTAACCAGCAGATCTTGGGACTGTGGGAGGAAACCGGAGCACCCGGAGGAAACCCTTGGGGGCATGGGGAGAATGTGTAAACTCCATACAAACAGTGACCCAAGCCAGGAATTGAACTTGGGTCCCTGGTGCTGTAAGGCAGCAGAGATAATCCCCGTGCCACCCTATAGAAACTATTGCTGTCTGTCTTTATACTTCTATCAAATTTTCTCTCAGAGTCTAATTTCTCTCCTATTACTTTTTAAGTCGTTCTTTGCTGGCTTTTAATATTCTGTCCAATCATCTACCTTGTCAATAACTACATTCTTTTCCTTTTAACTATCTTAGTTAGCCATGAATTCTTCTTCTAGGCTTTGTCCTTCTGACTGGGATATACCTTTGCTTGATGTTATAAAATATCTCCTTAAATATCACCCACTGATCCATCCCTTCACCTAATATCCCAACTCATTTCAATCAGCTCTGTCTTCATACTCTTGTATAGTTTGAAATTTAAAACACTAGTCTTAGTGTGCACTGTAAATTACACATATTAATACAAAGGCCTCTGCTCTTTGCAGACAGAAAGAACAGGTACACACATTGCACCTATTTCAGTGACTGTCATTTGCTGATTCATTCTCCAAGGCAATGCCCTGACCAGTCAGGGTTGGGCTGTCTGGTTTAAATATCAAACAACGCTAGGCTGTTAACTATCAGTCAACATCAACTCTTTCATTCTCCATGGCAGCAGCACTTGCCAACCATTCAGCACTTGCCAACCATTCAGCACTTTCTTCTGTACAGTAAAAATTGTTTGTCCCTTTATACTAGTTTTCTTACGAACGTCCTGATGATTGCAAAACTGAAAGTTTCAACAAGTCTCTTTCTTCGGGCATACAGGGCCATGATTTATTCCATCAAACCTTTCGTTGATGAAACCCACCCCTTTCTTTTCTTCCCCCTAATATCATCGTTGCAAGGACAGCTTGTATTTATACAACAGCTTTAACATAGTAAAACTTCCTAAGC
The DNA here is from genome assembly GCA_024679065.1 of Sphyrna mokarran. Lineage (NCBI taxonomy): Eukaryota > Metazoa > Chordata > Chondrichthyes > Carcharhiniformes > Carcharhinidae > Sphyrna > Sphyrna mokarran. The sequence continues at coordinate 89,988,230 of JAGIQG010000011.1, forward strand.
CGCTCATCTCACAGAAGCGATGTCAAATCTGACATCAAGCTTCACAAAGAGATATTTGGCTGGGTAACTGAAAGTTTAGTCAATGAGATCAGGGGGTGGGGGATAATTCCGGAGCGTCAGGCCTGGCTGCTGGAGGTATCACTATCAATGGTGAGGCAGTGAAAATTAAGGACGAGGAAGAGGTCAGGAATGAGAGGAGTGTAGAGGTTAAGGGATGTGGGGCTGGAGATTACATAGATACAGGCATCATGGTGGCATGGTTAGCACTGCTGCGTCACAGCACCAGGAACCTCGGTTCAATTCCTGCCATCACTATCTATGTGGAGTTTGCACATCCTGCCTGTGTCTGCACGGGTTTCCTCCAGGTGCTCTGGTTTTCTCTTAGTCCGAAAGACACGCTGGTTGTGAAATGGCCATGCTAAATTCTCCCTCAGTGTAACAGAGCAGCGACTCGGGGATTTTTACAGTAACTTCATTGCAGTGTTAACGTAAGCCTTACTTGTGACACTCATAAATAAATGTTAAAAGGATGTGTGTTGGTGTGGCTGGGGATAATTGAGTGTGGCCAGACTGGGGAATTAGTGCCGGTGAGCAGGCACAGTGATGATGGAACCGCTGCGGAATAACGTGTGGCACTCACACCCGCGGATGCAAAACGTTCTCACCTTCAGGCGAGACGGGTCTGCACAGGCGTAGCTGCAGAGGTGACATTTGTAGGGTTTCTCGCCGGTGTGAATTCGGATGTGCCAAGTGATCTTCTGTCGGTTCTTGGTGGTGTAGTCACAGTCGGTGCATTTGTACAGGCGCGTGCCCCCGTGAGCTTTCATGTGGTAGTCAAACACCATCTGGTGACGACAGGCAAAGTCGCAGAAGGGGCAGCGGAAGGGCTTGCCCCCCTCGGTCCCCGCTCCGTCCTCCTCCTCCTCGTGAGTGTCCAGCAGGTGCTGGATGAGCTGCTGCCGCTCCCGGGTGGCAAAGCCGCAGTGCTGACAGTGGTGACTGAAGTGGACCTTCTTGTGCTCCTCCAGCGTCTCCCGCCTCTCGAAGCGCTCCTTGCAGACGGAGCACTCCAGCTGCGGGTGCTGCCGCTGGACGTGGCTCCTGAGGGTGGACTCGCTGTAACAGGCGAATACACAGGAGGGGCAGCCGTGGCAGACCTTCTCCTCGTGTTGCCGTAGGCAGTGCTGCTTGAGGGCTCCCTCCGAGCTGAAGCGGGCCTCACAGCGTCCGCAGGCCGCGCTGGGCTCGCCGGCATGGCAGCTGCTGACGTGCCGGGTGATATCGTTCTGATTGTAGCCGCTGTAGTCACACAGGGCGCAGAAGTGGGTGGGTCGCTTCTCGTGGACCCGCAGCTTGTGGATGCGCAGCTTGGAGCCGGTGCCAAATGTCTGCTGGCAAGTGTCGCAGGTCAGACGGCCCACGCCCGTGTGCAGGGACTCGTGGGCATCGAGGCGGTAGCGCCGGGTTGTGCTGAAGCTGCAGTATTTGCACTTGTAGGGCTTGATCCCATCGTGCTTGATAGCCACGTGCTGCTTCAGGCACCTGGCCTGCTTACAGGTGAATGGGCAGAGCTGGCAGCTCAGCCGCGGCCTCTTACGGCAGCACTTCTTGCCGTGCAAGCGGGTGTGGTGTTTGAGGGCCGCTGCGGACTTGCAGACGAACGAGCAGAGGCTGCACTGGAGTTCGCCCGGCTTCATGCAGCCTTTCTTCTTGTGGGTGTCCAAGGCTCGCTCCTGGTAGCAGCTGAAGGGGCACGAAGGGCAAAAGAAGCGCCTCTGCTTGGGGCTGCCCTCCACCTCCGAGCCACCACTGTTCTCTGGGTTGTCTCCATCTCCGCTGCCTTCCTCCTCCTCCTCGCTGGAAGATCCTTTCTCCAGCTCATCGGAGTCACTCTGCTCCGACAGCTCCTCTTCCTCAGTGTGTTTGATGGCCTGATGGTTCCTCAGTGCCCTCTCCGAGCGGAAGAGCAACTCACAGAAGCCGCAGGGCAGCTTGAGGGGAGCCGGGCACCCACTGGCCATGTGACTGCTGATATCCGACTCACTGGAGCAGACAAAGGAACAGGAGGCACAGTGAAATCTGCCCTGCTCGCACCGGAATTTCCAAGTCCCCGAGTCCTGTTGTGATTCCTCATTCAGCTCTGTGTGCAGTGATGATACTTCCCTTGGGCTGGATGGGAAGGTCTCACTGTGAACTGGTGGAGCAGAATCCAAAGGCTCCGGGGTGAAGAATCCAGCTTCCTCCCCCTCGCAGGCGGCCAGGAGTTCCTCTTCAGAGTGGCCACGTTCTGAGACATGGACGGATGGTACTTCTTCAGCTGCATTGTCTTCACCAACTCCACAATCCACTGTCACTTTAGCGACTGGTCCACCAGACTTAGCCAGATCTGGGCTTGGTTCCTGCCTCTCGCCCCCATTGTCACTGACCGGATTATCTTTCCTCTTCGGTACTGCTCTCGCTTTTCTCACCTCTGTCTCGGTGCCTTCCTCCTTCTCTCCATCCAGCCCGAGCTGGGAGTCTCGAACTGTTGCCTGCCGCATGTACAGCTTGTGTTTCTTTACGATGACGGGACATTTCTTTTGTAGGTGGGTGTTGAGTCCTCGCTGTTGCTTAAAAGTAGCCCCACAGGCCGTGCACACCAGGGGGGACTTCTTATTCTGGCAGCCAGACTTTGTATGAAGGACCATGGCTTTCTCCTTCCTGGTGACGTAGGAGCACCTCTCACACTTGAATACCTGGGCATCGGTTTGTACCACCAACATCTGCACTCTCCCCTCCAGGACCAGGGCCTGGGCCTGCTGCTTATCCTGTTTCCGCAAAGCCTTTATCTCGGATTCAGACTGGGAAAGCTGTGCCTGCTCCTGACTTTCAGGATGGTCTGGATCAGCACTGGCCTGTCTCCCCGTTTCAGCCTCCTGAAACTCAGCCTCGCCCTGATTTGCATTACCGTCCTGAGGTAGACAAGACTCCATCGCGCTAATCCAGCTCCCATCAGCTTTGACACCCGTGGGTGCGTCAACTTCCAGCTGGGCGGGCCCATCAATCTGTTCGCTTTTACCCGAAAGCTCATAACCGTTGTCCTGATCCTCTTCAGCAAAGACATCGACGCTGTTCCCCACCTCCTCACGGTGTCCAATGATGTGGTCGCTACCCCGAGCCCCTTCCTCCTCCTCACAGTGATCCCCAATATCAACCTCATCAGTGCCATCCTCGGCCCGTACATCAACCTCAGTATTCAGCCCAAAGTCCCTGTATATGGTTCCAGTGTCGCAGGGCCCCCAGGAGTCCAGGATAGGTAGCTGGGAGCCAGAATTCGCCACTTCATCTGATGGGGTGTTGTGAAATTCCAGTTGGGCTTCAAATACCTGTTCCAGCTGGGAGCTGCTTCCACTCAGGCTTTTCTGCAACTCCCTCTCCATGTCACAGCTGATGTCTGCGACTGCTTGGTTGGGTTCCGTGGTGTCGGGCACAGCTCCTGACCCCGCAGGGGCAGGATACACTAGGTGCTGCTCTAACTGTCCTGGTTCTTGTGGTGTGGCACTACTTTGTGGGGCTTCTCCAGGATCTGAGAGCCCTTGTCCATACAGAGAGGTCCCAAAGGCATGCTGGTACACCTTATCCTGCTCTTCCACAACAACAGAGTTCTTCTTTGGCCACACCTCGTTCCTCGGAGCTGCTGCGGTCATTTCTGTCCTGGCTGGGGTGGAAAGAGTTACACTTGTGTCGCTGTACCCCAGAAGGATGTGGGTGGAGTTCATGGCCATCTCTTCTTTGGCATAGTTCTCCAGCCACTCTTTGTCTCCCGGCACGTAGCCATGGACCTTCCTCTTGTGAAAGAAGAGGCTGGTGTTGCTGAAGGTCTTGTAGGAGCACAGGGCACAACGGAACTCCTTGTGCTTGGTGTGTTTGCAGTTCTCATGGTTGAGGAGTGCCTGTTTGTACCTTGTCTGATAGCTGCAGTACTGGCATTGGTACAGAGGTACCTGATAGTCTTTTGAATGCTTCACTTGCATGTGCTTCTGCAACTCATACTTGCGCTTGCAAGCGAAGCCACACACCTCACAGATAAGCGACTTGCCCTGGTGTCTGAGCTTGTGGCTGCTGAGCTGGTCTGCTCGGTGACAGCGATATGAGCACTGATTACAATGGTACCTGCAAAGAGAAAGATAGCAGGAATATAATGACAGGTATCCAGTTTCAAAGAGAAGATGGGGTTTGGAAACCACGACTTCACACTTCCTTCGCTTTCTCTTACAACGCTTCTGATCTTTTCCTATTTCTGTAAACGTGCTTTTTCCTAAAAGGCTGCAAATAAGCTTTTTGATGTATTTGCTCTCTCCATTCCAGGCGCCGATATCAAGCATCTGCTGTACCTATCCTAGGAGCGTTTGATGGGGACAGTGAGAGGGAGCTTTACTCTGTATCTAACTCCATGTTGTACCTGTCCTGGGAGTGTTTGATGGGGACAATGCAGAGGGAGCTTTACTCTGTATCTAACCCCGTGCTGTACCTGTCCTGGGAGTGTTTGATGGGGGGACAGTGTAGAGGGAGCTTTACTCTGTATCTAACCCCGTGCTGTACCTGTCCTGGGAGTGTTTGATGGGGGACAGTGTAGAGGGAGCTTTACTCTGTATCTAACCCCGTGCTGTACCTGTCCTGGGAGTGTTTGATGGGGGACAGTGTAGAGGGAGCTTTACTCTGTATCTAACCCCGTGCTGTACTTGTCCTGGGAGTGTTTGATGGGGGACAGTGTAGAGGGAGCTTTACTCTGTATCTAACCCCGTGCTGTACCTGTCCTGGGAGTGTTTGATGGGGGACAGTGTAGAGGGAGCTTTACTCTGTATCTAACCCCGTGCTGTACCTGTCCTGGGAGTGTTTGATGGGGGACAGTGTAGAGGGAGCTTTACTCTGTATCTAACCCCGTGCTGTACCTGTCCTGGGAGTGTTTGATGGGGACAGTGTAGAGGGAGCTTTACTCTGTATCCAACCTCGTGCTGTACCTGTGCTGGGAGTGTTTGATGGGGGGACAGTGCAGAGGGAGCTTTACTCTGTATCTAACCCCGTGCTGTATCTATCCTGGGAACATCTGATGGGGACAGTTTAGAGGGAGTTTTACACTGTATATAATCCGGTGCTATACCTATTCTGGGAGTGTTTGATGACAATAATGAATATTGCCCCCCAGTAAAAAGTACTTCCTTTGTCAAGCAGACAGTTCATACACAAGACAGAGTATTTACCTCAGGTCTCCAGTGTGCTTGCGCATGTGCACGGTCAGGTAGTGTTTCCACTTAGTGATGTAACCACACTCTGTACACATGTAGTTCTTATCGTCAGAATGTGTAAGCATGTGCTTCGACAGATAGCCAACGTCCCTGCAGGTGAAATCGCACAGTTCACATTTATGTGGCTTCTCGCCTAGAAAGGAGGGTTTAAAACCAACAAAAAAAAAATAAAAAAAATAATTAGACCCAGGCACATCCTCCACCAATATGATTCCAACTCTTTAAACCGACAGAATGTTGGTTAGACCGCTTGGAGTAACTGTGCATAATTTTGGTCTCTATTATTCATAGAATTCCTACAGTGCAGACATCGATTCTCTAACAGAGCATCTGAACCAGTCCCTCTCCCCTGCTTCAACACCTACCCCACTCATTTCTCAGACACATTTTGGGAGACTAAGGTGGAGTTGAACATGACCAATCCACCTGAGATGTCTCTCAGCACATCTTTCAAACTGTGGGAGGAAACCCAAGCGGATACAGGGAGAACGTGCACACACTGCACAGACACCCAAGGCTGGAATTGCACCCGGGTCCCTGGTGCTGAGAGACAAGCAGTGCTAATTATAACAAAGGATTAACAAATATGGAAACGTGGCAAAGAAAATGTTTCCGAAGGTACATCATTTCCTTGTTGTTGCTTGGTGAGTGACTTGAGTCAGGCAGATCCAAGCTCTACGGCATTCCCTTCTGCAACCCAGTTCAAAGAACTTGTTAACACCTATCAAGAAAAGCCACTTCAATGGGGACCCTGATCTTCAGTAATACAAGATACTCACTATTGTGGGAGTATAAGTTTGGAATTCTCCTCCACAATAACAACTGAAGCTAGATCAATTGTTAACCTTAACTCTGAGACTTAAAGATTGATACGAGGAGTTGGGTGGCATAGTAGCACTGTGGTTAGCACTACTGCTTCACAACTCCAGGGTTCTGGGTTCGATTCCCGCCTCGAGTGACTATCTGTGTGGAGTTTGCACATTCTCCTTGTGTCTGCATGGGTTTCCTCCGGGTACTCTGGTTTCCTCCCACAATCCAAAGATGTGCAGGTTAGGTTGATTGACCATGTTAAGAAATTGCCTCTTAGTGTCCAGGAATGCTTAGATTAGAGGGATTAGTGGGTATAATGTATAGGGATATGGGGGTAGGGCCTGGGTGGGACTGTGTTCGGTGTAGACTCGATAGGCCGAAGGGCCTCTTTCAGCACTGTAGGGTTCTATAATCACTCAGACCACAGAACCTGCTCTGCCATTTGCTCTGCTCTTCTGTCTGTGGCTTTAACTCCATTTCCCAGCCCATTGACCAGGACCCGCAATTCTCTGGTCGATCAAAAATCTGCCTAACTCAGCCACAAACATATGCAATTACCCAGCATCCAGTGGGAGAGGCCCTCAGAGAGCAAGTATCCTCCGTGCACGGTGGCACAGTGGTTAGCACTGCTGCTTCACAACGCCAAGGACCCGAGTTCAATTCCAGCCTCAGGTCACTGTGAAGTGTGAAACTTGCACGTTCTCCCCATGTCTGTGTGGGTTCCTCCGGTGCTCCGGTTTCCTCCTACAGTCCAAAGATGTGAGAGTTAGGTTGTTTGGCCATTCTAAATTGACCCTAGTATCAGGGAATTAACTCGATAAATATGTACGGTTACAGGAATAGGGCCTGAGTGGAATGTGATTGGTACAGAGTTAATGGGCCGAATGGCCTCCTTCTGAACTGTAGGGGTTCTATGATAATCTATGCTTCTCTGTTTTAAATGGAGACCCTTAACATCAAACTGTGGTCTATTGTTCTAGCTTCCCACAAGAGGAAGCTTCTCTCAGTATCTACCCTGTACCATCTCCCAAGAAACTAATAGGTTTTAATCAGATCACCAATTATTTTGCAAAACCGCAATGAGTATGAGGAATGAGCAGGTTGTCTTGAGAGGAATGGTTGGACAGGCTGGGATTGAATTTGCTGCAGTTTAGAAGAGTACGAAGCAACTCAATCAAAATCTTTCAGATCCTGAGGGTTATGGAGAGGGTAGATGCAGAGAGGATGTTTTCCATTGTGGGAGAATCTAGAACTGGGTCGGGGGGGAGGGGTCACTGTTTAAAAATAAGAGGTCACCCATTTCGGACGGAGATGAGGAAAACTTATTTCTCAGGGGATGGTGAGTTTCCAGAACACACTTCCTCAAAAGACAGTGGAAGCGGACACTTTGAATATTTTCAAAGTAGAAACATGAGTTTGAGGTTATAATTACATCAACCATGCTTTTATAGAATAGTACAGCAGGTTCAAGGATCCTGGCACAGCAAAGCCTTCATTTTAAAATTCTTCCACTTGTCATCACAACCCACCAATTCCCTATTGTTCTCTTGTGTATCAGTTTTTCTTATCAATCCACCATCCTGGAATTCCTTCCCATAACATCTCCATTCTCTCTCCGCCTTTAAGACTCTTCTACAAACTTCCCTTTGTAACCAGCGATTTGCTTCCCAGCCAAACTGTCTCCCATAAAACACTCCCAGGACAGGTACAGCATGGGGTTAGATGCAGAGTAAAGCTCCCTCTACAATGTCACCATCAAACACTCCCAGGACAGGTACAGCATGGGGTTAGATACAGAGTAAAGCTCCCTCTACACTGTCCACATCAAAGACTCCCAGGACAGGTACAGCACGGGGTTAGATACAGAGCAAAGCTCCCTCTACACTGTCCCCATCAAACACTGTCAGAAGTCTCACAACACCAGACTTCTTACTGTGTTTACCCCACATCTCCATACCATCAAACGCTCCCAGGAAAGGTACAGCACAGGATTAGATAGAGTAAAGCTTCTCAGTGTGCTTTATTGGGTGACTGTGAGAATTCCCCTCTCTGAGATGTCTTTCTGCTGCTCTACCCAAGTGTTCTGGTTATTAGCACTGACCTGTGTGTAGGAGGATGTGTCTGTTGAGAACTCTCTTGTGCGCTGTGGCAAAGTCACATTCGGTGCACTTGTGGATCTTCTCGTTGGCGTGCATCTTGCCCACGTGGTCATTGAACTCCACCGGGTTGAAGGTCTTGTACGGGCAGAAGTTGCATGCCAGCTCCTCGCTGCCCGGGTGCCCTCTCCGCTTGTGCCGCCGGAATACGTGTTTGTTGGAGCAGACAAAGTCACACTGGTCGCAGTGAAAGGCGTAATGAGTCCTGCGGTGTGCCTCCATTCCTGCCTCCGTGCCAAACAGCGAGCCACACGTGCGATAGCGGCACTCGATTGCCCTGGCACCGTGCACCTCCTTCAGGTGGCGGACAAAATCCTTGCGCTCCTCTGCCGTGTAGTTGCAACCTCCCTCGAAACAGTCCAGAGGCCGTCGCTCCTCCTTGTGCGTCTTCATGTGCTCCTTCAGCGAGTTGCTGACAGTAAACTTTTCCTCGCACGCAGGGCACGAGTACACGTCTGAGTAGAAGTTGGTAGTGTTCTCGTGCATGCTAGCCATGTGCCGATTCAGGGAGTTCTTCTCCACGGCACTGTAATCGCACAACGGGCAGTGGTGGGTCTTCTCACCCAGCTCCCGCATCAGATGGACTTTCAGCTTGCCCTTGCTGGTAAAGAACTTCTGGCAGTGAGGGCACTGGAGGCTGGGGTCTGGGAAGTGCAGGTGAAGGTGTTCGACCAAATGCGTTCTCTTTTTAAAGCAGCGCTTGCATTCTGGACAGATGTGCGTCTTGTACAGATGTTCCATTCCTTCTTGGACGTCAACTGGGACGGACAATCAAAAACAAAGGACGTCAAAGAGATACTTCAAAAGGTTTAAAACACACATGTGGACACACACAGACATTCTCTCGTATCGGCTGTGGCTGAATGGGTAGTGCTCTCTTTCCAAGTTAGAAGGCTGTGGGTTCACAGACACTTGGACACAATATCCAGGCTGACACACCACTGCTGTACAGACAGGAGTGCTGCACCATCACACGTGTTGTCTTTCAGATATGAAATAAAACCGAGGCCCACCTTCCTTTTCTCGAGGGACCCAAAGTCGGAGAAAATTTCGGAGGAGTGGTAGATAATGAAGAGGGGTGTTCTAGTTTGTAGAGAGACTTGGACAAGTTGCAGAGCTGGGCCGAGGGGTGGCAAATGGAGTTTAATGTGGAAAAGTGTGAGGTAATTCACTTTGGCAGGAAGAACAAATGTGTAGAGTATAGGGCTAATGGTAGGACTCTTAATAGTGTTGATGAACAGAGGGATCTTGGTGTATGTGTGCATAGATCCCTGAAAGTTGGCAATCAAGTCGATAAGGTTGTTAAGAAGGCATATGGAGTCTTAGCTTTTATTGGTAGGGGGATTGAATTTCGGAGCCGCAACGTCATGTTGCAACTGTACAAAACTCTAGTGCGGCCGCACTTGGAGTATTGTGTGCAGTTCTGGTCCCCACATTATAAGAAAGATGTGGAGGCATTGGAGAGGGTACAGGGGAGGTTTACCAGGATGTTGCCTGGTATGGAAGGCAAGTCTTATGAAAAGAGGCTGAGGGATTTGAGGTTGTTTTCGTTAGAAAGAAGGCGGCTAAGAGGAGACCTTATTGAAACATATAAGATAATTGGAGGTTTAGATAGGGTGGACAGTGATAGCCTTTTTCCTAGGATGGAGAAAGCTAACACGAGGGGACATAGCTTTAAATTAAGGGGTGGTGGTTTTAGGACAGATGTCAGAGGTAGGTTCTTTACCCAGAGGGTGGTAAGGGTATGGAATGCCCTGCCTGCGTCAGTTGTAGATGCGCCAAGTTTGGTGGCGTTTAAGAGGTTAGTAGATAAGTTTATGGATGAAAAGGGAATGGTCTAGGTTAGAGGTTCACTGCTTGTTCCTAATTGGTCGGCGCAACATCGAAGGCCGAAGGGCCTGTTCTGCGCTGTAATGTTCTATGTTCAAAGTCCTCTGAAAAGGAATACTCCTCGGTTTCCCATGGCCAACACTTCTTCCATAGCCAATGTCACACATGCAGACTACCCAGTCATTTATCTCATTGCTACTTTTGGGATCTTAACCGTGCACAAATTTATTCTGGGGTTTTCTACATCACAGCTCTGTTTACAGTGTGACTTTGGTTGGTTGTATAGCGCTCTGGAGTACCCTGAGGTTGTCAAAGGCACTATGTAAGTGTGGGTTCTTTCCAGCTCTCATTCACCTTTGAAGTGTCTCTGTCTGAGGGACTTGGATTCCCTGCTATCTCTTTCTGAGCCTGTTTCTGACAGCAACTCTTCCTCTTCACACCTGGGCCGCTTCCGCTTTCTGGACAGTCTCTGCGCCAAACTATCACCTTCTTCTGCCCGCTGTCTCCTTCCCTCTCGGTCCCCGTCCTCTTCCGCAGCGCTCCCACTTTCATCTACAAGGAAACAAACAGCCCGTCTCACACCAAGTGCTGAGTTTGACATTCGACATGATCATTTTAAATGGATGGAAGGCTTGATTACTAATTCAGTTTACAGCCTGACCATCAGCCAATGATACTGTGCAGTATTAAAAATGCTTTCATTTTCGCTTAATTCTTTCTAGTAGAAGTTTTAAAACTTATTAGTGCCACAAGTAGGCTTACATTTACACAGGAACATAAGAACCAGGAGCAGGAATGGGCCATCTGGCCCCTCGAGCTTACTCTGCCATTCAATAAGATTATGGCTGATGTTTTTGTTACACTGGAATGAAGTTACTGTGAAAATCCCCTAATCGCCATATTCCAGCGCCTGTTCGGGTACACCGAGGGAGAATTTAGCATGGACGAAGGCACCTAACCAGTGTGTCTTTTGGGCTGTGGGAGGAAACCGGAGCACCAAGAGAAAATCCACGCAGACACGGGGAGAACGCGCCCACTCCATAGAGACAGTGACCCAAATCGAGAATTGAATCCAGGTCCACGGCCCTGAGAGGCAGCAGTGCTAACCACTGTGCCGCCCATTACTGGGCTATATTGAGCTACAGCATAGAAGCAGGCCAGTCAGTTCAACTGAGCTACACTCTACAGTTTACACTCCACACCAATCTCCTTCCACCCTACTTTATCTCATCTCATCTTTCCATTCCTTACTCCATCATATGGTAATATAGCTTCCTTTAAAATGTTATTCATTTCAATGACTCTCTGTATAATAGCAAGTCCTACAATCTCACCACTCCTTGAATTCTCAGTTGGATTTATTAGTGATTGTCTGATAGATCTGGATCCTAGTTTTGGTTCCCTTAGGAGTGGAAACATCCTCTTGACATCTACCAACAAATCCCTTCATCACTTAAAAGCCCTCTATTACATCACCCCTCAATCTTCTCTTTTCTAGCGAACAGAGATCCCCCCTACCCATATAATCTTTCCTGATAAGAATCATAGAATCTTACAGTGCAGAAGTAGGCTATTTGGCTCATCGAGTCTACACCGACCATAATCCCACCCAGGCCCTATTCTTGTAACCCCATGCATTTACCCCAATTAGTCCCCCTGACATTAAGGGGCAATTCAGCATGGCCAAGCCACCTAACCAGCACATCTTTGGACACATCTTCAAATAATCTTTTCATTTTGGTGTAATATTTGAGAAACATTTTTGCACTTCCTTCCGTGCCTTGCAAGATTTGAACCAGAACTATGCATAGTACACCAAATGCGGGCACACGAAATCTGTGTTTGTCATGGATATTACCTATGTAAACTTGTCACAGTGTTACTGCACCCCCTGCCAGTCGGGGGTGCTGTAGCATCACCACTAGCCTGCTATAATGTGAGCAGCATTTGCAGATGCAATTCGCTCCCCGTGGTCTAACCAAAGTTCTGTGCAAGTTCAACAGAATTTCCCTGCTTTGCCATTCATCTCCCGCAGAAATGTACCCTACTCTGTACTACAAACATCGGCCAGTGCTTTCAGCGAGGTCTAAGTGCAACCCTAGGGTCCTCCATTCCTCCAGCCCATTACCCAAATAGAATGTCTTCTAGTTATCTTTCCTACCAAACTATGTCACGCTTCTATATTGAAATTCACTCGCATGCTCTTTCTGCAAATTTAGCAATAATAATGCCTTCCAGCATTTTGTCACACTCTTCCCCAGGATTAACAATATCATACATCCTTGCTATGCTTACCACTCATGATTACAAACGAAGTACAGATAGTATTGTTCATTGTCTATTCGTCTCTGTATTTACAAAACCAGCTATGGGGTTGGGTAGCTTAAAGAACCTTTTGCCGCAGAACCAGCTCGAAACTAGAACCCCTAACGGCACCGTGACAATTCACACCATAAAACTGAACGAGACAACGTCGATATAAAAATTTGCAATGGTAAATGTCAACTGAGATGTTTGAGAAAAGGTTGCAGCAGTGGAAAGTATCGCTTGCAGACAGGTAGCTGGTAACAAACTAATCAATGCAGGAAGAGTCTAGACTCAGTGAAACGGGGGTGCAGTGTCCATGTACACTGAAGGACAATTTAACATGGCCAATGCACCCAACCAGCACTTCTTTCAAACTGTGCGAGGAAATTGGAGCAGCTGAAGGAAACCCACACAGACATGGGGAGAACGTGCAGACTCCGCCAGACTGTGACCCAAGCCCAGGAATCAAATCCGAGTCCATGGCACAGTGCTAACCACTGTGGCGCCCTTTAGAAGAAAGAGAAGACAAAGAAAGAGGCAACAAGATATAGGGAAGTTACCCCAGAGCTGAAGGCAAGGCAGCCAATGTCAGAGCTATTAAAATCAGCAAAGCCAGAACTAGAGGAGCTCAGACAGCACGGAGGGTGTGTGTGACCAATGAAGTTACAGAGATCGGGAACGGGCCACAGAACTACTGACAAAAACTGTAAAACTGAAGCACTGCCAGATCAGATTATTGAGGATAAGGGTGGTGGGTGAAATGGACCTGTTGCAAGTTAGGATGCAGGCAGTAGAGTCTTGGACGACATTGTGGTGGGAGTTCTTTGGAGTAGAACAAACAAGAAAATGTTTGAGGGATCATAGTCCTCTCATGCTTCTCCAGGTCTCTACCTCTCTGCCTTCGTTAAAGTCTACCTCTGAGTAAACCTTTCACCACGAGTCACAGTATCCCAACTGCCTCAGTATCAAATTCTGTTTCTGACCATTCCTGCCAGATTTATAATATTTAATTGCATTAAAGGCAGGATAGTGTCATATGCAAAAACAGTATAGCAATATTTTATTGTTTCAGTTCTGAGCATTAACCATATGATGTGAGACTGGAGCTGTGCCCAGGCCAGACTAAGCATAGCAGATTACTCTCCCCAAAAGAGAAGGAATATCCTGTTAGATTTTTAAATCATGATCATTCAACTGGCCCAATGTTATTGAATTCAATTTGCCACAGGGGAATTTCAGCGCTCAAACTCAAATGGGCAGCACAAATCAGCACCGCTGCCTCAAAGCTCCAGGGACCCAGTTCCACTCCCAACTTGAGTCACTGTCTGTGTGCACGTTCTCCCCGTGTCTGCGCGGGTTTCCTCCAGATGCTCCGGTTCTCCAAAGATGGGGTTAGGTTGATTGGCCATGCTAAATTGACCCTTAGTGTCAGAGGGACTGGCTAAGGTAAATGAATGGGGTAATGGGGATAGGGCCAGAGTGGGATTGTGGTTGGTGTAGAGTTGATGGGCTGAATGGCCTCCTGCTGCACTGTAGGATTCTGTGATGCTATGAACTCTGGACTGCTGGTCCAGTATTATCAGTATAATTGTGTGAATGAGTGTGTGTGCCAGGCAGTTACCTACCAGAGTGCACAGTCAGATGTTTCTTCAATAGTTTGCGGTAGGGGCTGGTAAAATCACACCTGTTGCAGCTGTAAGCTGCTTTGTCGCGATGCGTCCCGCTGTAGTGCTTGCTCAGGTCATGTGCTACACAACTCTTAAAAAGGCAAAGTTTACACTTGAACTTCTTTTCTTTCAGCCTCCCCCGCTTCTTGTGCTGAGCTAGGAGCTTGGTGCTGGAGCAAGCAAAGTCACACTGGTCACAGCGGAACGGGTAGTGGTCACGTCGATGCTCTTCCATCTCTGCCACGCCCTGGAATACCAGTCCGCAGGTCCGGAAAGAGCAGGGGACGGGAGTGGCACTGCAATTGGTTCTCAACTGTCCAGGTTGCTGGCCACTGCAACCTTCCACCGTTCCAGCACCGTGTGTGACCGTGTGCTCCTTCAAAGCCCTTGCCCGGGCAAACTCTTTGCCACAAACTGGACATGCGTACTTTTCCCGGGTAGCAATGCCCAGGACAATACTGTTTTCCTCGCTGACGGTGCCTTGCTTCCTACACGAGATCCTGGGACTCTTTGCCTGCGATCTGTTCTCGTCACCGTGTCTGGGAGACACAGCTTGCTGCCTGTCCGGTGTATGATGACGCTGGTGGATGGCCAATAGGTTCTGGTTCACAAAGCTCTCGTTGCATTGACGGCAGCAGTAAAGTTCCTCCATCTGAATCAAAGCATCTGGTGAGAACATAAAACGGTCAGTCACTCACTATTTATCCAATGGACAGAGTACAAGCCAGTGTCGTAGTCCAGGGCCTGTGTGCAAGGCGCCAGGACCTAGCTCTGCTCTTGCATTTCAGAGGAAATTGAGTGACTTTGTGCGTGAAACGAAAGTCAATGTGCAGGTACAGTAATCAATTAGGAAGGCAACTTGTGTATTAGTCTTTATTCCAAGGAAGAATAAGGAAGGTTCGCTGCAGTTGTGAAGTTAAGATACAGATCAGCAGTGATCGAACTGAATGGAGTGAATAGGCTCAAGGGCCCAATTGGTCTCCTATCAGGAAGGTTAGATCCCACCAGGTATGTAATAGGTTCCACAGACACTGAGCTCCTCTCAGTACCTTATTTAGTTGTGAGTTTTATATCACCCATGTTTAATTATATACGGACGAAGGGCATTAATTTGGGTTTCAATAAGAACGATCATGTTTGTTTAAGAACTCTCTGCCTCTCTGTAATGGCTACATGCGAGTCCGTACGGCCTTGGAGAGGGGGCATGCAGTGTCCACACTCCAGGTCTGCCTTGCTCTGTGGGCACCGCAGGGGCGCATCACCACTCCCAGGAATGACATCTTAACTTGATTTATTAAGCTTCCTTTTAGAGTTATATTTTAGTTACAAGGCCCCACCAGGGGCTATCATCCCGTAATTTCTGTTTAATTTTTAGATTGCTTTCTTAAATCTAGGACAGAGTACTTTCATTTTGATTTACTGATGTTCAGATACTAAGAGACTATAAATAAGGATATCCCTACAGAGGTCTCACCTTTTTATTAGTTTATTTTATATTGCTTCACCCCCGCCCCCCCATACCGAGCCTCCACCACCGCCACCCCCAACCCCTCACACTAAGGTCACTGTCGATTCGGAGTCTGCACATTCTCCCTGTGTCTGCGTGGGTTTTCCTCTAAGCGTTCCAGTTTCCTCCCACAGTCTGAAAGACATGCTGGATGAGTGAATATAAATTCTTCCTCAGCATACCCGAACAGGCACCAGAATGTGGCGACTAGAGGATTTTCATTGCAATGTTAATGTAAACCTATTTGTGACACTAATAAATAAATAAACTTTCACTTTACATCAACAGCCCCAGCAATAATAATGAGTACGATAAATTTTTTGGGCACGGTGTCCCTTTGAGGGGCTGATAACCTGATTATCCGTACATCCATTAATGAGTTTATTTGTATTGGTGTGCTCTGAGTATAAACAGACAGTTATTGAAATGGTGGTGTGGTTGTTAGCTGTACATTTGTGATGATTCATTCTGCAAATAAGCGATGCACTGAGTAAAGACTGGCTCCAACATTATTCCTTCATTAACTGGTTTTCTGGAATGGAACAGTTTCACAAGAGGGGAGCCCCATCCTAACCCTACATGATCCCCACTTGTGCAAAGGCGGCAGGCAGGGAGGACGGGAACAGGGGAGGGGAGCGATGGAGGAGGGGATGAGGGAGGCGAGAGAGGGGGTACGGGGGAGGAGGGAGAGAGGGGGTACAGGGAGGAGGGAGAGAGGGGTGTAACGGGGGAGGAGGGAGAGAGGGGGTACGGGGGAGGGGAAAAGCGGGAAGGGGGGAAGGGAAGGGGGTTGGGGGGGAGGGAAGGGGGGTTGGGGCGAGGGAAGGGGGGTTGTGGGGGGAAGAGAAGGGGGGTGGGGGGGTAGGGGGGAGAGGGGAGAGAGAGAGGGAGGGAGGTGGAGGGGACAGAGTGAGCGAGGGCAAGAGGAAGGCGCGGAGAGGGAGGACGGTGTAGAGAAGGATCAACTTAATGCGAGGTAGATCCATTCAAATCATTTATGGACGAAAAGGGAATGGTTTAGGTTGGAGGGTCATTGCTTTTTCCTAATTGGTCGGCGCAACATCGAAGGGCCTGTTCTGTGCTGTAATATTCTATGTAAAACTGTACCTTCAGACTGATTCCTTCCAACTGTTTCCTGGCTCACCTCATGCTCATCAGGAGTCATGGTGCACAGTGGTTAGCACTGCTGCCTCACAGTGTCAAATAGCTGGATTCAATTCCAGCTTTGGGTATCTGTCGGTGCAGAGTCTGCACGGGTTTCCTCCAGGTGCACCACTTCCCCCCCACAGCCCAAAGATGTCCAACCTAGGGTTAGGTTGGTTAGCCATGCTAAATTCCCCCTTAGTATCGGGGGAATAGCAGGATAAATAAGTGAAGTTCTGGGGATAGGGTATGAATGGGATTGTGGTTGGTACAGATGCAATGGGTCAAACGGCCTCCTTCTGCTCTGTAGGGATTCTATGATTCTAAACCCTCTGAATACACCAGCTTATCCAAGATTCTCCTGCCTGCATTCTAGCTCACAGTGTGTACCAGTCACCCATCATCCCTATGCTTGCTCACTGACCTCCACCGGCTCCTGATCAGAAAATTCCCATCCTGGTTTTCAAATCCCTGCATGGTCTCGTCTAACATTCCCTGTATGGAATTTCCTGACAATCAGGAATGTGCGGTGCAGGAAACAAGCTGGCCACCCACGAGCAATGTTCCTTTTACCATGTGCAAGTGTGCAATCTTAAAGGGCTGCGCAGTGCTTCACAGACATAGCAAGGGCTGCAGAGGACATTGACCTCACTCTTGTGTAGCTCTGTAATCTGACCCCAGCCCCACAAAATCTCCAACAACGAAAGAAATACCGCAGATGCCAGAAATCTGAAATAAAAACAAAACAGAAAATGCTGGGGGAAACCCAGAGAGAAAATAACAAACCTCCAAAGATATCTGCGCTCCTCCAATCAGATTATCACTTAACAGCAGAAGTCCCCAGATTCAACCTCACTTGGAAACACTGGACAAAGCACAACTGAACTCACAGAGATGTTAGACAATTCTGTAAATAGAAGATGTGGGAAGTGTTATTGTGGTCATGAGTCTAGACCATGGAATGTGTCACAGCAACTTGCCCAGAAAGATTTGTTGTGGGAGTTCCTTGGAATCAATGGCCCTGATCTGTATCCATTCAATTGCGCTCTATCCAATGTCTCCAAGCAAGATTGGAGTTGGGGTCTTCTGATGTTGATGAGCTATAAGCGCAATTCCAAACTTGGCTTCTGAAGAGGCCATTGACTGCACAGACAAACTAGAGACCACAGTATTAGCTTTTCCCATCGTATAATAACACTTTGATAGTGCACCGGATAAAGAGACCATGTTAAGGTACCTGGAGGAGTGTTGGTTGCCTCCATAGTCTCATCCCGCTGAGCAGTTTCTTCACCGCTTGCTGACAGTTCCTGTGTGGACGTCACTGTCACCTCCAGGGTTACTGTCTGACACATGTCCTTGCGGCCAGCTTCCTCCTGAGAATCGGCACTCTGCCCTTCCTCCACCATGAGGTGTGCCACGTCCGCCTCAAAGCACCCATCTCCTTGGAGACCATGCGGCCCGCCCCGCAGCTCGATGATGCCATGGAGTGCGTAGTCCTGCTCGGAAGCAAATTCCGTGAAGATACCACCATTCTCTGCTACTCCCTGCTCTTCCATCTCCACTGCCTTTGACTCCGATGGCCCTTGTTAGCCTCCGGTTGCATTGGGCATTAACCTTTCCTCCTCAGAACTGAGATCTGCCAATATACAGACAAAGAAAAGGAATAAATGAGGAAAAACTGTTTCCGTGGCAAGAGCACAGACAGGTTTCAATAATTAGCAGAAGAACCGGGGATCGGGCCGAGGCGGGGTGGGGGGTAATTTTTTATAGTTATTGTCAGCTCGAATGCATTGCCTGAAACAGATCCAGTAGAGACTTTCAAAAAGGAACTGGATAAATACTGAAAGGGTAAATCTTTATAGATTAAAGGACAGAGAAGAGGACATATTCCATAACTCTTTCAAGTTATTACAGCACAAAAGATGGGTGAAGAGATAAGGGGTTCGATGATGGGGTGGAGGGACAGGGGTTGAACAAGTTTCGGAGAGGAAGGGGCCAGACTGAGGAATTTTTTAAATCATTCATGGGATGTGGGTGTCACTGGCTAGATGTAAGAAAGGAGACAAGATATCGAAAGGACTATAGATCACAAACCCACTCAGGTCAACCTATAACACAGATCAGGCTGAGAGACTTTGCCATCGCACCTCTCTCACACTCCTCAACCGCCTCATACACCAGCTCTACAGCAAACGCCACAACCTGGAAACCAAGACAGAGTCCATATTCTCAACTTATGCTCAGGACACAGACTAGCCGCAAAACTCTGCCAAGTAGATGAGACAAAGAAACTATGCCATCTAAATGCACACCAGAACAGGAAACTTGAGAAACTTGGCATCACGACCAGCAACAACCAAGCCTCTTCCGGTACCACAGTAGGAAACAGTATCACTGCAGGGAAGTCTATTCTCAAATTGTCGGACCACACACCAGATGAAATCGAAGTTCCCAGCCGAGGGCTCAATTTCTGTACCACCACCAAAATGGACCCCCCATCAGTCTCGCGATGGACACAGAGAAATTCATCAGAAGAATGAGGCTGCAGGAGTTCTTGCACAAAACCCAAGAGGCCAACAGCAAATACAATAAGACACCCAATAAACAGAACAGCTGACAGAGAGATCTGCAGTGCAGCAATCGAAGGGGAAAGAGTTCAATTGGACTCTTCCAGAAAGCTGCTGCTCTCGACTAGACCTGTAATGCCCAAGTCATCAGAAGGTGCATCAGCCGCCGCATTCACAAGTTGGCCCCGAACTTCACCCAAACACAACGCAATGCCATCCATGCTCTCAAGACCAACCTCAACACTGTCATCAAACCAGCAGACAAAGCAGAGGCCATCGTCATCCTGAACAGAACGGATTACTGCAAAGTAGTGTATCGACAACTAAACAATGAGAAACATTACACACAGTTACCCACAGATCCGCCCAAAGAACATAGCCGTCAACTCAACACTTTGATCAAGACCTTTGATCCGGACCTTTAGAGCACTCTCCATACTCTCATCCCATGTACTCCCCTCATTGGAGATCTCTTCTGCCTCCCAAAGATACGCAAGGCAAACGCACCAGGCCGTCCCATCGTATCAGGCAATGGGGTCCTGTGCAAGAACCTCTCCGGCTATGTCGAGGGCATCCTGAAACCCATTGTACAAAGAACACCCAGCTTTTGTTGACACTATGGACTGCCTACAGAAACTTAGCACACAGAGCAGTTGAATCAGGAGCAATCCCTCATCACAATGAATGTCTCAGTGTTCTAGATCAACATCCCCCACGACGACAGCATTGCTGCAACTGCCTCAGTACTCAACACCAACAACTGCCAGTTTCCAGTTGCAATTTTACAATTCATCTACTTCATCCTGGACCACAATGTCTTCAGCTTCAACAACCAGTTCTTCATCCAGATGCACAAAACAGTCAAATTTGCACCTCAATATGCCAACATCTTCATGCACAGACTTGAAGTAGACTTCTTCACCACACAGGATTTCAATCGATGCTATACACTAGGTACATCGATGACATTTTCCTCCTTTGGACTCATGGGGAACAATCACTGAAACAACTATATGATGACATCAACAAGTTTCATCCCACCACCATCAGACTCACCATGGACTACTCTCTGTAATCAGTGGCATTCTTGGACACACGCAACTCCATCAAGGATGGTCATCTCAGCACCTCATAGTACCGCAAGCCCACAGATAACCTCACTATGCTCCATTTCTCCAGTTTCCACCCCAAACACATGTACTGGTATACAATAAAAAACCGCACTGACTTCCTCAGAAGACAAACACGGGACACGACGGACAGAGTACCCTTCGTCATCCAGTACTCCTCTGGAGCAGAGAAGCTACAACATCTTCTCCGGAGTCTTCAACACATCACTGATGAAGGCGAACATCTCACCAGGGCCATCCCAACTTCTTGCCTTCAAACAACTGCACAACTTCAAACAGACCATTGTTTGCAGCAAATCCTCAGCCTTCAGGAGCACAGCAACCACAACACCACACAATCCTGCCACAGCAACCTCTGCAAGACATACTGGATCATCAACATGGATAACATCATCACAGTGAGAACACCACCCACCAGGTACGTGGCTCATACTCTTGCAACTCGGCCAACATTGTCTACCTAATACGTTACAGGAAAGGATGTCCTGAAGCATAGTACACTGGGGAGACCATGCAGACGATATGACAACGGATGAACGAATATTGCTCAATAATCACCAGGCAAGACTGTTCCCTGCTTGTTGACGAACACTTCAGCGGTCACGGGCATTTGGTCTTTGATCTTCGGGTAAGCATTCTCCAAGGTGGCCTTCACGACACACGACAGCGCAGAGAATGATAGCCAAGTACCGCACACATGAGGACGGTCTCAACAGGGATCTTGGGTTCATGAAGCACTATCTGTAACCCCCATGATTTGCCTGGGCTTGCAAAATCTCACTTACTGTCCTGTCTGGAGATGATGCACATCTCTTTAACCTATGCTAATGCTATCTCCATTCACATTGTCTGCATCTTTAAGATTTGAATAGATTAGCTGTAAAGACTTGCATTCTAATCAGTATTCTGTAAGCTGTGTGCCTTTACATCCCTTTTTCTGATCAGAATCTTTCACATAACTGATAAAGGAACACGATTTCCGAAAGCTTGTGGGATTACTATCAAATAAACCTGTTGGACTTTAACCTGGTGTTATGAGACCTCTTACTGTGTTTGCCCCAGTCCAACGCCAGCATCTCTACATCATCACCGGCTAGGCCAGCATTTATTGTCCATTCCTATTTGCCCTTGAGTAGGTGGTGAAGACCTGTCTGTATGGCATGCAAGAAACAATACTTTTTATTGTATACCAGTACATATGGCAATAATAAATCAAATCAAATCTTGGCTGCTAGGGAGAGAGTTCCAGGATTTTGACCCAGCGACAATGAAGGAACGGCAATATATTTCTAAGTCACGATGGTGAGTAACTTGGAGGGGAACTGCCCAGTGGTGGTATTCCCAAATATCTGTTGCTCTTGTCCTTCGAGATGGTAGAGTCATGGGTTTGGAAGGCAGAGTCATGGGTTTGGAAGGCGCTGTTGAAGGAGCATTGGTGAATTTCTGCATTGCATCTTGTATCTATCACTGTTCATTGGTGGTGGTGAGTGAATGTCTTGGGAGGGATAGCAATCAAACAGGCTGCTTTGTCCTGGATTGCTTCAAGCTTCTTGAGTGTTGTTGGAGCCGCATTCATCCAGCAATTGGAGAGTATTTCATTACACTCCTGATCCTGTGAGTTACTCGCCACAGGATTCCTAGCCTTTGACCTGCTCTTATAGCCATTATGTTTATACGGCTTGTCCAATTTAGTTTTGGATCAATGGTAACCCCTAGAATGCTGATAGTGGGGAATTCGGTGATCATAATGTCATTGAATTGATGCCTAGGTTCCCTCTGGCTGGAGATGGTCATTGTGTGCCACTTGCCAATTGTCATCCCAAACACGGATGATGTCCATGTCTTGCTGCATTTGGGCAAGGATTGCTTCAGTATCTGAAGGGTGGCAAACAGTGCTGAACATTGTGCAATCATCAGCAAACATCCTCATGAAGACGGAAGGAAGATCATTCCTGAAGTAGTCAAGGATGTTTGAGCCTAGGACACTACCTTGAGAAACTCCCACTGTGATGTCCTAGAACTGAGATGATTGACGCACAATTACCATCTTTCTTTATGCCAGGTATGATTCCAGCCAGCGGAGGATTTTCCCAATACCCACTGGCTCCAGTTTTGATGGTTAACAGCAGCTCATGGATGGCCAGTCTTGAGTTGAGAGATCTGTTTGAAGTCTATCCCATTTGGCATGGTGGTTGTCTCACACGATGGAGGATATCCTCAATGTGATGATGAAACTTTGACTCCACAAGAACTATGCAGTAGTCACACCTAATGATATTGTCATGAACAGATTTGTCTGCGGCAGGTAGGTTGGTGAGGATGAAGTCAAGTACGTTCTTCCCTCTTGTTGGTTCCCTCACCACCTGCCATAGTCCCAGTCCAGCAGCAATGGCCTTTAGGATCTACCCAGCTCGGTCCATGGTGGTACTCCTGGTCCACTCTTGGTAACTGATAGTGAATTTCCCTCAACACAGAGTACACTCTATGTCTGTGTCACCCACAGTGCTTCCTCCAAGTGGTGTACAACATGGAGAAGAACTGATACATCAGCTGAAGAGGATAGTACTTAATAATCAACAGGATTGCCCACGTTTGACCTGGTGCCACAAGACTTTGTGGGGCCCAGAGTCAATGTTGTTGACTCTCAGGACAACTCTCCTGATTGTGTACCAGTGTGCCAACACCCCTGTTCAGTCTGTCTTGCTGATGAGAAAAGATATATTTAGGAAGAGTGATGGTGGTATCTGGGACATTATCTATAACGTACAATTCTGTGATTATGACTATATCCTTTTTAGTGACTGAATAGGACTGTGCAAAGGGATCAGAGGGCTGCTAGGGTCAGTGGGGTGATCTAAGGTCAGGGAGGTGATGTAGGGTCAGGGTTGATCTTAGATCAAAGGTAGGAGTTCAGGAATTGAGGACAGAGTTTGAGGGATTCCGGTTAAGAGTTGGGGAAATGTTTTAGGAATGTGATTTTGGAGTGGGGGAATGTTGCAGTGGGAGAGTTGGGAGTAGGGATTCTGCTTTTTTTTCAGAGGCTTTGACAGGTTTTTTTTGAGAGGTTTTGGGGCAGATGTGGAATGTTTGGGGCGTTGGAATTTGGGGAGGGTTATTTAGAGATGTTATGGTGTGTGTTTGAGCAGATTTGGGATGTTTTGGGGGTATTTATTTTCTGGGAGTTGGGGACGAATATTTGGGTAGGGATGGATATTTGATTGATCATTGAGAGTTTGAAAGAGTTTTATGGAGGATTTGGGCAAACATGGCATGTTTTGGGTGTAGGGATCCGGGCAGGGTTATTTAGAGATTGTTATGGTAAATATTTGGGAATGTTGGGTGGATTATATGTGTAAGTGGGGGGGGGGGGGGGGGGGGGGGGGGGTGTTGTGATGAGTTGTGTCTGTGTGTGGAAGAGGTTTTGTGTGTGTGCGCGTGCACGTAGGGCAGTTATATGGAAAGTTACGTATGTGGGGATTATGTGAGGAGTTGTGTGAGTGGGTTGATTGTGTGGCAAGGTTATGTATGTGTGTATAGGGTGGTTGTGTGTGGGGTGTGTGTTGGAGGTATTATGCGCATGGGTGAGAGGTATGTGAGGAGTTGTGTATAGGGGAGTGTGTGTTGGGGGGGGGTTTGTGTGTGTGGAGGAAGTGTGGGGAGTGATGTGTGTGTGTGAGGGGTTGTGTGTTGGGGAGAGGTGTTTCGGTTGTGTGTGTTGTGTATTAGGGGGGATGTTATGTGTATGTGTGGACGGGGGGGTGGTGTTCATTTTGTGTGTCTCTGTATGGGGGGTTTGTGGAGGGGTTTTGTGTGGGTGTGTGTCTGTCTGTATGGGGAGATGGTGTGAGGGATTGTGTGTGTGTGGGGGGTATGGTTGCGTGCGTTTCTCTAGGGGGGGTGTGTATAAGGGTTGTGTGTGGATGGGTGGGAGGGTATCTGTGTGCACTGCGGGGGGTGGTATGAGGGGCAGTGCGTGTGGGGGGGATATTGGTTGTGTGTGTGTGTGTGTGTGTGTGTCTGTATGGATGGGGGTCTGTGTGTGTAAGTCTGTCTGAGGGTGGTGTGGCGGGGTTGTGTGTGTATGTTGTATGGGGGTTGGTGTGAGAGGTTGTTGTGTGTGGGTGTGTATGGGTGGGTGTCTGACGTGTGAGGGGTTGTGTGTGCGTGGGGGAGTATGGTTGTGTGTGTCTGTATGGAGGTGGTGGGGCTGGTGTGAGGGGTCGTGTGGGGGGGGGGGGTGGTATGTTGTGTTTATTTTGCCTATATGAGGGGGTGATGTGTGTGTCTGTATGGAGAGGTTGTTGTGAGGGGTGTGTGTCTGTATGGGGGGGGATTGTGTGAGGGGTTGTGTGTGTGTGTGTGTTTGGGTGAAGGTTGGTGTGAAGGGGTTGTGTGTGTGTGTGTGTGTCTAGCGAGGGGTTTGTCTTTTTTTGTTGTTTTGTGTTTTTTTTTTTTTTATTGGTTTCTTTTTTTTTTTTTTTTTTTGTTTTTGTTTTTTTTTGTTTTTTCAGTTTTGTTGTTTTTTTTGTTTATTTTTGGTCGCGTACTCCGTTGGTCTTTTCTTTTGATTGTTTTTTCGTTGTTTTGGTTAATTTTTTTGTTTTGTTTTTTGCTTTTTTTGGCTTTTGTTTTTTTTTTTCTTGTGTTTTTTTTTGTGTTTGGCTATCTTTTTTGGTGGTTGGTTGTTTTTCTTGTTTTTTTGGTTTTGGGTGAGGGGTTTGTTTTGTAGTGTGTGTGTCTGGGGGGAAACATGTTATGGGAGTTGTGTGAGGGGTTATATGTGTCCGTCTGGGGGATTGGTGTGAGCGCGGTTGGGTATGTGTGCTGTGTCTGGGGGGTTGGTGTGAGGGGTTGTGTGTTGTGTGTGTCTTTCGGTATGGGGGGGGTTGGTATATGTGACGGATTTGTGTGTGTGTTGGGGGGATTTGTGTGAGGGGTTGTGTGTGTGTCTGTCGGGGGGGGGGCAGGGGGGGGGTTGTGTGACGGGTGTGTGTGTGGTCTGGGGGGATTTTGTGTGAGGGGGTTGTGTGTTGTGTGTTGGGGGGATTTGTGTCCTGTGAGGGGTTGTGTGTGTGTGTTGGTCTGTCGGGGGGCGGGGGGGGTGGTGTGATGAGTTGTGTGTGTGTTGGAGGGGGTTGTGTGATGGGTTGGTGTGGTGTATGTTCAGGGGTGGTGGTGTGAGGCGTTTGTGTGTGTCTGTCCTGGGGGAAAGTGTTGTGTGTGTGTGTCTGTCTGGGGATCGGAGTGAGGGGGCTGTTGTGCATGCGTCTCGTCTTGGGGGGTTATGTGTGAGGGATTATGTGTGTGGTCGTCTCGGGAAGTTGTGTGAGGGGTTGTGTGTGTGTGTGTGGGCTGGGGCGTTTGTGATTGTGAGGGTTTTGTGTGCGTGTCTCGTCTGTGGGGTGGTGTGAGGGTTGTGTGTGTGTGTCTGTTCTCGGGGGGGTTGGTCATTCTGTTGAGGGGTTTTAGTGTGTGTGTGTGTGTGTACTGGGGGAGTTGGTGTGAGGGGTTTGTGTGTGCGTGTGTGTCTGGGGGGATTTGTGTGAGGGGTTGTGTGTCGTGTGTATCTAGGGGGGATTTGTGAGTAGGGGTTGTGTAAGTGTAGCTGGGGGGATTTGTGTGAGGTGTTGTGTGTGTGTGTCGGGGGGCGGGGGGTGGTGTGAGGGTTGGGTGTGGTCTGGGGGGGTGGTGTGAGGGGTTGTGTGTGTGTGTCCTGGGAGGGGTCGGTGTGAGGGGTTGTATGTGTGTGTCTGGGGGGGCGGGTGCCCTGTGAGGGGTTGTGTGTGTGTATATGGGGGGATTTGTGTGAGGGGTGGTGTGTGTGTGTATGGGGGGTTGGTGTGAGGGGTGTGATGTGTCGCTAGGGTTGGTTGTGAGGGGTTGGTGTATTGTGTTGTCTGGGGGGGGGGGGGTGGTGTGAGGGGTGGTATGTGTGTCTGGGGAGGGTTGGTTGAGGGGTTGTGTGTGTGTGTCTGGGGGGGTTGAGTGTGAGGGGGTTGTGTGTGTGTGATCTGGGGGGCGGGTGGAGGGGTTGTATGTGTGGGTCTGGGGGGGTCGCGCGGTCGTGGAGGGGTTGTGTGGTGTATCTGGGGGATTTGTGTGAGAGGTTGTGTGTGTGTGTTGGGGATTGGTTGGTGGCTTAGTCGTTGAGGGGTGTTGTGTGTCCTGGGGGGTTGGTGTGAGGGGTGTGTATGTGTGTCTGGGGGGGGTTGGTGTGAGGGGTTGTGTATGGTGTCTGGGGGGGTTGGTTGTGAGGGGTTGTGTATGTGTGTCGGGGGGGTGGTGTGAGGGTTGTGTGATTGTGTGTCTGGGGGGGGGTTGGTGTGATGGGGTGTGTGTGTGTGTGTCTGGGGGGTTGGTGCTGACCCGGGGTTGTGGGTGTGTGGTCTGGGGGGGTTGGTGTGTCGGGGTTGTGTGTGTGTGTGTGTGTCTGGGGGGTCTGTAGGGCTAAATAGTTGGTGTGAGGGGTTGTGTGTGCTTTTGTGTGTGTTGGGGGGGTTGGTGGAGGGGTTGTCGTGTTTGTGGTGTCTGGGGGGGTGCGTGTTTGTGAGGGGTGTTGCGTGTTGAGGGGGGGTTGGTGTGAGGGGTTGTGTGATTGTGTGTGTCTGGGGGGATTGGTGTGAGGGGTGTGTAGAGTGTGTATGCGGGGGGGGGGGGGGGGGGGGGGGGGGGTTGGTGTGACGGATTGTGGTGTGTATGGGGGGATTTGTGTGATGGGTTGTGTGTGTGTGTCTGGGGGGGTTGGTGTGATGGGTTACGTGGTGTGTTGGGGGGGTTGGTGGTGACGGGGTTGTGTGTTGTGTATGTATGTCAGGGGGTGGTGGTGTGAGGGTTGGTGTGTCTGTCTGTCTGGGGGAAAGGTTGTGTCTTGTGTGTGTCTGTGGGGGATCGGATGTGAGGGTTGTGTGCATGCGTCTGATTTGGGGGGTAGTGTGAGGGAATGTGTGTGGTCTGTATGGCGGAGGTTGGTGTGGAGGGGTTGTGTGTGTTGTGTGTGCCTGGGGGCGTTTGTGTGAGGGGTTTTGTCGTGCGTTGTATGTCTGGTGGGGTTGGTTGTGAGGTGGTTGTGTGTGCGTGTGTGTTGGGGGGATTGTGATGAGGGGTTGTAGTGTGGTGTGTATCTGGGGGGATTGTGAGCGGGGTTGTGTACGTGTGTTGGGGGATTTGTGTGAGGGGTTGTGTTTGTTTCTGGGGGGGGTTTGTGTGAGGGTTTGGTGTGTGTCTGGGGGGGGGGTTGGTGAGAGGGGCTTGGTGTGTGTGTGTCTGGGGGGAGTCTGTGTGAGTGGGTTGGTGTGGTTGTGTCCCGGGGTGGGTCGGTGTGAGGGGTTGTGTGTGTGTATCTGGCAGGGGATTTGTGTGCAGAGGATTGTGTGTGTGTGTCTGGGGGGGTTGTGGAGGGGTTTTGAATGTGTGTCGGGGCGGGGTTGTGGTGAGGGGTTGTGTATGGGTGGGGGGGGTTGGTGTGAGCTGGGTTGTGTGTGTGTGTCTGGGGGGGTTGGTGGAGGGGTTGTGTGTGTGGGTCTGGGGGCGGTTGTGATGGGTTGTGGTGTGTGTCTGGGGGGGTTGGTGAGAGGGGGTGTGTGTGTGTGTCTGGGGGGGTCGGTGTGAGGGTCTTTTTTCTGTTGTGTGTGTGTTGGGGGCGGTATGTGACGGGCGTTGTGTGTGAGTGTATTTTCCGGGGGGGGAATTTGTGTGAGACGGTTGTCTGTGTGGTGTCTGGGGGGGTTGGTGTGAGGGGTTGTGTATGTGTGTCTGGGGGGGGTTGGTGTGGAGCAGGGGTTGTGTATGTGTGTCTGTGGAGTGGGTTGAGTGTGAGGGTTGTGTGTGTGTGTCGGAGGGGGTCGGTGTGAGGGTTGTGTTGTGTGTGTCTGGGGGGGGTCGGGTGTGAGGGGGTTGTTGTGTGTGTATCCTGGGGGGATCGGGATTGTGTGAGGGTTGTGTGTGTGTGTTCTGGGGGGGTTTTGTTTTTGAGTGTTTTGTGGTTCTGGGGTATTGGTGTGTGAGGGGTTGTGTTATGTTGTGTATGGGGTGGGGTTGGTGTGAGGGGTGTGTATGTGTGTCGGGGGGGTTGGTGTGATGGGTTGTGTGTTTGTGTGTGTGGTGTGGGGGGGGGGTGTGTGTGAGGTAGTGTGTGGAGTGTTGTGTCTGGGGGGGTGGTGTGAGGGGTTGTTGTGTGTGTGTCTGGGGGTGGGGTGGTGTGTGAGGGGTCTGGCTGTGGTGTGTGTCTGGGGGGTTGGTGTGAGGGGTTTTTGTTTTGTTTTTTTTTGGTTTTTGTTTGTTTTTTTTGTTTTGTGTTCTGGGGGGGTTGGTGTGAGGGGTTGTGTGTGTGTTGTGGGGGGGGTTGGTGGAGGGGTTGTGGTCTGGTGTGTGTCGGGGGGTGTTGTGTGTGTGTGTTGGGGGGGGTTGTGTAGGGGTTGTGCCCTGTGTGTGTGTCTGTGGGGGGTTGGTGTGAGGGGTTGGTGTGTGTTTAGGGGGGGGGGGGGGGGGGGACGTTGTGTTTTTTGGCTTTTTTTTTTTCTTTTTTTTTTTCTCTTTTTTTTTACGTTTTTTTTTTTGTTTTTTTGTTGTTTTGGCTTTTTTTTTTTTTTTGGTTGTTTTCTTTTTTTGTTTTTTGCTTTTTTTTTGGTTATTTTTTGTTTGTTTTTTTTTTTCTTGCTTTTGTTGTGTTTTGTTGTTTTGTGTTTTTTTGTTTTTTTTTTTTGTTTTTTTTTTTTATTTTGTTTTTGGAGTTTTGTTTTTGTTTTGCGTTGTTATTTTTTTTTTGTTTTTCTTAATTGTTTTTTTTTTTTTTGGTATATTTTTTTTTGTTTTGTTGGTTTTTGTGGTTTTTTCTGGTCTTGTTTTTTTTTATTTTTTTTTTTTTTTTTTTTTCAATGTTTTTTTTTTTTTTTTTTTTGTGTTCTTTTTTTTTTTCTTGTTTTTTGGTGTTATTTGTTTCTGTTGGGTTTTTGTTTTTTGGCTTTTTTTTTTTCTTTTTTGTGATTCTTTTTTTTTGTTTTTTTTGTGTTTTTTTTCTTTTTATACGTCTGTTTCGTTTTGGTTTGGTTTTTGTGTTTTTGTTTTCCCTTTATTTTTTTGTTTCTATTTTTTGGTATTTTTCTTGTGTTTGATTTTTTTTTATTTTTTTTTTTTTTGTTTTTTTTTTTGGCGTTATTCTCTTTTTTTGGTCTTTTTTTTGTTTTTTTTTCTTTGTTTTTTTGGTGTGAGGGGTTGTGTGTGTGTTCTGGGGGGGGGGTGGCCTGTGAGGGGTTGTGTGTGTGGTGTTTTGGGGGGTGGTGTGTAGGGGTTGTGTGTGTGTGTGTTGTAGCGGGGGGCTCCTTTTTCTCTCTCTCCCGGCGGGGCCCGCCCGCCTCTCCGAGTCTCCCTCCCGCGGCCTCTCGGGGCGCTGGGCCGGCGCGGTACTCACCGTGCGGGACCGGGGCTGTTTCCCCGCTCTCAGCCCGGGCTCTCTGTGTCCCCGGGGGGTTATCCCGGGCCGCGGTATCCCCGGGCCGCAGTGTGCCGCTCCCTCCCGCTCGCTCTCGGTTTATTTTCCGCCCGCCCGCCTGGTTGATGACTGGGACCTTTCCCGCCGCGGGCGACTCTCTGCCGGCCCCGAACGGGAGTAGGGTATGGCGGGCCGGGGAGAGAGAAGAGAGGAAGACTATCGTACGATCCGCCTCGCTCAGTGCAGTGCTGCTCAATGGAAAACACTGAGAGCGGGGCCACCGACTCTGAACCTGTGTTTGCAAAATCATCCAGGCATTAGCTAGGGCAGCCCTGCCCACAGCCGAAGGACCCCTGAACGGTGGCTTCGCTAATGTGAAGCCACAGCGGCCATCTTGGATTAGGGCAGCTTTTGGCAGAATGGGCAGAGTGTCACCCATTGCGCAGTGTTGGCGACTGTGGAGAGTGACCCATTGCACGGTGTTGGCAGCTATGGAGAGTGACCCATTGCAATGTTGGCAGCTATGGAGAGTGACCCATTGCACAGTGTTGGCAGCTATGGAGAGTGACCCATTGCAGTGTTGGCAGCTATGGAGAGTGACCATTGCACAGTGTTGGCACTATGGAGATGCCCATTTGAGCATGGAGAGTGAAGGTTGGGGAACCCTGCAGTGTTGGCGTGGACAGTTGGAGAGTGACCCATTGCAGTGTTGGCAGCTATGGAGAGTGACCCATTGCACAGTGTTGGCAACTATGGAGAGTGACCCATTGCAGTGTTGGCAGCTGTAGACAATGACCCATTGCACAGTGTTGGCAGCTCTGGACAGTAACCCATTGCACAGTGATGACAGCTCTGGACAGTGACCCATTGCACAGTGTTGGCAGCTGTGGAGAGAGACCCATTGCACACTGTTGGCAGCTATGGAGAGTGACCCATTGCAGTGTTGGCAGCTATGGAGAGTGACCCATTGCACAGTGTTAGCAGCTATGGAGAGTGACCCATTGCAGTGTTGGCAGCTATGGAGAGTGACCCATTGCACAGTGTTGGCAGCTATGGAGAGTGACCCATTGCACAGTGTTGGCAGCTATGGAGAGTAACCCATTGCACAGTGATGACAGCTCTGGACAGTGACCCATTGCACAGTGTTGGCAGCTGTGGAGAGAGACCCATTGCACACTGTTGGCAGCTATGGAGAGTGACCCATTGCAGTGTTGGCAGCTATGGAGAGTGACCCATTGCACAGTGTTGGCAGCTATGGAGAGTGACCCATTGCAGTGTTGGCAGCTATGGAGAGTGACCCATTGCACAGTGTTGGC
This sequence comes from Sphyrna mokarran, assembly GCA_024679065.1. Classification (NCBI taxonomy): domain Eukaryota; kingdom Metazoa; phylum Chordata; class Chondrichthyes; order Carcharhiniformes; family Carcharhinidae; genus Sphyrna; species Sphyrna mokarran. Next base: position 90,019,375 of record JAGIQG010000011.1, read on the forward strand.
AACTATGGAGAGTGACCCATTGCAGTGTTGGCAGCTGTAGACAATGACCCATTGCACAGTGTTGGCAGCTCTGGACAGTGACCCATTGCACAGTTTAGCAGCTATGGAGAGTGACCCATTGCAGAGTGTTGGCAGCTATGGAGAGTGACCTATTGCACAGTGTTGCAGCTATGGACAGTGACCCATTGCACAGTGTTGGCAGCTGTGGACAATGACCCATTGCACAGTGTTGGCAGTTCTGGAGAGTGACCCATTGTACAGTGTTGGCAGCTCTGGACAGTAACCCATTGCACAGTGATGACAGCTCTGGACAGTAACCCATTGCACAGTGATGACAGCTCTGGACAGTGACCCATTGCACAGTGTTGGCAGCTGTGGAGAGTGACCCATTGCACAGTGTAGGCAGCTATGGAGAGTGACCCATTGCACAGTGTTGGCAGCTGTGGACAATGACCCATTGCACAGTGTTGGCAGCTATGGAGAGTGACCCATTGCACAGTGTAGGCAGCTATGGAGAGTGACCCTTTGCACAGTGTAGGCAGCTATGGAGAGTGACCTATTGTACGGCATAGGTAGCTCTGTAAGAAGTCTCACAACACCAGCTCTGGCCAGTAACCATTGCAGCCCACGAGAAAAAGGAGAGAGCTTAACTGCAAAACAACCAGCCAGGGCACTAAACAGTGCACTGTTAGTTTTCAGGCAGGAATTCTGCAACAAACAGAAAGAGCTGACTAAATGACAGACATGGTCTTCAGATAACTTCACTGCTCTGCTTCCCACGTTCAGACCATTAAATCAGACATTTAGATGCAGAAAAGTTGATTGCAACTACAATTTATATGCAAGCTGGGGTGTCAAAGATACTTTGAACAGTAGCCTACTAATGTAATCAAACCTCATGCTGATTGGATTTGGTAAATAAGTAGTCATGCAAGGATTGTGATAATTTTTTTACCTCTATCTTATTCATGATGTGACATGATTTTGACATGATCTTGTGTTCATGTCAAACTATCTGTAACCCCCATGACTTGTCTGGGCTTGCAAAATCTCTGCCCTGGCTTGAGATAATTCACACCTCTTGAACCTGTACTTAATGCTCTCTCCATTTGCATTGTCTGCACATGTAAAGATGTGATTACATGTTGAGACTCACATTCCAACCATTATTTTGTAATCAAGTCCGTATCTATATATGCTGTGTTTGTGTACTCAACTTTCCGCTCACCTGATGAAGGAGCAACACTCTGAAAGCTCATGCTACCAAATAAATCTGTTGGACTTTAACCTGGTGTTGAAATTTCTTACTGTGCCCACTTCAGTACAACACCACATCTCCACATCATAACATTCAAAGAGATCATGACAAACCTGATGTGATAACCTCATCTCCCGCCTTAACCTTAGATTCCCTTACTGATTAAGTTCTGTCCACCTCAGCCTTGAATACACTTAACCACCCAACCTCTTTGGTAAAGAATTCCACAGACTCACTACCCTCAAGAGAAGAAATTCCTCTTCATCTCTGTCTATTATAACGTCATCCCTGGAGAATGGAAATACAAATCAGTTATCAACTGAAACACGTAAAACTTGTATTAATTACTGGCTTGGTTTCAAACCTGGATATTGTCCAGATCTTGCTGTATTTGAACAAGGACTGCTTCAGTACAAGTCGCCACAAATGATGCTGAACATCGTTCAGTCGGCAGTGAACATCCCCATTTCTGACCTTACGATGGAGGGAAGGTCATTGATGAAGCAGCTGAAGATGATTAGGCCTCAGATACTACCCTGAGAACCTCCTGCAGAGATGTCCTGGAGCTGAGATGATTGACCTCCACAACCATCTTCCTTTGTGCCAAGTACAACTCCAACCAGAGAGTTTTCCTGATTCCCATTAGAACATAGAACATAGAACATTATAGCACAGAACAGGCCCTTCGGCCTTCGATGTTGCGCCGACCAATATAAAAAGCAATGCCCCTCCAAACTAAACCATTCCCTTCTCTTCCATATACTTATCAACTAACCTCTTAAACGCCACCAAACTTGCGCATCTACAACTGCTGCAGGCAGGGAATTCCACTCCCGAACCACCCTTTGGGTAAAGAACCTACCTCTGATATCCGTCCTATAACTATCAACCCTTAATTTAAAGCTGTGTCCCCTCGTGCTAGCTTTCTCCATCCTAGGAAAAAGGCTATCACTGTCCACCCTATCTAAACCTCTAATCATCTTATATGTTTCGATTAGGTCCCCTCTTAGCCACCTCCTTTCTAACGAAAACAACCTCAAATCCCTCAGCCTCTCTTCATTGACTCCAGTTTTTCCTGGGACTCCTTGATGCCACACTCAGTCAAATGCTATCTTGGTGCCAAGGGCAGTTACACACACCTCATTTGAGTTTGGCTCTTTTAGGCATGTTTGAACAAAGGCTGTAATGAAGTTAGGAGCTGAATGACACTGGCAGAACCCAAATTAAGCGTCCAATCTATTAGTAAGCAGGTGTCACTGGATAACACTGTGATGACCCCTTCCATCACTTTACTGGTGATCAAGAGTAGACTGATTGGGTGGTAATTGGCCAGGTTGGATTTATCCAGTTTTATGTACAGGACATAATCTGGGCAATTTTCCACATTGCCAGGTAGATGATAACGTCGTAACTGTGTAGGAACATCCTGACTAGGGGCATGGCAAGTTTTCAGTACTATTGAAGGGATGCCAGGGCCCATAGTCTTTGCAGCATCCAGCTGTTTCTTATCATCACATGGAGGGAATCAAACTGGCTGAAGACCGTGATTTTGGGGAATTCTAGAAGAGGTTGAGATGGATCGTTTACCAGACACTTCAAAGCAAACTTGGATTATTTTCAGAAGGGAGAATTTTGGTGCTCAAGGGAAAAGGGGGCAACCGGCTTGGTCTCTTTGTGTTGTAACCATTCTATCACCTGGCCCCTTACCTGTTCCACCACTTAACAGGATCATGGTTGTGAATCACGTTATTATGAGATCCCTACAGTACAGGAATTGGTTGTTTAGCCCATCGAGTCTGAACCATCTCTAACAGAGCAGCTTACCCAGCTCCACCCCCCCCACCTTATCCCCATAACCCTCCTGCATTTACTTCTAGATTCTATGGACCCATATGAGCTATGGGTTTTTAACCAAATAACATTACTGTAAATGAATAATATATTGCTGTACAACTACAGAATCACTGCTGAAAAAGAGGGGTGTGTACATCACTCCTCCAGTTATTGCATTCCACACAACCTCTCCAGTGTACTGCTGTACCGCAGACCCCCCCCCCTCCACAAAAAGAATAAGTTGCACAATTCATTTCAAACTTTTATTTGTGGGCAATTTATATGCAAATACATCTCATTGTTGTGAATTAACACGCATTTTCCTCAGACGTCTGCTCTCATCTCCATCCCAAAATTATAAACATTCTCCACTTCAAATTCTTGCTGCTGTAGCCACATTCCAACCCTGAGAAAGGAAAGGAAAGGGATGGAAAAGGGAAAAAGAGTGGATGCTGGTCATGTCTGTGTGAGGTCGATAACGTGATTTACATGGGGTATTCTATTTAGACCCATCTACAGTGCTCACAGCATTTAGGCAATGCTACTGCACTGTGTTCAAAAATGAAACTAAAAGCAAGTGCCAATGTGTACTGTCAAATCAAAGAGGATGAAGTAGAATGAGCAACTGCACATTGCACAAATGATCAAGTCCAAAAGGATCAAATTTTAATACAGCTTACGATTCATCCAATGGTATAAAAATGTGGAGATGCCAGTGTTGGACTGGGGTAAACACAGTAAGAAGTCTCAAAACACTGGGTTAAAGTCCAACAAGTTTATCTGGGAGCTTTGGGAGCACTGCCCCTTTGTCAGGTGAATGGGAGGTCCTTTTGGCTCCAAAAGCAAGAAGCATTTGCTACCAAATAAACCTGTTAGGCTTTGACCTGGTGTTGAGAGACAATAAAAATAAGCAAACATTAAAGAATCTCCATCCTTCCATTACATTCTGAAAGCACTGAAAAAACAGCCACACCTTGTGCCCCGGGAATAGATTCATTGCAAGTGTTGATTCTGTTGAGTGCTGATGGGACTGAGCTTCTGCCCAATGTCACCAAAGAACCATATGCCTCCTGACTATAGTGCTGACTATAGCTGATTTGGGGAAATGCGGTTAGTAATCTCAACATCGATAGAAAGCTACCTCAGGAGTAAGTTTTATGGTAACTTACTGGGAACAGAAAGATTTTATTAAGGTGGGTTTGGCAGAACAGGTTTTAAATAAAGTTGACGGCATTCCCCAAACAGAATTTGATGCGTCCCTGATTGAATTTGGAATTAATACAAATCATTTTATTAAGTCAGAAGCAATTAGTTCACATCTCTAAAACAATCCCTTTTCTTTCTTCAGGTTTCTCTGTTTCCACTCTGGCATGGCATTGAACTTCAGTCTGGAGATATTAAAAATCTTCTGGAAGTCTTCATTTGAAAGGTACTCCTGTGGTGAAGGGAAAATAGGATGACAAGGACATCAGCTCAGAGCTACAGGCAAGGAGGATCTTGTATTGTGGAAATATACATCAGTAGAGAATGTACCAGTGTTAGTGAGTTATTGTTCAATAACCATTCTGCTCCAAGCTGACACTTCCAGTGCAGTACTGAGTGAGTGCTGCACTGTCTGGGATCATAGAAACTCAACAGTGCAGAATGAGGCCATTAGATTCATCAAGTCTGCACCGACAACAATCCCACCCCAGGCCCCATCTCCACAACCCCACACATTTGTCCCTCCAATCCACATATCCTGGGACACCATGGGCAACTTAGTATGGCCAATGAACTGTGGGAAGCAACCAGAACAAAGCCACGCAGACACAGGGAGAACGTGCAAACTCCACACAGACAGTGACCCAAGCCGGGAATTGAACTCAGGTCCCTGGAACTGTGAGGCAGCAGTGCTAATCACTGTGTACCCAATCCCATTAGACCAAGCCCCTTTCAACTCTCAAGTACTATATTGATGAGTAGAAGAATTTCTGGTCTTGATAAAAACATATCCCTCAGCTAAGATCACTAACCATGTTATCTGGTCATTATTTATATCCTGTGGGTTACCATTGACCCAAACACTGGACAAGCCACACAAACACTATGGTTCTGCAACAAGTAACCCACCTCCTCACTCCCCAAAGTCTGTCCATTGAGTGCCACTCCAACAACCCAATTCTGGTCCTGCCATGCCAACACTATAGTCGAGAAAGCCCATCAATGCCTTTCTCAGGAGGTTAAGGAAATTTAGCACAGCTGCTACGCATCTCACCAACTTCAACAGATACATCTGGAAAGAATGTTTGGTGCATCACAATTTTATATGGCACCTGCTCTGTCCAAGACTGCAAAACAAAAACTACAAAGGTGTGAACTGATTCTGTTGATGTTTCCCACTGCCTCAGAAAAGTAGCCAGTATAATCAAGGACCTCATGCATTCCGGACATTCTCTCTCCCACCTTCTTCTATCAGGAAAAAAGATAGAAAAGTCTGAGGTCACGTACCAATCGACTCAAGAATAGCTCCTTGCCTGCTGCTGTCAGACTTCTGAATGGATCCACCTTGTATTAAACTGATCTTTCTTTTCACACTAGCTATGATTAACACTACATTCTGCACTCTCTCCTTTCCTTCTCTACAAATGGTATGCTTTGTATAGCACGCAAGGAACAGTACTTTTCACTGAGTACTGACACACGACAATAAATAATAAAACATCTCAGTTCATCTGCTGCTGAAATCCTCATCACCTCTAGATGTGACGATTCGACAGTCGTCAGGCCACCACCCTTTGGAAAATTATAGCACAGTACAGACCCTTCGGCTCTCAATGCCGAGCTGTGCCCAAACCCAAGATCAAGCTATCCTACTCCCTATCATTCTGGTGTGCGCCACGTGCCTATCCAATAACTATTTGAAAGTTCCTAAAGTGTCCAACTCCACTATCACAGTAAGCAGTGCATTCTACATCATCCCAGCCACACGCTGAGTAAAGAATCTTCCTCAGACATCCCTCCTATATCTCCCACCATGAGTCTTATAGTTATGCCCCCTAGTAACAGCTACATCTACCTGAGGAAATAGTCACCCCATAAAATATTCTAAATTTCAGATCTTCCAAAAGTTCTAACTCACACCAGTTGTCATTCCATTAACACCCCTGTGTTCCCTGACTGGTATCTTGTTCTTTTACAGGATGTGGTTGTTGCTGGCTAGGACAACATTTGTTGCCCATTCTTAATTGTTCCTTGGGAAGGTGATGGTGAGCAGCCTTCTTGAACTGCTGCAGTACCTGTGGTGTCGGTACACCCATTAGGGAAGGAGCACTAGGATTTTTGACCCAGTAACATTGAGGAAATGGCAACATATCAGGCTGGCAAGTGACCTGGAGGGGAACCTCCAAGTGGTTGTGTTCCCAGGCACCTGTTGGCCTTTGGTGGCAGAGGTTGAGAGTTTGGAAGATATACTATTGAAGGAACCTTGATGAGTTCCTGCACTGCATCTCGAACACACTGCTATCTGGCAGAGTAAATAGTATGCCAGTCAAGTGGGCTACTTTGTCCTGGATGGCATCAAGCTCCTTGAGTGTTGGAGTTGCACTCCTGATTTGTGCCATGTAGATAGTGGACAGACTTTGGGGAGTCAGGATAGGAGTTACTGTCTACAAGATTCTTAATTCCTGACCTGTTCTTGTAGCCACAGTATTTATATGGCCAGCGTATTCGATTCCTGGTCAGTAGTAACCTCCAGGATATTGATAGCTGGAGGGTATCACTGAATTTCAAGAGGAGATGGTTAGATTTTCTTTCTGGTGATGTCATTGCCTAACATGTGCACAAAATGTTACTTGCTGCTTATAAACCCAAGCCTGAATATCACCCAGGTCTTGCAGAATCTGAGGAGGTCCAAATGGTGACCATTGATCAGCAAACATTCCCAATTCCGGCCTTATAAATGGAGGGAAGGTCATTGATGAAGCAGCTCAAGATGGTTGGGCCTAGGACACTCCCAAGGAACTCCTGCAGAGATGTCCTGACACTGAGATGATTGACCTCCAATCACCGCAACCACCTTCCTTTGTGCCAGATATGACTCCAACAAGCAAAGAGTTTTTCCCGTTCTCGTTAACTACAGCCCTGGGTCAAATGCTGCCCTTGAGCAGTCACTCTCACCTCTGCTCGAGTTCAGCTCTTTTGTCCATGTTGAACCAAGGCTGTAATGAGGTCAGGATCCTGGCAGAACCATAGCTTGTTGGTGTTGTTGATGACCCCCTTCCATCACTTTACTGATCGCGAGTAGACTGATGGGGCGGTAAATGGCCAGGTCGGATTTGTCCTGCTTTTTGTGTACAGGACATACCTGGGCAATTTTCCACCAGATGCCAGTGTTCCATCTATACTGGAAGAGCTTGGTTAAGGGCACAGCAAGTTCTTGAGCACAAGTCTTCACTGTTGCTGGAAATATTATCAGGGCCAATGGCCTTTGTGGTATCCTGTCTTTTCGACCACTTCTTGATATCACGGGGAGTGTCAAATTTTATAATCACTCCTGTGAAGTACTTCCAAATATATTTACATTAAAAGGTGCTATGTAAATGCAAATTGTGCTGACATAAGTGCTGTATCAATGAGAGCCCAGGGTTTCTCTTTGTGCAGTGGAGGCTATCAGAAACATAATGGACACTTCCTTCCCCTCCCCAAACACTGGAGCCACAAGGGAGTCTTATCTAATGCAGCAGGCATCAGGATTTCCCCTCCACCTCCCCCTCCTTCCACAGTGCCTGAATCACTCTGACCTGGTGTTTATTTCTTCTCTGCTTTCATCCACTTTCCTCAGTTAATCGTCATTCTCACAGATCCCAATTTTCCTCTCCTGCTCCAATCCCAGTGAGCACACAATTCCCACTCTGATCTCCATCCGACTTACCTCCTTTCTTGTTGGATCCACTCCCTTAGGCAGGTCTTCGGCCTGTTTATTGATCAGTTGCTCCGCGGGAAAGGGGCTCGAGCATCCCATCCCTGAACATGCAATCTGACAACTGGTAGAGTTTTGAACTCTGTCTAAATCCTGGAAAGGAGGTGCAGGGGGATGGTGATGTTGAAGGGGGTAGAAAAAAAAAGGATTAAAAAGTGAAACATAAAACAGAATTATGTCTTGAATCCATAGAATCCCTCCAGTGCAGAAAGAGGCCATTCAGCCCATCAAGTCTGCACTGACTCTGCAAAAGAACATCCCACTCAGGCCTATCCCTTCCATTCTATTGCCGTAACCCCATGCACTTACCTTGGCTAATTCAGTTAACCCAGACATCTTTGGACACTAAGGCACAATTTAGCACGGCCAATCCACCAAGCACCTGGAGGAAACCCAAGCAGACACTGGGAGAACGTACAAATTCCACGCAATGACCCAAGGCTGAAATCGAATCCAGGTCCCTGGCACTGTGAGGCACAGTAACCTGGTGTTGAGAGGCTTCTTAAAGTCCAACAGCTTTATCTGTAGCAAACATCAATAGCTTTCGGAACTGGCTGTGCTTTCATCAGGTGGGTCAGTGCTAACCACTGTGCCACCCGCTGAGTTGTGGGTTCAAGTCCACTCTAGAAGAGAGTTCAGCATAATACCCAAGGCTGACAACTACAGGACAGAGGGAGTGCTGCACTGTCAGAGGTACAGCCTTTTGAGATGTTAATCAAAGGCTGGTCTTCCCTTTCAGGTAGGCTTTTCTTTTCTATTCATTCATGGGATGTGGGTGTTGCTGGCTAGGCTCAGCATTTATTGCCCATCACTAGTTACCTATCAGAAGCGGGTGGTGAGCCACCTTCTTGAACCTGCTGCAGACCATGTGATGTAGGTACATCCACACAGTGCTGTTAGACAGAGTGTTTCAGGATTTTGACCCAGTGACAATGAAGGAATGATTTCCAATTCAGAATGATGAGCAACTCGGAGGGAAACCTCCAAATGGTGGTAGGACCAGGTATCTGCTGCCTTTCTACCTTCTAGATGGTAGAGATTAAGGGTTTGGAAGTTGCTCTTGAAGGAGTTCACTCTTTCCCCATAATCCCACAACCTTTTTTCTTTAAATTATTTACTTCTCTTTTGAAAATTACTATTGAATCTGCTTCCGTGCTTTATCAGATAATACCTTCCAGATCACAACAGCATGCAGAGTACGAAAAATTTCAAGTCCCTCTGATGTTTTGAGTCATTATTTATAAATTGCTGTCCTCTGGTTAGTGAATTTTTGTTTTAAATTTATGCCATCAAACCTTTCATGGTTTTGGCACCTCTATCAGATCTGCATTTAATCCGTCTCCACCCTCTGCAGTCTCCCAAACAGAAGTCCCTCAGTCCCAGCATCATTCTGGTAAATCCCACACCCTTCAAGGCCTCGACATTCCAGTTCTGATGGAAAATGACAGAACCCGAGTTAACATTTCAGGTCCTCACTTCCACAGATGCTGAGTATTTTCCAGCATGTTTTGGAACTAAAAGAAGCTCCTTATGCCAATATTAAAATTCACCGTTATTCCCCACATCCTGTTTTGCTGCGAAAAGCATGCTTACCTGCATCAGCTCATCAATAACTTGAGGGTTATCCACCTCAGTCTTTATCTCTTCATGTTTTCCATGCTTAGAAAAGGAGAAAAAGAGAGGGAAACGCGAGTATCAGAATCCAATCTTATTACATTCCCGGAACAGTACCGAGGGAGTGCCGCGCTGCAGGGAGTGCTATCTTTCAGATGAAGATGTTGAACAGAGGCCATATGTGCACGAGTGGATAACAAAACTTGGACATCTTGTAAACCATGAAGAGAACAATGGAGAACTTGTAAAGCACAGATGTCTTGTTGAAGTTGTACAAGACATTGGTAAGGCCACATTTGGAATACTGTGTGCAGTTCTGGTTACCCTATTATAGGCAGGAGATTATTAAACTAGAAAGATTTGCTAGGATGCTACCGAAACTTGGTTTGAGTTATAAGGAGAGGCTAGATAGACTGGGACTTTTTTCTCTGGAGTGTAGAGACTTAGGGATGATCTTGTAGAAGTCTATAAAATAATGAGGGGCATAGATAAGCTAAATAGTCAACATCTTTCCCCAAAGGTAAGGGGATCTAAAACTAGAGGGCATAGGTTTGAGGGGAGAGATATACAAAGAGTCTAGAGAGGCAATATTTACTCCCACACAAGTGTCTGAAACAAGCTCCAGAGGCAGTAATAGGGGCTGCTACAATTTTGTCTTCAAAAAATATTTAGACACTTATATGGGTAAGATGGGTACAGAGGGATATGGGCCCAACATGGGCAATTGGGATTAGCTTAAAAACTGAGCAGCATGGACAAATTGGGCCAAAGGGCCTGTTTCTATGCTCTAAATCTCTGACTCTATGCTAGTGGAGTGACAGGTAAAGTTCCATGCAGACACATGCAAGGTGATGAATCTTGGTAAGAACATTAGAAAAGGGATAAAATTCTTAAGGGGTGGGGAGGGGGGAGGCTGCAGGAGCAGAGGGAGCTGGGTGTATCTGTGCACAGTTAACTGAAATGGCAGCATAGATGGAGAGAGCATTTAATGAAGCTTATAGAATCCTGGGCTTTATTAATAGGAGCACAGAGTACAAGAGCAAGGTTATGCTGAACTTCACAAGACACTAGTTAGACTGGAATTTTGTGTACAATTGTGGGAGTCACACCATAGGAATGATGTGAACATATTGGAGAGAGTACAGAAGAGGTTTATAAGAATGGTTCCAGAGATGAGAAACTTCAGTTATGAGGATAGATTGGAGAGGTTGGGACTGTCTCCTTGGAGAACATAGAACAGTACAGCGCAGTATAGACCCTTCAGCTCTCAATGTTGTGCTGAACTATGTCCAAACCCAAGATCAAGCTATCCCACTCCCTATCATTCTGGTGTGCTCCATGTGCCTATCCAATAACCACTTGAAAGTTCCAAAAGTGTCTGACTCCACGATCAGAGCAGGCACCCCAACCACTCTGAGTAAAGAATCCACTTTCGGACATCCGTCCTACATCTCCCACCATGAACCTTATTATTATGCCCCCTAGTAATAGCTATATCCACCTGAGGAAATAGTCTCTAAATGTCCACTCTATCTATCCCCCTCATCATCTTATAAGATCTTATTTCTATTAAGTCGCCTCTCATCCTTCTCCGCTCTAGAGAGAAAAGCTCCAGCTCCCTCAACCTTTCCTTATAAGACCTACCAGGCAGCATCCTGGTAAATTTCCTCTGCATTCTCTCTGATGCTTCCAAACCCTTCTTATAGTGAGGCGACCAGAACTGCACACAATATTCCAAACATGGTCTCATCAAGGAGAGAAGGCGGCTAAGAGAAGATTTGATAAAAATTGTCAAAATCATGAAGGGGCTGGGCAGAGCAGACAGGGAGAAATGGTTCCCATTCATAAAAGGATCAAGAATGAGAGAGAGGGAGAGAGAGCGCGAACTCAAAGTAATTGACAAAAGGAGCAAGTGTGATGAAAGAAAGCCTAGCGAGTGTTTTGGGCCAGGAATGCACTGCCTGGAAGTGTGGTGGAAGCAGGTTTAATTGACGCATTCAAGAGGGCATTAGATGATTTGAATGATGTGCAGGGGTACATGGAAAAGGCAGGGAAATGGCATGAAGTCATGATGTTTATTTGGGGAGCTGGTGCAGACACAATGGGTCAAAGGGCCTCATCTAACAATTCTGTGAAAGATCCCAGGGCTAGAACTTCAAAGAACAGTGGAATCTCTGGTATTCTGGAACCATATTTCTCTCAACCAGTGCAATTGTTAAACCATATTCTTGTTATTTAGATCACGGCTGTCTGCAGGGGGTTGCTGCAGGATTGTTACGTGCTGTGAGACATCCTGAGATTATGAAAGGTGCTATCCTTTTCTTTCAAAATTCATTACATTCTTCCCAGAAAGAGGTTGGCTGCCACGATGGCCAGAAAGACATTTTCTCACATCTTCCTGCCTAGGAGACCATTCAGCCCACTGTCTGTGGCAAAAAAGTCACAATCAGTCCCACTCCCCTTTCCATTTTCCCCATAACTCTACAAACCCTTCCTTTCCAAATATTATCTCATTTATTTTTTAAAGTTATTATTGAATCTGCTTCCAATGCATTTTAGGTTACTCCTGTATAAAAACCAAAATAGAAAGAAATCGTCTAGCTTTTATGTTTATTATTTTTAATCCGTGTCCTTCCGTTACACACTGGACATAGAAGCTGGTTCACTTTATCCATCATCAGGAACTCACTACCTTCTCTGCTCCACGAACAATTCCAGGTTTGGGCCCCTCACCCCTGAAACCGTTTTAGTAAATTCCCTCTTCCATCCTCCCCAAGGCCCTCACACCCTCCCCGAAGGTGTGCTGCCCAGAATGGGGCAACTCTCCAGCTGAGGTCTCATCAGTGATGTCAAAAAGGTTTAGCACAGCCTCTTTTGCTTGTTTATCCCGAGCCTCCAGTTGGAATCTTACAGTGTGGAAGGAGGCCATTTGGCCCATCAAGCCTGCAGTGACAATAATCCCATCTAGGCCCAATTCCTGTAACCCTGCTTAATCCCTGTGACATTAATGGACAAGTCATCATGGCCAATCCACCTAACTCACACACCTTTGGACTATGGGAGGAAACCCATGCAGATACAGGAAGAATGTGCAGACTCTGCATAGACAGCAACCCAAGCTGGGAGTTGAATCTCAGTCCTTGGCGCTGTGAGGAAGCAGTGCTAACCACTGTGCCACCATGCCAGCTACATATAACCAAGCTTTCTCTCCACCTTTGAATGGCCTTACTGCCACATTCATATAGATCTGTCCTGATCCAGGTCTCTGTTCCTACACCTTACCCACTTTGGTTCCTTTCTGTGAATATACTCAATGGCTGAGGATCTGAAGTCCACTGGGGAGAGAATTTTAAAAACCCACAACCCTCTGATCGAAGGAAATTGTCACCCCAGTCCTGGACCCTTAATGTCTTACCCAAAGAGCACAGGCCCTTGCTTTAGATTGACCAGCCGAGGGGAAGATGATATTTATCCTGTCAAGCAATGTGTACATTCCAATGAGATCAGGCCTCATTCTCAATGCCAAAGGAAAAGGTCCATTTCTCCTCAGATAGAGTTTATTAATTGGCTATCAGTCTGGAAGAATCATTGTCACACTTCCTCAAAGTATATCATAAGGAAGAGAGACCAAAACATTACACAATTTCAGGTGCGATCTCATCAAACCCTGTGCAATTGCAGTAAGACTCCCTTATCCTCACAACCCCTTTACAATAATGGCCAATGTGTAGCATTGGGATTGGTTAAAAATAAGGGGTTGCTCATTTAAGACAGAGGAGGAAACACTTCTCTTCCTGAGGATCATTAGTCTTTTTGCCTTTTCAGGAAGTGTTTCTTTGAATACTTCAAAGGCAGAACGAGATAGATTCTTGATTAGATTATAAAGGTGAAAGTTTAATCGGGGGTTGGAAGGAATGTTGGGGCTGAGATTACGTGATCTTATTGAACGGTGGAGCAGGCTTGAGGGGCCTACTCCTCAAACCCAATCTCTTGCTGAATTGCAGGGTCACGGGGAGTTTCAGTAGGGAAGTTGCTCTGGTGGGAGCTAGCAAAGACAAGACAGGCCAAATGGCCTCCTTATCCGTTGTAACCATTTCTGAGCTACCTGGAAAGTAAATGGCTTGATGTTAAGAACCCTGCAAATATGGTTTACTTGAGAAAGGATATACTGGCACTAGAGGGAGTGCAGAGGGGATTCACTAGGTTGATACCAGAGTTGAGAGGGTTGACTTTTGAGGAAAGACTGAGTAGACACGGGCTATATATATTGGCATTCCAAAGAACAAGGGGAGATCTTATAGAAACATACATGATTGTGAAGGGAATGGATGAGATAGCAGGGAAGGTGTTTCCATTGGCAGGTGAAAGTAGAACTAATGGGCATAGCCTCAAAATAAGGGGGAGTAGATTTAGGACTGAGTTGAGGGGGAACTTCTTCACACAAAAGGTTGTGAATCTGTGGAATTCCCTGTCCAGTGAAGCAGTTGAGGTACCTCATTGAATGTTTATAAAGGCAAGGATAGGTAGATTTTTGAACAGTCAAGGAATTAAGGGTTATGGTGAGCGGGCGGATAACTGGAGCTGAGTCCACAAAAAGATCAGCCATGATATTATTGAATGGCGGAGCAGGCTGGAGGAGCCAGATGGCCTATTTCTGCTCCTGGTTCTTATGGATTAGAAACAACGTCACCTACTTACATTCCACAGATACTGATCCCAGGCCATGAACCAGCCAGTGAAAGTTGGGGGCTCGAAGCCTTGCCTGATGGTTATGATGGGGGTGTCAGGGTCACGCTTGCTTGGGTGGGTGTCTAAGTATTCTTGTGCAACGACAATGGAATTCTTCTTCTCGTCTTCGTTGGCTCCTTTACCGATCCACAGAAAAATCTGCCAGGTGAGAAAAGAGAACATTTAGCTTCCAACTCAGACAAGACTGGGCCTCTTTTCTCTGGAGGCCCAATCATAGAAACCGTACAGAAGGAGGCCATTTGGCCCATCGAGTCTGCACCGACAACAATCCCACCCAGGCCCGTAACCTCACATATTGACCCCGCTAATCCCGGGACACTAAGGGGCAATGTAGCACGGCCAGTCCATCTAACCAGCACATCTTTAGACTGTGGGAGCACCCAGAGGAAACCCAGGCAGACAGGGGAGAACATGCAAACTGCACAGAGAGAGTGACCCAAGCCAGGAATTGAATCTGGGATCCCTGGCGTTGTGTTAGCAGCAGTGCTAACCACTGTGTCACGTGGCTATGCTTCGTAATGGAAGCTGGAAAAGAGATGTGGACAGGGGGAGGCAAATAGGTCCTGCACTATGGCAGAAATAATAAATGTGTAGAGTATAGGGCAAATGGTAGGATTCTTAGTAGTCTAGATGAACAGAGGGATCTTGGTGTGTATGTGCATAGACCCCTGAAAGTAGGCAGTCAGGTCGAGAAGGTTGTTAGGAAGGCATATGGAGTCTTGGCTTTTATTGGTAGAGGGATTGAATTTCGGAGCCGCAACGTCATGTTGCAACTGTACAAAACTCTAGTGCAGCCGCACTTGGAGTATTGTGTGCAGTTCTGGTCCCCACATTATAAGAAAGATATGGAGGCATTGGAGAGGGTACAGAGGAGGTTTACCAGGATGTTGCCTGGTATGGAGGGCAGGTATTATGAGGAGAGGCTGAGGGATTTGAGGTTGTTTTCGTTAGAAAGGAGGAGGCTAAGAGGGGACCTGATCGAAACATATAAGATGATTAGAGGTTGAGATAGGGTGGACAGTGATAGCCTTTTTCCTAGGATGGAAAAAGCTAGCACGAGGGGAAACAGCTTTAAATTAAGGGGTGATAGTTATAGGACGGATATCAGAGGTAGGTTCTTTACCCAAAGGGTGGTTCGGAAGTGGAATGCCCTGCCTGCAGCAGTTGTAGATGCGCCAAGTTTGGTGGTGTTTAAGAGGTTAGTTGATAAGTATATGGAAGAGAAGGGAATGGTTTAGTTTGGAGGGGCATTGCTTTTTATATTGGTCGGCGCAACATCGAAGGCCGAAGGGCCTGTTCTGTGCTGTAATGTTCTATGTTCTATGTTCCAACGGGAAGGTGGGTGATGTACACCCTTTACCTGCTTTTGTGTCCCTAATAACCCTCATCCAACAAAAAAAAAAATCAAGCAATCTGTAATTATTAATGGAGACAATAAGTAAAACACAAACTGGCAGGGAGATTCCAGTATGGGCTGTACAATCTTTGTAGCAGCTTCCTAACAAACTCTATCTAACAAACTCCAGCACTGATCCAAGACCAGGACTCCAAACTGATTGCAGGGACGAGATTTCACGCGTGACATTATAATTATTTATTTTCATAAACCTGCTCCCAGGTGTCCAAGAGCATGACATCAGAATCATCAAGATCATCCTGGGTGAAATCCACAATCTCCGTGGCAACAAAGCGCCCAGTCTGGTTGGAGCATTCAAACAGGCGTGCAACAATAGCATCAGACTCCTCTTGTAGCCTGAAATGAAAAACATCACTGGTAATTGCAAGAGTAACTGAGATCCTTTACCCTGTTTGCTTGAGTCTCCACTCACCTGAGGAAGGAGCAGTGCTCTGAAAGCTCGTGATTCCAATAAAACCCATTGGACTTGAATCAAGCGCTGTGAGACTTTAGTCTATGCAACAACTTCATTTAAAGATATTTCTGCTGATGCAACTGACTAACTAACTATATGTACAATCAGAAGGCTAAAAGGTTAACTAAAAAAAATTGACTGCATTCCCGAAGGGTACACAATACAGCCAAACAAATTTTTCACAACAGCAGCTGCAAAGATTGTTTGTCTATGATAGAGACAGACTGCGTAAAACATTTCCAATAATAAGATAATGATTGAAATATAGTTTGGATTTTAGCGTGTTTGTGTTTTCTCAGTTTGAAATTTCTTCAGGTTCAATACAGGCTCTGGCAGTGGCAAGCAGTCTCCAAATTTGATTTTGTCACGTTAATCTTTTTAGGTTCTGTTCAATAAAGGAAAACCATTTTACAACTCATATCAGTGCTGTCCCTATGTCAATCAAATGGACAGAAAGCAGCTATCAATAGCATGGTGCCAAGATCTTTGGACACTGCCCCAAGGCCAGGCAGCTTGTAAGAAACCCGCTTGAATGAGCTTCAAGTTTTTAGGTGTCCAGATCACCAACAATCTATCCTGGTCCCCCGTGCTGACGCTATAGTTAAGAAAACCCACCAATGCCTTTACTTCCTCAGAAGGCAAAGGAAATTTGGCACGTCAGTGACGACACTCACCAACTTTTACAGATGCACCATAGAAAACATTCTTTGTATCACAACTTGGTATGGGCTCCTGCTCTGTCCAAGGCCTCAAGAAACTACCAAAGGTCATAACTATAGCCCAGTTCATTATACAAACCAGTCTTCTATCTTCCCACTGCCTCGACAAAGCAGCCCGCATAATCAAGGACTCCACACACCTAAGACATACTTTTTTTCACCTTCTTCCTTCAGGAAAAAGATACAAAAGTCTGAGGTCACGTATCAACTGACTCAAGAACAGCTTCTTCCCTGCTACTGTCAGATTTTTGAATGGACTTGTCCCACATTAAGTTGATCTTTCTCTATGACTGTAACACTACATTCTGCACTCTCTCCTTTCCTTCTCTATGAATGGTGTGCCTTTTTTGTATAGTGTGCAAGAAGCAATACTTTTCATTATATACTAATACATGTGACAATAATAAATCAAAAATATGCCTACAATAGGCCTGTACGTGTTTATGCTAGCCTCAAAAGAATAAATATGGATTTCTGAAGAACAGAATCCGCAGAAGAAGAAATGAATCTCAAGCTTGATGAATTTGGATCCCTCTTCACGTCCGTACAGCGCAAGGATACAAATACCCCTATGGGTCAGATGAGTATAGATTTTAATTACTATGTTTGTAAAATTATAGTTACAGGGGAGTAGAAGCATTGATTTGTGATAATGAGACAGAGAGAGAGGAGAGAAGGAGAAAGAGAGAGAGAGGGAGAGTGTTATAACTGTCATTACTATTTAAAAAGTTTTGTTATATTTTCCTAATAAAGTGCAATTTAATTTAATGATAACGATCTTGGGTCTATCAATTAACCGGAGCAAGGATCTCGGTTAACACCTATCAAATTCTTTAAAAGATATGAAATATCTCAAATCAGAGCATCTCCCAAAATTCTAAATTTGTGAAAAAGGTCCTAGTACAAAACAACCTCGTCCACCAAAATCAGATCTTCATTTGGATTAATATCAGTGACAAGGTATATTCCGTCTGATCATAGTTTTCATGACGTACATCAGGTTATTCCTGAATTATGGTTCAAGGGTCAGTTTGACAAGGTGATATTGTTGAATACATAATCACCTTTTTGTGATGTAGTTCACAAAAACTATCGAACCAAGATATAAATGATTAATAAAGCACTGCAGTAGTTGACAGGAATGCTGTCCTGGGTGTGATTAACACCAAAACACGTTTCTAAAATTGTATTTCTACATCAGCACATTAGGAGTACAATATTAAGGGTAGGTCTCTTAGCACTGGAGAGGAGCCGAAGGACCTTGGGGTCCGGGTCCACTGGACTCTTAAATCAGCCTCACAGGTGGAGGATGTGATCAAGGCGGCGTAAGGTGTACTAGCCTTCATTAATCGAGGGATTGAGTTTAGGAGTCAGGAGGTAATGCTGAAACTTTATAAGACCCTTGTCAGACTCCACTTGGAGTATTGTGCTCAGTTCTGGTCGCCTCACTACAAGAAGGATGTGGAAGCTATTGAAAGGGTGCAGAGGAGATTTACAAGGACGTTGCCTGGATTGGGTGCCTTGCCTTATGAGGGTATGTTGAGGGAACTCGGTCTTTTCTCCCTGGAGAGACGAAGGTTGAGAGGTGACCTGATAGAGGTTTATAAAATATCGAGAGGTGCAGATAGGGTGGATTCTCAAAGGCTATTTTCCAGGGCTGAAATGGTCGCTACGAGAGGACACAGGTTTAAGGTGCTAGGGAGTAGATAGAGGAGATGTCAGGGGTAAGTTTTTCACTCAGAGGGTGGTGAGTGGGGGAATCAGCTGCTGTTGGTGGTGGTGGAGGCGAACTCGTTGGGGTCTTTTAAAAGACTTCTGGATGAGTACATGGGATTTAATGAGATTGAGAGTTACAGATAGGCATAGGTAGGGATACGATCGGCGCAACTTGTGGGCCGAAGGGACTGTTTGTGCCGTAGTTTCTCTATGTTTTATGTTCTAACACCATTTGGTTAGGAATTGGCTAGCAGATAGAAGACAGAGGGTGGTGGTTGATGGGAGATATTCATCTTGGAGTTCGGTGACAAGTGGTGTACCTCAGGGGTCTGTTGTGGGGCCCCTGCTGTTTGTAATTTTTATAAATGATCTGGATGAGGGTATTGAAGGATGGATTAGTAAATTTGCAGATGACACTAAAGTCGTTGGAGTGGTAGATAGTGAAGAGGGGTGTTATAGTTTGCAGAGGGATTTGGACAAGTTGCAGAGCTGGGCCGAGAGGTGGCAAATGGAGTTTAATGTGGAAAAGTGTGAGGTAATGCAATATGGCAGAAATAATAAATGTGTAGAGTATAGGGCAAATGGTAGGATTCTTAGTAGTCTAGATGAACAGAGGGATCTTGGTGTGTATGTACATAGATCCCTGAAAGTAGGCAGTCAGGTCGAGAAGGTTGTTAGGAAGGCATATGGAGTCTTGGATTTTATTGGTAGAGGGATTGAATTTCGGAGCCGCAACGTCATGTTGCAACTGTACAAAACTCTAGTGCGGCCGCACTTGGAGTATTGTGTGCAGTTCTGGTCCCGCATTATAAGAAAGATGTGGAGGCATTGGAGAGGGTACAGAGGAGGTTTACCAGGATGTTGCCTGGTATGGAGGGCAGGTCTTATGAAGAGAGGCTGAGGGATTGAGGTTGTTTTCGTTAGAAAGAAGGTGGCTAAGAGGAGACCTTATTGAAACATATAAGATGATTAGAGGTTTAGATAGGGTGGACAGTGATAGCCTTTTTCCTAGGATGGAGAAAGCTAGCACGAGGGGACACAGCTTTAAATTAAGGGGTGATAGTTATAGAATGGATATCAGAGGTAGGTTCTTTACCCAAAGGGTGGTTCGGGAGTGGAATGCCCTGCCTGCAGCGGTTGGAGATGCGCCAAGTTTGGTGGCGTTTAAGAGGTTAGTTGATAAGTATATGGAAGAGAAGGGAATGGTTTAGTTTGGAGGGGCATTGCTTTTTATATTGGTCGGCGCAACATCGGAGGCCGAAGGGCCTGTTCTGTGCTGTAATGTTCTATGTTCTATGTTCTATTTGATTCACCCCAAAGTGCTTTAACTTCAAGGGATTTTTGAAGTCATCATTATAATGTGGGATCTTTCTGTGTGTGTTTCCTACTATTGGGAAGCTGGGGAGAGTAATTGTAGATTGGGAGGTAGGAAGTTAGAATTTGCAGTTTGTAAAACGTGGTATTGGGGAAAGCATTGTGTGGTCCTGTTAAAAGATGGTGCTTTTTCTGTGCTTAGAGATGTAAAAATGCAGATACAAATATTTCAGTTTGGGCTCTCTTTGTATCAAAAGGTCAAGCAGCAGTTTTTAACCAAGGCAACAGGCTTTTGAATTCAGTCAATTTGAATCAGGCACTTACATTCCAAAAACCTATTAAATTTAAATCGAATGGTTTTGACAACCTAGGGCTAATCCTATTGTGGAAATATTGAGATGTCCTTATGGGTTTAAAAGAAGGGGATAGCGGGACAAAGAGTAGAGCAACTGCCAGAATAACAGCCTCACAACGGAGAGGATCTCTGACTCACAGCTTCCTCTGTCTTAGAGAAAGCACCATCTAGGTAGCAAAGAAGAAAGAAGTTCCAGACAGAAGGATCAACAGAGAAGGCCCAGAATATCCCCAAAGACACAAAACCTGGTTGTAATTAGAATGACTAAATTCTATGGTGAATGAGTGGGAATTGTATTTATTGGAACAGCGTACCAGTAGAATCTTGTTTTATTTGAGAATGGTTAGAAGGGATTTATTTGGTTTAATAGTTTAGATAATTTGTTCATCATTAGATGAATAAATTGTTGTGTGTTGATTTTAGAGAGCGCGTCAGGGATTTATTTTGTATTTAACCACTAGAAGTTGCTGAAGAGAAGGTCATTGAAATGTAGAAGATGGGAGCAGGAAGAGGCCATTCGGCCCTTTGAGCCTGTTCACCATTCATCACAATCATGGCTGATTATCCAACTCAATAGTTAATCCTGCTTTTTCCTCCCCCACTCATGATCTTCGATCCCATTCACTCCAAGCATTGTATCCAGCCGCCTCTTCAATACATTCAATGTTTTGGCATCAACTACTTCTTGTAGTAATGAATTCCTGCTCTTTGGGTGAAGAAATATCTCCTCATTTTCATCCTAAATGGTCTATCCCAAATCCTCAGATTATGAACCCTAGTTCTGGACTCCCCCACCATCGGGAACATCCTCCCTGTATCTACCCTGTCTAACCCTGTTAGAATTTTATAAGTCCCTATGAGATCCTTCCTCTTTTGTCTGAACTCCAGCAAAAAAATCTAACCTAGGTCAATCCCTCCTCATACATCAGTCCTGCCATCCCTGGAATCAGCTGGAATCTTCACTGCATTCCCTTGAAAGTAAGGGAATCTTTCCTTAAAAAAGGAGACCAAAACTGCACACAATGTTCTAGGTGTGGCCTAACCAAGGCCCTGTATAATTGCAACAACACATCCCTGCTCCTGTACTCGAAACCTCTCACAACGAAGGCCAACGTACCATTTGCCTTCTTTACCGCCTGCTGCACCTGCACACATACCTTCAGTAACTGGTGCACAAGAACACCCAGGTCCCTCTGCACACTCTCCTCTCCCAATTTAGCACCATTCAGGTCACACCGCTTCACACATACTTTTTACAGATTATAGGATGAGATATTATTCCTCTTTGGCTGTTAGTTCTGAGACAGGAACCCACCTCTGCTTTATAACACCTACAAACAGCAATGTGATAAGTAATCAGGGTTGTTTGTAAACATATTGGACCCTTGTCTTCAAAATAACGAGATCTTGCCTGATGCTATCCACCCGAACGAACAGACAAAGCCACGGGTTTAAAAGCTGCACAAGAAAGATGGCTGCTTCAAAAACATGCATCTTACTCAGTACTGCACAGCCATTGAGAGAGGGAGGGACAAGCGTGATTCCTGCTGGACATATTTGCTCAATTATCATCACAGTGGCTTTGCCTTCAGCAGGTGAATGGGTGTACCTTTTACTGTCGGCATATGGTCCCTTCCCTCCAAGAGATACCCAGAAGTCAGCAGGCTCTTGGCCCTCGTACACGCTTTGCTTGTCCTGCCTGGAGATGGTATCAGCCACTTTCTTGGCAACTTCTCTCTCGTCACCACTGCACCCCTACAACAGAAAAGTGAAGGTGATACAAACTTGAACTTTCTTACTCATTGTTAATATTCTTCTCTTCATCCTAAGGAAGGCACCACACATTTTCATTTAGAACATGAATCCTCCATTCTCAGGTGGGAATTTACATCGGGGTGAATGAATAAATTGCCTGCATCCCGTTGTAGATGAGGCAGTGTTGGGAAAATGCCAATTGTGTAAGAATAATTCCCCCCCCCCAGTAGCATCCAATGCATAGAAAGGATTTTATGTGTTACATGATGCAAACATCGGCTCCACAAAGTGAGCAAGAAAAACAATGAGAGCCTTTTCTTCAAACCTCATTGGTCTTCACCTTGGCTGGCAGGCTGGTGATTTGGCCATTTTCAAATTCAGAAGTCTAGTTGATCCAGTATTCCCCCACCCTCCACCATCACCTTCCTCCCAATTAATTAAACCAGGTGCACCAGGATTTAAATTCACTTCCACTTGTGGTGGATGAATTACAGCTTGTTTGAAGGGAATAAATAAAAAGGAACATAAAACAAATGAAGAATCTCATTTGGAATCAAAATGGTTTCTCTTGCCACCAGATGCTGAGTTGTTCCAGCATTTCCTGTAAGGCATCGATGTTATGGTTCAGGTCCGAAACTCCAAAGTTATTTATGGAGCCCATCTGAATAAGTTTTGCATCTTGAATTTGGCTAGGATAAGCATGAGATATTTCACTTCAGGTATGATTCAAATGACCCATTAGGGAGCTTTATCAAATAAATAATATAGTTATCCTATAATTAAAGAAAATTAGCAAGAATTTTAATCAATTACAAACAAGAAACAAAATAACATCTAAAATGTATAACCTTTAAACAAATATCTCTGATGTGTTCCAATTAAAACCAAAACCATTAAACAACAAAAACCCTGTTCACAGGTTTAACAGCACAGTGTACAGCTCACATGATAATTAAAACTTAAGTCCTTTGGTTGAAGTCTGCACTTTTGTGGATTCATTCCTAACAGTTTAGGGATCAGACAGCTTCCCAAAGCACCAGAAGACTCCAGTTCAGCCCCCAACAACAGCAAACTTCTATCCTTCAGGAAAACAAGACCTGAGAATCATTGAATCCTACAGTGCAGGAGGCGGCCATTCAGCCCATTGAGTCTGCACCGACCACAATCCCACCCAGGCCCTATCCCCATAACCCCATGCATTGACCCTAGCTAGTCCCCCTGACACTAGGACAATTTAGCATGGCCAATCTATCGAACCTGTACATCTTTTTGGACTGTGGGAGGAAACCTAGGCAGACATGGGGAGAATGTGCAGATTTAACACACAGTGATCCATGCTGGGAATTAAAACCAGGTCCCTGGTGCTGTGAGGCAGCAGTGCTAACCACTGTGCCACCTTGTTGTCTTAAATATATTTTTGACTGCACATCTCATTTTACTTTCCTGGAACAGACATTTTTTTTCTGATGTGAAAGAATTCTTCCACAAATTAATCATGAATCACTATCACCTGCTTTCTGAACTTAAACCAGGCACTTTGCGAAATGTCACTTTTCCCACAATTGCCCTAGCTTATCCCAATATGAGCTGCTACTTCCATTAATAGCTTCAACTGGTTTTCAGCTACAATGTGGAGATGCCGGCTGGACTGGGGTAAAAGTCTTACAACACCAGGTTAAAGTCCAACAGGTTTACTTGGTAGCACAAGACACAAGCTTTCGGAGCACTGCTCCTTCGTCAGGTAAATGGGAGTTCCGTTCACAAACAGGGCATGAAAAAATTCAATTTGCAAGATAATGATTGGAATGCGAGTCTTTACAAATAATCAAATTTAAAGAGACAGACAACACGAGTGGAGAGAGAATTATGTACAGGTTAAGGAGATGTGTATTGTCTCCAGACAGGACAGTTAGAGAGATTTTGCAAGCCCAGGCAAGTCATGGGGGTTACAGACGGTGTGACATGAAGCCAAGATCCCGGTTGATCCTCATGTGTGCAGAACTTGGCTATCAGTTTTTGCTCAGTAGCTCTGTATTGTCGTGTGTTGTGAAGGCCACCTTGGAGAACACTTACCTAAAGGTCAGAAGCTGAATGCCCGTGACTGCTGAAGTGTTCCCCAACAGGAAGAGAACACTCCTGCCTAGTGATTGCTGAGCGGTGTTCATTCATCTGCATGGTCTCCCCAATGTACCATGTCTGGACTTGTAAAATCTCACTAACTGTCCTGGTTGGGGACAACACACGTTCCTTGAACCTGTGCTTGGCCCTCTCTTCACTCACATTGTCTGTACCTTAAAGACTTGATTACCTGTAAAGACTCGCATTCTTACCATTATTCTGTAAATTGAGTTTGTGTCTTTATATGCCCTGTTTGAGAACAGAACTCCCACTCACCTGAGAAGGGGCAACACTCTGAAAGCGAGGGGAGTTTGCTACCAAATAAATCTGTCGGACTTTAACCTGGTATTGTGAGACTTGTAACTTCAGCTAACCAGTAGCAAAAATAGCAGGAAGAGGGGGAAAAACACTTGTTTGCTGTCACTTCTAAAACCCAACTGAAACCAAAACAACTCTCATCATTTCCCATCAATGATATCACTCAAGGCTGTGAGTGTGAGGCACATGGAAGGGCTGCAGGAATCATCTTTTTATTAAAAACCCTTTCTTAAAGTTACAATACCACCACATGAGAACGGCTATTGGACCCCAATCTTAGTGCCAAGACAGTCTGAAACATGCTCACCTTTCCATACCACAGAAAGCAACGGCTACTAGTCTTCAGCACAAAGACATCGTTGGAATTGAGGGAAGCAAAGCGTACTGGCACTTCAAATGTCTTGGTTTTGTATTCATTCTTTCCACGGATTTGGTAGAGATGCGAGCGGGCATCTTGTTCCTTCTCTGCGTCGATGTAACTCCCCTGAAAAAAAAAGACAGATATTGTTTTAAAGCTTATTTATTAACACAAGCCTACTTGTGACATTAACATTGCATTGAAGTTACAGTGAAAACCCTCTAATCGCCACACACTGGTGCCTGTTCGGGTACACTGAGGGAGAATTCAGCATGGCCAATGCTACCCAGCTTACACATCTTTCAGACTGTGGGAAGAAAACACACAGACACGGGAGAACGTGCAGACTCTGCATAGACAGTGACCCAAGCCAGGAATCAAACCAGGGTCCCTGGCTCTATGCTCAAAACCACAAGGGATATTTATAAAGCCGGATAAGACCCCAACAATTTTCTATCGCAAAGAGAAAATGCTAGAAAATCTCAGCAGATCTGGCAGCATTTGTAAGGGGACATTTCAAATCCAGATGATCCTTTGTCAAATTTTCTAACAATTTCCATTACTTTCATATTTTGGCATAAATAATGAGTGATTCTGTTGAGAAATTAGGAATTTTTAAATCAAAACAAGCTTCATTCATAATATTACAAAACGATGCAGGTGAGCTGAGGTAGGAGAAGTATGTATAGGTTATGACAGAGATAGAGCGGAGTCAGTTCCAAAAGGTCAGAGGATCTTTGAGACCGGTTCTGTCTCTGGAATGTCATTATAGAAAGACTGCGCACACCCAAACCCAAGTTTCCTGCCCTTCGCCCACCGTACCCCACTTACCTCAAAAACTATAAGTTTGCCTTTAAAAATGGCAGTCAAGTGTTGCGGTTCTTTCCCCATGGTGACACGGACTTGCACAAGCTCTCCATTGTACTGCTGGTCAAGGCTTACGGCCTGGTAGGCAGAGGCTGTGATGTCACCCTGACTGGCGTGCTTACCCTGAAAGAAAACAGAAGGAAAACCAAGTCAAAATCTCCTTGTGCCTTTCCCATGAAGCTTACGGCACCTGACATACCTTCTATATTCGATGGATAAGATGATGAAACAGGAGTGAGAGTAGGCCTTCAGCCTGCTCTGTTATTGTGAGAGATCACAACCAACCTTCAGCATCCAATGTTCACCTTGTGAGTACAATAAGAAGTCTCACAACACCAGGTTAAAGTCCAACAGGTTTATTTGGAATCACGAGCTTTCAGAGCACTGTTCCTTCCTCAGGCAAGGACAGAGCAGTGCTCCAAAAGCTCCTGATGCCAAATAAACCTGTTGGACTTTAACCTGGTGTTGAAACTTCTTAATGTGCCCACCCCAGTCCAATACCAGCACCTCCACATCACTTTACAAGGAGTGATTACACAAGCTTGGATTGCCTCAAATTTAGAACATTTAAATAGGCCTACTTGATCCTATTTATAAACTCCTCCCACACTCCCCCAAAACTCACTGATTAGATTCCAGTCTGTAACTCACTCCGGGGTACCTGTTATTCTATATATAAACCACTCCGAACCCCTCGATTAGATTCCAGTCTGTAACTCACTCCCGGGTATCTGTTATTCTATATATAAACCATCCCGAACCCCTCGATTAGATTCCAGTCTGTAACTCACTCCGGGGTATCTGTTATTCTATATATAAACCACCCCGAACCCCTCGATTAGATTCCAGTCTGTAACTCACTCCCGGGTATCTGTTATTCTATATATAAACCATCCCGATCCCTTCGATTAGATCCCAGTCTGTAACTCACTCCCGGGTATCTGTTATTCTATATATAAACCACCCCGAACCCCTTGATTAGATTCCAGTCTGTAACTCACTCCCGGGTATCTGTTATTCTATATATAAACCATCCCGAACCCCTCGATTAGATTCCAGTCTGTAACTCACTCCCGGGTATCTGTTATTCTATATATAAACCACCCCAAACCCCTCGATTAGATTCCAGTCTGTAACTGACTCCCGGGTATCTGTTATTCTATATATAAACCACCCCGAATCCCTCGATTAGATTCCAGTCTGTAACTCACTCCCGGGTATCTGTTATTCTATATATAAACCATCCCGAACTCCTCGATTAGATTCAAGTCTGTAACTCACACCCGGGTATCTGTTATTCTATATATAAACCACCCCGAACCCCTCGATTAGATTCCCGTCTGTAACTCACTCCCGGGTATCTGTTATTCTATATATAAACCACCCCGAACCCCTCGATTAGATTCCAGTCTGTAACTCACTCCGGGGTACCTGTTATTCTATATATAAACCACTCCGAACCCCTCGATTAGATTCCAGTCTGTAACTCACTCCGGGGTATCTATTATTCTATATGTAAACACCCCCGAACCATTTGATTAGTTTCCCTTACTCACTCCCAGATGAAATTAGAGTTATAAGTATGCAGTGTCACACGGACCTGCCAGAAGTAGAGGATGTGATGGAGCTTGTTGCTGACGGTATAGGAGTACAGAATCAGGTAGCAGTTTGCACTGTAGAAACGTCCTTGCTTTCTCTTCTCTACGGGTTTCAGCTCCAGATCCTCGATCACCCATACCTGGAAGCAGATCAGATTGGTCAGCGAGGACAGAGAGATGGCAGATTTCATCTGCATCCTGGTGTGCAGGATGTAGGGATAGTGGGACTACCACCAGTCCCAGAGTGAGAAGGGAAAAGAGAGGTGAATGTTGGAGAGAAGGTCTTTGTATCAGTGTACAGTGAAAAGTATATTTCTTGCACACTCTACAGATAAAGCGTACTTTACATAGAGAAGAGAGAGTGCAGAATGTAGTGTTACAGTTATAGCTAGGGTGTAGAGAAAGAACAACTTAATGCAAGATAGGTCTGACAGCAGCAGGGAAGAAGCTGTTCTTGAGTTGGTTGGTATGTCATCTCAGACTTTTATATTTTCCCGATGGAAGAAGGGAGAAGACAGTATGATCCAGTGTACATTGGGGCCCTTAATTATGCTGGCTGCTTTGCTGAGGCAGTGGGAAGTGTAGACGGGGTCAATGGATGGGAAGCTGGTGTGTGTGATGAATTGGGCTACGTTCATGACATTTTGCAATTCCATGCAGTCTTGAGCAGAGCAGGAGCCCATACCAAGCTGTGGTACAACCAGAAAGAATGTTTTCTATGGTGCATCTATAAACATTGATGAGTTGTAGCTGACGTGCCAAATTTCCTTAGTCTTCTGAGAAAGTACAGGCGTTTGTGGGGCTCTCTTAACTATAGTGTCGGCATGGGGGGCCAGGTCAGATTGCTGGTGATCTGGACACCTGAGAACTTAAAGGGTCTCTTGGGCAGACAGAAAAAAAATGGCAAATCTAAAATCATTTACCAACCAATGGTTGGAGGGAAGGGAGTCCCATGTCTCTTACCCTTCCCCATTCCAAGTACCAGATTATATTGAACATGTTTAATTAGTTACACTAAACCCATTGTTGAACAGGCAGTGCCAGTTTGGAACGCCGGACTAACCGAAGAGGTGATAAGTGCTGAAAAATGAGCACCAAAAGCAATCCTCGGTGAAACGTACCAAAGTGAGTGACACTAAAACCAGGGAAATAAAAGCAAATTCCTGCTGGAACATGAAACAAAAAAAAAAAACAGAAAATGCTGGAAAATCTCAGCAGGTCTGGCAATACCTGTGGAGAGAGAATCGAGCCAGCCTTTCGAGCCTGGATGACCCTTGGTCACAAACTATGGAATGTGTTCCCTTGTTGGGATTTAGAAAAAGTACGAGCATCACGTACAATAAAAATCTGGAATCCCATTGCCACTATCCCTCGCCACAGCCACACCAAAGTAAATGTGTGCTGGAGTCGAGGAGATAAAACACAAATCCACAGGATTATAGAATGGAACAATTACAGTCAGGCCAATCCCCGATCCAAAAACACATTAGTTTGTAAGTGAATTTAATGGATTTGATCCAATAAGTGATGGTGACTTAGTGCAGTTTTATTCTGCAATTTAAAACCTGCTTTTTTCAAAAATATCTGTTGAAGTTGGAATTGTGAAATACTTTTTACTTTATTTGAGATGATTATCACTATGATCACCTGCTTTTATTTTACCACCATTCAGCATTTGCTGCCATTATTATTTAATCAACCAATAAATCATCTTACTTGGAGAACCGCCAAACTAGATCATTCTCCATATCAACGTCCAGCTCAGTAGCCTGGCCAACTTGCATTTATATAGCGCCTTTGCCATGATAAAGAATGCTTACTCGGCAGGAATACTAATCAAACATGGACCTACGGAGGATGATGTTAGGATTGTGATCCAAAGGCTTTGGTCAACGTAGTTTTGAGGATCAACTCAAGGAGAGGGAGACGGAGAGGTTAAGGTGCGAATCTCAGAGTGCAAAGTGTCTAGGCAGCTGGTGGTGAGATTGGGAGGGAGTGTATGGAGTTGTACAGAAAGACCGGAATTGACGGAGAGCAGAAATCGAAAGGTTGTAGCGAGCTTTGCAGAGATAGGGAGCAGTGCGGCTGGGCTGGGAATTTTTGTTGAGTAGATTAAAAGAACAAAGAACAAAACAGCACGGGAAACAGGCCCTTTGGCCCAACAAGCCCACGCCGCCACCCCAATGTTCCCACCTCTACCCACGATCCCTGTCCATGTTTATAGATCTATGGATTAAAAAACAAATTTGAGACAATTTAGGGAGAATTTGTTTTGCCAATTAGCCTAAGAGCACATCTTTGGGATGAGAGAGGAAACCGGAGCACCCGGAGAAAACCCACGCAAGCACGGGGAGAATGCGCAAACTCCCACAGACACAGGCCCAAATCCATGTATCTGCACAGCACAGCGATAGTCACTGAGCTGTAGTGTTGCCCATCAAATGGTCCAGGTCAAGCGTACACTAATGACGTGAAGCACTAGGATACTCTCGAAAAAAATCCAAGAGCAGCCCTCTCACGACCCATCGCGTGTATGCCCCTCGTTAGACAACAAGGGGGACCAAAGCACCTGTAGGATAAAAACAAGTACATCAATATCATCATCTATTTACACACTTCCCAGGGACTCCCAAGGCTCATGATCCCTATTTTAAATCAGTTTTCTATACCCCTCCATTCCCATTCAGTTCATGTGCCTATCTAAGCTGTATTGGAATGTGCAATGGTACCTCTACATCACCAGACCCATCATCCACCATCCTCTCACGGGCAGCGAGCTCCGGCTTGGCATGCATGTTCATGGCATCAAACTTCACCTGCTCAACTTTGGCTGGATAAGAAGGGCAGGAGGGAATACAGAATGGTTACAGCACGGCAAGCAGCCATTTCATCAGTCACATCTCACTTGGCTCTCCCCACTGCCTCACCCTTCCCTGCAAACATTACCCATTTAGATCATCATTAAACTCCCTTCTGAGGGTCACGGTTGAATATTCCCGGGTGGTATATTCCAGATCCTAATCACAAGCTGCACAGACGGTTTTCCTGATCTCATCTTGGATTTTCACCCCTTCTGTCAACGGGAACAATTTGTCTCTATCTACACGGGGAGCACGGTGGCACAGTGGTCAACACTGCTGCCTCACAGAGCCAAGAACCCAGTTTCAATTCCAGCCTTGGCTGACTGGTGCGGAATTTGCACATTCTCCCTGTGTTTGTATGAGGGTGCTCCAGCTCCCCCCTCCACAGTCCGAACAACGTGTTGATTAGATGCATTGGCCGTGCCAAATTGTCCCCTTAGTGCTTCAAGATGTATAGGTTAGGGGAATTAACAGGGTTAATATGTGGGTCACAGCAATATGGCCCTGAATAAGATGCTCTGTTGGAGAACTAGTACAGACTCAATGGGCCAAACGGCCTCTTTCTACTGTCCAGGCACCTCAGGGTTTTGACCACACAGTACCAAACCTCCTCAATTCTCTGCCCCTTCTCCATTCCCCCCAGAATCAAAACTTCTCCCCACAGCATTACTCATTTCAAATCAAAGTCAGGTGGTCAAACTGCCCCATGTCCTCACTGTATCCCCTGGCCAGTCTGTCCCACCCCGGTGCAGGCTCACGTACCGATCTTGCCGACGCTGTGAGTTTTGCCCAGGCCGACTGTCTGGTACTTCACTGTCCACTTCTGAAAAAGCTGCTTAAAGAGTGCTGACTCGGCACCGTCATTCTCCAGCTCAACGTTCACAGACTCAGGATAGTTCTTGGCTTTAACGAAGCCCTGGGAATTAAAATGAGAACCACAGCCATCAGTTCCTCAAGAAATATTCAACTTGCATTTATATAGCACCTTTCACGGCTACAAGACATTGCAAAGCACTTTACATCCCAATTGGCAGGAACTGCAGTGACCAATTAGCACTTAGCAAGCACCCATAGGCAGCAATATCAGGGCTAGGTAACAGTGTTAAATGAGATTGGTTGACTCGAGACAAGAGGGAGAACTTCCTCAGTTCTTCAACAAGCAGTGCCATGGGACATTGACACGAACAGGCAGCTCATCATCTCATCCCAAAGGGCTGGCAACTCCAACGATGTGGGGCTCCCTCAGTGCCAGCCTGGGAATTAGATTCAAATCCAGAACCTGGTGACTCAGAGGCCAGACTGATGCCAACAATCAACTTTCACTTGCATCTTATTTTACCTCGGAACTCCCTGATTGCCAATGTCTAAATTTAATCCCTACCAAAGTTAAAGTTTATTTTATTAGTCACAATCAGGCTTACATTAACACTGCAACGGATTTACAGTGAAATCCCCCTGCTGCTGAAAATCTTGACGTACTTGCTTCAGAATAATTTACTAGTTGTGTGGGGGTTACAACGATAAGACAATAGTGTGTGCTTGAGCAAGATGCTGTTTTGGAGAGTTGGTTCAGATTTGATGGGCTGAATGGCCTCCTTCTGCACTGTAGAGATTGAAGTTAAAGTTCCCTGAAGAACATTCACTTGTGTCTTGATAACTCAGCATCAACTGACCATTGCTTTAAAATTCAAACTGAATTTAAAAAGCTTCAGTGATCACTGTATCCAGATAGGTCGGGAGGGTTTGCATTGTGGTCAACAAGAGATCAGTTGTGTGGGAAAGCAGGGATGGACTAGAGAGTCTTTGCCAGACTAGCATTGTTTGTTTATTTACTTCCTTAACACGGTCGGGATTATGATTCCAAAATATGTAGGGGAAAGAAAAAAAAAATCACCCAAACCAGAGGGATGGCAGTGATCCAAGCCTCACTACTTCTCTTTGAGGTGAGAATTAGCCAATAAACCCAGCCCTGACACACTGAAAATGAATCTGCCATTCATTACTTAACCATTCATTCACATTGATGTTAAGTACTTTCCAGTAGAAGTCAGTCCTCCATCCATTGACTCTGTCTACACTCCCCACTGCCTTGGAAAATTAAGGACCACCCCCCCACCCCACCCCGACATTCTCTCCTCCACCTTCTTCCACCGGTAAAAATGTACAAAAGTCTGAGTTCACGTACCAACCAACTCAAGAACGGCTTCTTTCCTACAGTTATCAGGTGATCTTTCTCTACACCCCAGTTATGTCTGTAAGATTACGTCTGCACCCGCTCCTTCCCTTCTCTATGAACGGTATGTTTTGTCCGTGTAGCGCGCAAGAAACAATACTTTTCACTGTGTGTTAACACGTGACAATAATAAATCAAATCAAATCATCATTTAAACACTCTGGGATTCCAGTTTTTTTTTACATCAGCTGTCATTATTAGACCTCAGTCCACACTTTGGACAGGAAATGTTAGAAAATGAGAAGTTGTGGTAATGGCAGGGATGTTGCTGAGTCCCTGGGAAGGTGGGAGCTGTGTCACACTCACCATTGCTCTGGTTAGAGATGACTCTCGCTCCTGTTGGGACGCCTTCTTCCCCTTCCATACAAAGATTTTCAATCCACCTTGGTCCACAATGTAGCAATCCTAAAATAAAATTAAACAGCTTACAATTCGGTTGCTTCAAGTTTTAAAACTTGCATTCCTGCATCTGAACACCACAGAGAGTGTTTCACAGTCATGTGAATCTACACCGATTTTCCAAAAGAGAATCCCACTCAGGCCCTCTGCTTCACCCTGCGGATTTGTTATATCCAATCCACCTCATCTTTGGAGGAAACTGGAAAAAACCCACGCATACGTGGGGAGAATGGCATCACAGCTGTGAGCACTGCTACCTCACATTGCTAGGGACCCAGGTTCAACTCCCAGCTTGGGTCACCGTCTGCGTGGAATTTACACATTCTTCCCGTGTCTGCATGGGCTTCCTCTGGGTGCTCCGGTTTCTTCCCACCATCCCAAAGATGTGCGGCCGTGCTAAATTAACCATAGTGTGAGGGAATTAGCAGGGTAAATATGTGGAGTTACGAGGTTGAGGCCTGGCTGGGATTGTGGTGGGTGCAGACTGAATGGGCTGAATGGCCTCCTTCTGCACTGGGAGGGATTCTATTCTAACCAGGTGCCCTCATTTCATTCCATAGTCCAAAGATATACAGGTTAGGGGGATCAGCCATGGTAAATGCATGGGATTACAGAGGTAGGACTGGGGAGGCAGCCTGGATAAGATACCCTTGTCAGAGAATCAGCGCAGACTTGATGGGCCAAATGGCCTCTTCTGCTCTGCAGGGATTGTGATATTATTGGAAAGAAAATGAGTTAAGTGGTGCGGTCTCAGTTTCACTTTTACTTTGAGCAGAGCACAGACACACACAGCTCCGATGGCCTGGTCAAACATAGGTCCAGGTAGCAGGTGACCGAGGACCTCACACATCGAGACTCTCTGGACGTTATTAAACTACAAAGAGTGTAGAAAAGATTCATCAGGATGCTACCCGGCCTTGATGGCCTGAGTTATAAGGAGAGGCTGGAAAGACTGGGAATTTTTTCCTCTGGAGTGTAGAAGGCTGATGGGTGATCTTATAGAAGTCTATAAAATAATGAGGGGCATAGATCAGTTAGACAGTCAATATCTTTTCCCAAAGGTAGAGGAGTCTAAAACTAGAGGCCATCGGTTTAAGTTGAGACCGTAAGATACAAGAGCAGAATTAGGCCACTCGACCTATTAAGTCTGCTTCGCCATTCAATCATCATCTCCATTCTTCTGCCTTTTCCCCATAACCCCTCATCCCCTTATTAATCAAGGACCCATCTATTACAGAGGGGAGAAGTACAAGAGTGTCCACAGGGGTAATTTTTTCACACAGAGGGTGGTGAGTTTGTGGAACAAGCTGCCAGAGTTAGCAGTAGAAGTGGGTACAATTTTGTCTTTTAAAAAATATTTAGACTATTACGTGGGTACGATGGGTATAGAGGGAATATGCAGGCAATTGGGACTACCTTAGGGGGTTAAAAGCAAGGGGCAGCATGGACAAGTTGGGCCAAAGGTCCTGTTTCATATTGAAATCTCTATGATTCTTCCCCTCTCCAACAGCCATTCTTCCTGGAGGGGAAGCATGGAGTGTCCATTGGCACAGAAGTGGCCTTGGTGCCCATGGGCACCAAACAGGGTGCTTGATCAACCTCCAATCACATTTTTGATGTTTTACATTTCCTTTGATGCAGCGTCCTTTTCGGGAATTGAATTTTCACAAACCAATCCAGATCACGTCCCTCGGGTTCTGACCTCGCAGAAACAGTCTCTCCTCAAACCCTCCCTCCCGAGGAGCAATTGTTTCACTTACTTCACTGTGCAGCAGGTCCTGGGTCAGGGGTCGAGCAGCCACTTCCTGTACCACGAGATTTCCCTCGGCGTCAGTCACTCTGGAGAGGAAGGATAGACATTGAATAACCACACCGGGGTTAAACCCCGCAAGATTGACCTGAATCTATCAGCACTGGACAATCCATTCAAAACGTCCAGTAATTCTGCTCCTAAAGTGTCGAAAATCTTGTCCCTCCAAACGGGATTTCCATTTGCAAATTTCAGACACCCATCGTCAACTTATTCATTTTTGAAGCTAATTTATCAACAGCCTCCATTTCATCTCTCTCAATTCCCACTGCATTCCCCGCCCCGCAAACATCCACCATCCCCAGATCCCTGACCTTCACGCTGAAAGGGACCAAGGTTCATTTCTGGCCTCCGTCACTACCTGTGTGGCGTTTGCACATTCCCCCAGTGTCTGCTTGGGTTTCCTCCACTTCCTCCCACCCAAGTGTCGGGAGGGATTAGCAGGGTAAAAGTGTGGGGTTAAGGGGATTGGTGCAGACTCAATGGGCTAAAATGATTCTACATCATTCCCTCCCTCTTGCCCAACCCTTTTCCCCCCAACCACATTCTTCCCCGTCTCCAGTAATGAACCTCTGGCTCACCGGTAAAGCTTCACTGCTGCCTTCTGATGTTGGTCCACCACTTCATCTGGAATGGGCGGTTTGATTTCTCTCCGCTCACCCAGTATGTGACGCATCAACTTCCATGCGTGTGGAGAAGCAGTCTCATCCTGCCCGTCAATCACGATAACTTGACAACGACCCCCACGCTCCCGGTCCCGGATATCTTTAGCCAATTGCATCCCCTGAAGTATCAAATACACAATAACATAGTCATGTAATAGGGATTGCAACTCCAGGCACCACAGAAACATAGCACCAACAGAAGACCATTCAGTGGGATCATGACCAAACACGATCTCAACATCCCAAGATGATGCGTACGAGCATCAGCAAGACTGATATTGAGCTGCTTAAGGAGCTGTGAGGAATGGATAGCCACCTAAAAAGAGGAAGGTCTTGGTGATGCAATGGGTTATGCCCCTATCCCTGAACTAGAAGCTCCAGGTTCGAGTCCCATCCCAGGATTTCGTGGCCGAGGAAGGTGCGTACATAATGAGGTTAAACAGGTCGTGTGTCAAGCTGCAAAATCCTTCCAAACACAGTGATGACAGGCAGCAACAACTGGGGGAGAAATTGGTGCCTTCACCATCATTGTCCATAACTCCAGGCTACAACATACATGTGAGAAAAACATGCATGTTGCCACTCAGATTCCTGGGTTCCCTAGTGAAGTATAGCGCATCACTGTGGAGGAAGTGGGAGAATGGGGGAGAGGGGGTGCTGGAAGCAGGTAGAGTTGTGGGAATTCCAAAACTTAGACCCAGGCAACTGAGAGCATGTCCACTAATGATGGAATGATTAAATCGGAGACTAGAGAAAGCAGAATTGGATAAGTGAGGAAAACTCTGATAATCTGGGGGCTTGAGGAGGTTACAGAGATAGCGAGGGGACAAAGAGATGGAGGAATTTGAAAATAAATTTTAGGATAAGGTGGAGCTCCAAACAAAAGGATGGCTTACAGAAACTCAACTAATATTCTGGGGACCCAGGTTCGAATTCAATAAAATGTATGTGGAATTAAGAATTTTTTCTTTAATAAAAATATATTATTTTTTAATGAGCATGAAATCATTGTCGATTATTGGAAAAACCCTTCTGGTTTACTAATGTCCGTTAGAGAAGGAAATCTGCCATCCTTATGCAGTCTTGCTTACATGTGACTCCAGAGCCACAGCAATGTGGATAACTTCCAACTGTCCAAGCGAGATATTAGTTCAAGGGCCATTAGGGATGGGCAATAAATGCTGGCCAGTCAGTGATGGCCATGTCTCATGAACGAATTTTAAAGAAATCCGACCAGGATCTGAGTGATAACTGACCAACTGTTTTGAACTATGACCCAGTAAAACAGAACCAGAGACAGACTCACCAGAAATATCTTGGTTCAGGTTGGGAAGCACAAAAAAGACAGGCTCCATGATGGAAGCTGGCAGGTTGATGGTTTTTTGATGCATTTTCAGGAACTTCGTTCATGAACATCAAGGGAATTTGTCATGGAGAGCAGTCACCTGTCGGCAGCCGATTCTAGAATAGCTCTGCCTTGGAGCAATCTTTCCCACGGGGTGATTGCTCACCCTGAGTCCAGATTGGAAGCCACTACCTCCAAGTGACCAAATACAGATATATCCAACACACAGGTTTGGCAAATAACAACATGTAACAGGCATAGCTCATCCAGATTTCAATACCACATTGAACCTGGTTTGTGTAGCGATTAATTCTAATGGTTAAGGAAGACCATATAGACCATGTTCTGAGGCAACTCAGTCACATCAAAGCAGGAAAAACTTCAGCAGCTCAAGGTGGTGGTTGGTGCCATCTTCTCACCATAAGTAAATGCCAACTCTGTCACTGACAGCCAACAACTTTTTAAACAATAACATTGTCAAAAGTAAATCAGACTGTATGTTTAGAATCAAACTGCAGCCGGTGTCTAAGAAGGGAGGGGGGGTCAATAATGAAAATGAGCTAATTTCTACTGGATAATCTAACAGTAAATGACCCTCCCCGCCACGCGCCATCCACTCTCTCCGCACTGGTTCCGTAGAGGATGCACCACGAGTCTATTACCTTGAGTCGCTCTTTGTGGTTGCTCTGAGGTCCATTCCACTGCACTATCAGCTTCCCCACGTCCAACAGGAAGACATCACCAGTGTTGAAACTCTTCCAGCTCAATGCAACCTGAAAAGATTAGTAAAATCCGATCACACATCCACCCCAAAGCAGCCTTATGGACACGCCAACACCAATTGTATAATGTAGGGATTTTTATTAAAAAAAATAAGTGATTTTTAATTTTCTCACACAGGTGTTTAAGCATAAAAAAAAAACTTGAATTATTCTCAGTGTAGATCTGTTCTGGTTTTGCTGATTTTAACAATAGTCATAGGAAATTTAATGTTATGGTAATGGGGAGATAATGGTAACATCAAGAGACTGGTAGGCCAGAGGCGCAGGTAAATGATCTGGGGACATGGATTCAAATCATGCCATGGCAGTTAATGGAATTTAATTTTAATTAATAAATCTGGAATATAAAACTAGTTCCTGTAATGGTGACCATGAAACTATCATCGGCTGTTGTAAAAACCCATCTAATTCACTGATGCCCCTTTAGAGAAGGAAATCTACCATCCTTACCCCAGATTAGGCTGTGAATTTGATACTTCGGAATGGTCTAGCAAGCCAACTCAACTTGAGGGAAGTTAAGGACGGGCAATAAATGCTGGCCACGTTCCGTGAAAATATGGATTAAAAAATTGGCTACACACGTGTTTGTACTCTCTCTCCTTCCATTTAACCACCTCCATGGAAAAGGAAATGTTCTGTCCAACTGCTTCACACGGTGTTAGTGCTACACATCGTCATACAATCCCTACAGTGCACAAGGAGACCATTTGGCCCATTGCATCTGCACCAACCACAATCCCACCCAAGCCCTATTCCCATAACCCCACACATTTACCCTGCAAATTCCCCCTGACACTAGAATCAATTTAACATGGTCAATCAGCTGGACTGTGGGAGCAAACTCACATTAGCAGTAAGGGCATGGAGAGTCGTAGCTTATTACTCAGTAGTAAGGGTGTGGAATGCCCTGCCTGCGACAGTAGTGGATTCGCCAACATTAAGGGCATTTAAATGGTCACTGGATAAACATATGGATGATATTGGAATAGTGTAGGTTAGATGGGCTTTAGATTGGTTTCATAGGACGGTGCAACATCGAGGGCCGAAGAGCCAGTACTGCGCTGTAATGTTCTATGAAACCCATGCAGACACAGGGGGAATTTAAACTCCCTGCACACAGTGACCCGAAACCAGAATCAAACCTAGATGCTTGGCACTGCGAGGGAGCAGTGCCACCCCCATTCTAGCAGGCTTTCCTTTATTTCCTTATTATGCTTATCCAGCTTTTTACCCCTAATAGTATCTCTGCTGTTCGTCTCAACCACACCCTGGGTTAGTGAATCCACCTTCTCACCACTCTGTGGGTGAAGAGATTGCTCCCTAATACTCCTCTTTTGCATTTATTCTTATTCTTGATTATCTTATATTGATGGCCCAACTTTGGACTGGCCAAGTTGTCCCTCAGCCATCCTTTTCAAAGAGGGAATCAAGTTTAATCTTTCCTGATAACAGAGGTCGCAACTTGTCACCATTAGAGGGACCTTCTCCAGTGCCTCGATACTATCTTCCTATCGAGACCAGGTCGTGTTCTGCACAACTTTATCAAACTTGATTTTTCAATTTAATCCCTTTGGAAATGAAGTCTGTTCTCTGCCTCATTGCGTGGATTTAGTGATCAGTGTCACTGTTTGAGTGACAGGTGTTATCAGTGCCTTTCACTTATAAATTTGCCAATTGCTCTCATCTTTCACAAGCTTAACAAGTCTTCTTGTGATCCAGTAGCTGCAAAGTTTAAACTCCTGGTTCCAGAGTCATTTTCTGATCCATACTGAACAAGATAGTATTTCCAGTCTTTGTTTCCAGCAGCAGGGAGCACAGGACCTAAATATTGCTGGAGAGATACCTGGGCGAGATTTTATAGCCTCGCTCAGGCGAGACTGGAAATTCCAGCCTGAGTTCAGCAGAGATTTCGGTCGTTGGATCCTCACAATTCCATGGTGGAGGACGTGGTAGAATTCCGACCATTATGCCAGGATATTCAGGATAAGTGCAAATAGTGCCACTAATGACAATTGACATGACAGGAGAAAGGGCAGCACTTGTAGAACAATCCTGAGTGTGCCAATAACTACACTAACAACCCTTTTAATATCATCAGGTGAGCGACTATCCTGGGAGATATAGAATGGGATGCGAGTTAAAGTGCTCACCTCTCCAGCACACACATTCTTCCGCCCCTTCACATGAAGCAGCCTCAGCACATCATAGGTGTTGGTGTCTACGTGTTTCAATCCACTAGCGACACCTCCCCGCTTGATACTGCCAAACAAAACAGAAAATTATCACCAATAATGTGCCAGCTGTGATTCAGTGCATAGAACAATCACCAAGTATTAAAATTCCACCCCCTCACCGTTACCAATACAGATCCCAGCCCTCACTCCCCCTCTCACTGTTACCAATACAGATCCCAGCCCTCACTCCCCCTCCCACCGTTACCAATACAGATCCCAGCCCTCACTCCCCCTCCCACCGTTACCAATACAGATCCCAGCCCTCACTCCCCCTCTCACCGTTACCAATACAGATCCCAGCCCTCACTCCCCCTCCCACCGTTACCAATACAGATCCCAGCCCTCACTCCCCCCCCACGTTACCATCGCCAGCCCTCCCCCCGTACAATAAGATCCAGCCTCACTCCCCCTCCCACCGTTACCAATACAGATCCCAGCCCTCACTCCCCCTCCACCGTTACCAATACAGATCCCAGCCCTCACTCCCCCTCCCACGTTACCAATACAGATCCCAGCCCCACCCTCCCACCGTTACCAATACAGATCCAGCCCCACTCCCCCTCCCACCGTTACAATACAGATCCCAGCCCACTCCCCCTCCACGTTACATAAGATCCCAGCCCTCTCTCCCACCTTCATACAGATCCAGCCCCACTCCCTCCACGTTAAATACAGATCCCAGCCCCTCCCCCTCCACCGTTACCATAGATCCAGCCTCACTCCCCTCCACGTTACCAATACAGATCCCAGCCCTCACTCCCCCTCACTGTTACCCAGATCCCAGCCCTCAACCGTTACCAATACAGATCCCAGCCCTCACTCCCCCTCCCACCGTTACCAATACAGATCCCAGCCCTCACTCCCCCTCCCACCGTTACCAATCGTTATAAATGACCGTTATAAATGATCTGGATGAGGGTATTGAAGGATGGATTAGTAAATTTGCAGATGACACTAAAGTCGGTGGAGTGGTAGATAGTGAAGAGGGGTGTTCTAGTTTGCAGAGCGACTTGGACAAGTTGCAGAGCTGGGCTGAGAGGTGGCAAATGGAGTTTAATGTGGAAAAGTGTGAGGTAATGCACTTTGGCAGGAACAATAAATGTGTAGAGTATAGGGCTAATGGTAGGGCTCTTAATAGTGTTGAGGAACAGGAGGATCTTGGTGTATGTGTCAATAGATCCCTGAAAGTAGGCAGTCAAGTGGATAAAGTTGTTAAGAAGGCATATGGAGTCTTAGCTTTTATTGGTAGGGGGATTGAATTTAGGAGCTGCAGCATCATGTTGCAACTGTACAAAACTATAGTGCGGCCGCACTTGGAGTATTGTGTGCAGTTCTGGTCCCCGCATTATAAGAAAAATGTGGAGGCTTTGGAGAGGGTACAGAGGAGGTTTACCAGGATGTTGCCTGGTATGGAGGGCAGGTCTTATGAAGAGAGGCTGAGGGATTTGAGGTTGTTTTCATTAGAAAGGAGGCAGCGAAGAGGGGACCTAATCGAAACATATAAGATGATTAGAGGTTTAGATAGGGTGGACAGTGATAGCCTTTTTCCTAGGATGGAGAAAGCTAGCACGAGGGGACACAGCTTTAAATTAAGGGGTGATAGTTATAGACGGATATCAGAGGTAGGTTCTTTTCCCAGAGGGTGGTTAGGGAGTGGAATGCCCTGCCTGCAGCAGTTGTAGATGCGCCAAGTTTGGTGGCGTTTAAGAGGTTAGTTGATAAGTATATGGAAGAGAAGGGAATGGTTAGTTTGGAGGGGCATTGCTTTTTATATTGGTCGGCGCAACATCGAAGGCCGAAGGGCCTGTTCTGTGCTGTAATGTTCTATGTTCTATTGGTGCACTAGACGGGTTTTTTGATGACAGTTTCATGGTCGCCATTACTGAGACTAGCTTTTTCTTCCAGATTTATTCATTGGATTTAAATCCCACCAGTTACCCCTGTGGGATTTGAACTCATGTCCCGCAGAGCGTTAGCCAGGGCCTCTGGATTACTAATCCAGGACATTCACATCAGTTGACAGCACAGTGGTTAGCTCTGCTGCCTCGCAGTGCCAGGGACCCGGGTTCGATTCCCGGCTTGGGTCACTGCCTGTGTGGAGTTTGCACATTCTCCCCATGTCTACATGGGTTCCCTCTGACAGCCCAAAGATGCACAGGTTAGATAGACTGGCCACGGTAAATCTCCAGCGTTACGGAGGAGAGGGCCTAAGTCAGAGAGTCAGCACACACTCAATGGCCAGATGACCTCTTTGTGCACTCTCAGAATTCTATGAGCACTTCACCACCACCTCCGCCCATACCCCAGTGCTGACCCTGCTGCTGTTGGCTAATACCTGAATTAAAAGAGACTTTACTTACATGAAGCTGTTCTTGAAGTAACCCTTGAAGGCTTCAGACTCGTATTTCTGCACCTCCCGGTGTTGCACTGCCTTACCCCCCAGGTAATCATCCATCTGACAGGTGTACACCGCAGCTGCTCCCTGTTCATCCTGCGAGGACTCTTTTCCAATCCAAAAGTGGATGTCGTAGGTGAAGGAACTCCCGCTTTTATGGGTCTGGAAGACAAATTAATCAGTTCCAGTGAGCGTTGAAACTGCTGCCGCAGCCAATGGCTGTGCAGAACCAATACCTTTAGAGAGGGAAGCTAGAGAGGAAGGAAAGGAACGTGCTGGTAGGGCTGTGGGGGTGGAGGCTGGGATCGTGGTGGGCTGAGGAGGATGGACGCTGACCAGTTGAGTCAAAGAGCCTTTACCCGGGCAACACACACACTTATACAACTTGTCTGGGAGTTTTGTCCTTTTGAAATCTCTGAATCCAACGCTCCCAAATTGGAAGAACGTACTTAGGCTTCGGATGCAATTCAACAAATATCCCATTTAGAATCAGAGGTTTACAGCATAGAAACAAGCCCACTTGTCCATACTGCTGAGCTTTTACCATTAAGCTAGTCCCAGTTGTTTGCATTGGGCCCATATCCCTCTACACCCATGTAACTGTCTAAATGCTTTTTGAAAAGACAAAATTGTACCCACCTCTACTACTATCCCTGGCAGTTTGTTCCAGACACTCACCACTTTCTGCATGAAATAATTGGCCCTCTAGATAATTTTGTATCTCTCCCCTCTCATTTTAAACTTATGCTGTCTAGTTTTAGACTCTCTTACCTTTGGGAAAGGACATTTCTATCTGCTTCTCTCCCAGAAGTGTTTGCCATGGGACTAAACGCAATAGACAACCCTGGTTTCAATCCCAAGTGGCTCACATTGTGCGAAATGCATTGGGCTGCTATTCTGCCATGACAGGCAGCACTCAACCCAATCGTGATCCAGTCCCAGCTCCCGGCAAAGTTTATTGAAGGTGTTAGGCCCACTGAGAAAGACATGGCATGGATTAAATTTAAATTTATTTATTATTCTCACGAGGAGGCTTACATTAACACTGCAATGATGTTACAGTGAAAACCCCTGAGTCGCCACACTCCAGCGCCTGTTTGGGCACACAGAGGGAGAATTTAGCGTGGCCAATGCACCCTAACCAGCACGTCTTTGGGCAGTGGGAGGAAACCAGAGGACCCGGAGGAAACCCACACAGACACAAGGAGAATGTGCAGACTGCACACAGACAGTGACCCAAGCTGGAATCGAACCCGGGTTCCTGGTGTTGAGAGGCAGCAGTACTAACCCACTGTGCCACCTAGCAGGGCTGATATCATCCCCATCACATTTGTTTGATGATACAAGTGTGTGAATCACAGTAAGCGAGAGGCAAGTTGAAATACAAAATTGTGGATTGGGAAGTTTAGGGAATTCCAGAGCTTGGGCCTTGGCAGCCAGAGGCACGACCACCAGAAACGCAAAACAAAACAGAGTTGGAGTGTAGAGTTATTATTTACGGGATGTGGGTGTCACTGGCCAGGTCTTGCCTCTATTGCTACAAAGATGCAGTAAGTAATCTCACAACTCCAGCTTAAAATCTAACAGGTTTATTGGTAGGTGACAGCTTTCAGAGAGCTACCCCTTTTCATCAGGCAACTCACCATCATTTTCATAACATGGTGCTGAGCCGCTGCAGTCCACGTGGAGTAGGTACACCCACAGTGCTGTTAGGGAGGGAGTTCAAGGATTTTTTTTGACCCAGCGACAGTGAAGGAACGGCCGGTACATTTTCAAATCAGGATGGTGAGTGACTTGGAGAGGAATCTCCAGGTGGGGTGCTCCCAGGTACCTGCTGCTCTGGTTCTTCAAGATAGAAGTGATTGTATGTTTGGAAGGTGCTGTCTAACAGACCTTAGTGAGTTGCTGCAATGCATCTTGTAGATGGTACACACTGTGCAATGGTGGGGTGTGGGGGGGGGGGAAGAGATTTTTTTGTAGAAATGGTAGCAATGAAACAGAATGCTTTGTCCCGGATGGTGTTGAGCTTCTTGAGTGTTGTTGGAGCCACACCCATCAAGGCAAGTGTAGACTATTCCATCACACTCCTGACTTGTGCCGTGTAGATGGTGGACAGGCTTAGGAGAGCTAGGTGAGCTACTTACTGCAGCATTCTCAACTCTAACCTGCTCTGGTAGCCACTATTTATGTGGCTGGCTCTCAGTCCAGTTTGCAGTCAAAGATAGTGGGGGGTTCAGCAAATGTCAAGAGGCAATGGTTATATCCTCAGAGTTATAGGGCTGGAGGAGGTTACAAAGATAGAGAGAGGTGAGGCTATGGAGGAGAGAGTGTAAGGTATAGCCGAATCGGAAGCCTGTGTGTGTCGGTGAAGAGGATGATGCAGACAGGGAGAATTTATCATTGAGACAGAGGAACACTGTTTCACTCACTGCAAACAGAATGTAACAATCTCCTTCGTAGAAGCTGCCATAGCATTTCTGCGGCACAGGAGCCATCTGCATATTCTGTAGAAAAATAAATACCCAAACATCAAAAAAACAGACTTGTTATTTGGTAAATCTGTTGTTATAGCAACATGAAGCAGTACTAACTCCCCCGAGACAGACAGTTACTTTTTGTGGAGCGCGGTTTGGGTGACACACAACAAGAGAACCAGAGATAACACTGCACTCCTTAGAAGATGTTCCTCTAAAATATGAGGAAAGGTGTCAGGTATTAGCATTACGTAGGAGTTAGATACAGAGTAAAGCTCCCTCTACACTGTCCCCATCAAACATTCCCAGGACAGGTACAGCACGGAGT
Source organism: Sphyrna mokarran (assembly GCA_024679065.1). Taxonomy (NCBI): domain Eukaryota; kingdom Metazoa; phylum Chordata; class Chondrichthyes; order Carcharhiniformes; family Carcharhinidae; genus Sphyrna; species Sphyrna mokarran. The sequence continues at coordinate 90,064,304 of JAGIQG010000011.1, forward strand.
TAGATACAGAGTAAAGCTCCCTCTACACTGTCCCCATCAAACACTCCCAGGACAGGTACAGCACGGGGTTAGATACAGAGTAAAGCTCCCTCTACACTGTCCCCCATCAAACACTCCCAGGACAGGTACAGCACGGGGTTAGATACAGAGTAAAGCTCCCTCTACACTGTCCCCATCAAACACTCCCAGGACAGGTACAGCACGGGGTTAGATACAGAGTAAAGCTCCCTCTACACTGTCCCCATCAAACACTCCCAGGACAGGTACAGCACGGGGTTAGATACAGAGTAAAGCTCCCTCTACACTGTCCCCCATCAAACACTCCCAGGACAGGTACAGCACGGGGTTAGATACAGAGTAAAGCTCCCTCTACACTGTCCCCCATCAAACACTCCCAGGACAGGTACATTGAACATAAAACGTTACAGCGCAGTACAGGCCCTTTGGCCCTCGATGTTGCGCTGACCTGTGAAAGGAACCTAAAGCCCATCTAACCTACACTATTCCAACGTCATGGGGTTGGATACAGAGTAAAGCTCCCTCTCTTTTTACCTAGTGTGATGCGGTACTTAAAGCATCAGACAAATTCTAATCCAGAGAATCATGAAGACAAATCCCAGTATGGGTATTTGAGAAACTGAATTAAAACATAAGCTCAACACAGAAAGCTGGTTTCAGTGAAAGACCATGAAGCTGATGAATAAACATTAAACTCTAACCTCACACCAGTGCTTACTGACCTCTGGAGTGGTTCTGCAAGCCCCTTCAGTAAATACCTAAACCTTGCCCCAAAACCCAGATCCCAAAATTCTCCCAGCAAATGAAGGAATTTGCTCATTCCGAGGTAAAGATAAATTACTGCAGACGCTGGAATCTGGAACAGAAAATGCTGGAAAAATCTCAGCAGCTCTGATTGTTCTCTGTTCTCCGATGCTGAGTCAATATTTCCTGACAAAAGGTCACCCAGACGTGAAATGTTGGCTCGATTCTCTCTCTCTCCACAAACGCTGTCAGACCTGCTGAGGTTTTCCAGCACTTGGAGCCACAATCCAGAACTCTTGCTACCCCCTGCCCCCTCCCCTGCAGTGCACTTTCACACGATGAGGGTTCCACTTGCCTCGATCCGCCATATCTGAATCCCCGGTGTGGTTTTATTCAGGGTTTTGGAGATGGCATCGGTCAGTTCCGGCATGGCTGTTGTCGTGGGAGATACCTTCAACAACAACAAGAAAGAGGACATGAAAGAAGATACAAAACTCCAACATTCCCATCACACACATCCCAAATTGGCGCCACACTTTAGCAAGATGGGCAAAACCTTAATGAATCTTAAAGAGATTCATTAAAGAGATAGAGAAGAAAACATCCATGTGTGAAGAGCCTCAAAGTAGTGATCACTAACACAAGCTGGTCAGAAAGAAATCCAGTACAGAATTCTACAGAAACAGAATGTGGAACTCACTATTACAGAGAACAGTGGAAGTGTAGATGTATTGAAAGGTTACACTGCACAGGGGATGGAGATTGAAGGTTACACTGATATGGGATTGGTGAAAAGTTGCTTGAATGGGGTACAAATACCACAATAAACCACAGACTGGCTCACCCGTTTCCCATGCTTTACATCACCCAATACATTGGGACCAGGGACTCCACTGAACTGAATTAAACTATGGTACAAATCGAGAAAGCATCCTCGTAAAGGGACGTTGTTTTTGATTTACCCAATTTGTAAACGATCAAAATCAAAATGTGATGGATGGGTCAAATACCCCAGACCGCAGCGTACCCATTGGTCTCAACTGCGCCGGCAGATATCACATGCTTTCTCTCTAAGGATACCCTGCCCCAAACTCTGGTAGGTTGGACGGGCAGACAAGTGGACAGGGAGACCTCCTCAACTGACAACTTCCTGGGCTTGTTGGTAAGTTTGGCCAGGACCAGGTTCACGGGGAAATCCTCCTCCTTCCCAAACCCTCTCTACCCTGTTTCGGAAGATCAGGAGCATGGGACTGAAGTGCAAACAAACCGTAAGAAAGGGTAGGTTTGACATTGAGTCTAGTTTATTGCACAGACTGCAAGGAATCCTTCTCCTCCCCCCTCCCTCAAGTCTTGGAAGGAAACTAGTTCGGGTTCACTAGAGGGTTAAATTAAAGTGATTAGTTGTATTAGGCTGTATTTCCTCCAATATAAATGTTATAAAGGGAATTTTCACAGAGAGATTTGAGAAGGAGAGAGAGAAAGAAATGTTCTCCAACTGGGCAATCCAAGGTTCAGTACATTATTGCTCCTGCTTTCTGTAGCTGGGAAACTGCAGCATTAACAAGACAAATGGGCTCTGACAGGACAGCTGGAACGGAGAAATAGGAGAATTATACAGCTCATGAGGAGGCCATTCAGCCCATCATGTCTATCCTGAAGTAGCTTTTCATTGATTTGCAGCCACTCCCTCTGCAAAATCATCCTTTCATCAAGTTCCTTTCGATCCGCTTCCGCTGCCCTCCAATCACAACAACTAGCTGAATTTACCGATCCTCAGCTTCTCTCTGGCTCTCCTGCTAACATCTTCAATCTGTGGGTTCTGAAGGGTGATATTCAACTTGAAACGTTAACAGATTCTCTCTCCACAGATGGTGCCAGACCTGCTGAGATTTTTATTTCAGATCTCCAGCATCTACAAGTCAACTTTTGCTTCCTCATCTATCACAGAAACCTGTTTGTGGCGATAATGGTGTGTCTGGGTATTCTGGAACAAGGGACAGAACTTCACAACTGGAGGTGTACAAGACGCTAAAGGGGGTTGACAGGACAGATGTTTCCTCTTGTTGGACACTTGAGAGAGCAAGAGGCCATCATTTTAGACTAAGGGTTGGCAGATTTAGAACAGAAATGAGGAGGAATTCTATTAGTGGATAGTGGAACACTAACCATCTCCTGAAATTTGTTTAATTAGTAGTGGGACGAAGAGGTCAAAATGTTTGCTCCTGGGCTTTCCCCACCCAGGTGCGCCCACACGGCCTGCCCCCACAGAGTGGTGGCAGGAATGAACAGTTAATCCAACGTCAATTCAACAATGGTGATTAAACTTAGAGGACACAACTTCAAAATAAGGGAAGTGGGCAGTTTAGATCGGAGTCGAGGAGGAACTTCTTCGCTCAGAGGATGGTGAGTCTCTGGAATTCTCTGCCCATTGAAGTGGTGGGGGCTACCTCGCTGGATATATTTAAGTCACGGGTAGATAGGTTTCTTATAGATAAGGGAATTAAGGGGAGAAAGTGGGAAAGTGGAACTGATCCACTTCAGATCAGTTATGATCTTAAGTGGCAGGGCAGACTTGAAGGCTACATGGCCTACTCCTGCTCCTATTTCTTATGTTCTTAAATATTATTGTGATAATGAGCAGTCACGCTCCTGCCCTGTGGTGACCCTGGGGTCACTGAATTGAGAGATGAATCTATCACATCATGAGCTCTCTGCTGCAATACAGCCAGCTGAGTGACTCAGATCCCTGGTTTATGGGAGTTCAAAGGTGTGACAAAGGAGTACGTGCAACACCAGGGAAAAAGCAGCTTAAAGTGCAGAGAAAGTGAGAGGGGTTATAAAAAGCCAAGAGTCAATACTTATTTTATGGCCATCTGAGAACATAACCTTATAAGGCCATTGCAGATAAACTAGTGGTTAAAATTAAGTTTGTATGAATGGGAAAGCAGAGTACGTCACTGGTTCCAATCACACACTACGGCTGTAGTGTGGTGCTGTTAGAATTGCTAACCTCCAAGGTTGGCCTGGAGTCTCCGGGAGTTGAAGATCAATCTCCGGAATATCGTCCTGTGCAATCCCAGGGAAAAAAATCTGTAAGGAGAGAAAAAAATTTCCTCTCCTTACAGATGCTGCCGGACCTGCTGAGATTTTTCAGCATTTTTCTTTTGGTTTCAGATTCCAGCATCTGTAGCTTTTTGCTTTTACCCGAGGGGGGGGGGGGGGGGGGGGAATCAGTTTTTTAAATTTTCTTTGACCAGTTTTTGACCTGATTGAAAATTAGAGGGTGGGGGGGTGCTGTTTGGCTGATAGTACGATAAGGTATTGAGTCTGATTGGTTTAGGAAGACGTTGTGTTACACGATGGATAGGTTGGCTGATTAATGGCTGGAGAGTGCGGCGGGAGCGGGGGGGGGGGGGGGGGGGGGGAGTCATGTGATCAAAACTCCAGGATGTGTGTTTGATTCCAGTTGGGAGTTTGGAAGAAAGCTGGAGATTTTTGGAGAAAGGGAGTTTGATTTTCAGCACCAGTTGTGAAGAAATTGCTGGAAATCTTGCCAGAAAAAGCAGGCTTGAATTGTGAAGTTCTGCCCCTTGTTCCAGAACACACACAATCGCTGCCACATATAGGTTTTTGCGATGGATCAGAATGTGCACGATTTTGGTCCCTCAACTGAGGAAGGATGTAAACACATTGGAGGTGGTTCAGAGAACATAGAACATAACAGCACAGAACAGGCCCTTCGGCCTTCGATGTTGCGCCGACCAATATAAAAAGCAATGCCCCTCCAAACTAAACCATTCCCTTCTCTTCCATACACTTATCAACTAACCTCTTAAACGCCACCAAACTTGGCGCATCTACAACTGCTGCAGGCAGGGCATTCCACTCCCGAACCACCCTTTGGGTAAAGAACCTAACTCTGATATCCGTCCTATAACTATCACCCCTTAATTTAAAGCTGTGTCCCCTCGTGCTAGCTTTCTCCATCCTAGGAAAAAGGCTATCACTGTCCACCCTATCTAAACCTCTAATCATCTTATATGTTTCAATAAGATCCCCTCTTAGCCGCCTCCTTTCTAACGAAAACAACCTCAAATCCCTCAGCCTCTCCTCATAAGACCTGCCCTCCATACCAGGCAACATCCTGGTAAACCTCCTCTGTACCCTCTCCAATGCCTCCACATCTTTCTTATAATGTGGGGACCAGAACTGCACACAATACTCCAAGTGCGGCCGCACTAGAGTTTTGTACAGTTGCAACATGACGTTGCGGCTCTGAAATTCAATCCCCCTACCAATAAAAGCCAAGACTCCATATGCCTTCCTAACAACCTTCTCGACTTGACTGCCTACTTTCAGGGATCTATGCACATACACACCAAGATCCCTCTGTTCATCAAGACTACTAAGAGTCCTACCATTAGCCCTATACTCTACACATTTGTTATTCCTGCCAAAGTGAAGTACCTCACACTTTTCCACATTAAACTCCATTTGCCACCTCTCGGCCCAGCTCTGCAACTTGTCCAAGTCTCTCTGCAAACTATAACACCCCTCTTCACTATCTACCACTCCACTGACTTTAGTGTCATAATTCCAGTTGATTCCAGGGATGAAGGATTTGGCTGATGAGAGATTAGCGGATTTGGTCTATACTTGGAGTTTAGAAGAATGAAAGGAGAACTATTGGAGATGTACAAGATGCTAAAAGGGGTTGACAGGTTTCCTCTTGTTGGACATTGAAGAGAGAGAGAGGCCATTATTTTATGCTTAGGGTTGGCAGATTTAGAACAGAAATGAGGAGGAATTCTATGAGTGGATTGCAGAACACTAATTGTCTCCTGAAATTTGTTTAATTAGTAATGGAATGAAGTAGACAGGAGGGCGGTGATGAGTAGAGATGAGATCAGCCATGATAGTATTAGTGGCAGAGCAGGCTTGAGGGGCTGAACTGCCTATGCCAGCTCTTAATTCTTATTATTCTTGCGATCGTATCGAATCGCATGGACAGGGATCAGTCAGTCACTCTTGTAGGTTTGTGTTTCATTTTCCCCCAATGAGATTGAAGCCCACTCAGTCCATCGGTGGGAGGGATGCAGGGATCATAGTCTTCAAAAAGAAAATGGTAATATTACTGAGCTAATAACCCTGAAGTTCAGGCTTCTGCTCTGGGGACCCAGGTTCAAATCCCACTATGGCAGCTGGTGGAATTAAATTCAATGACAAAATCTGGAATCAAAATGCTAATCCCAGTAATAGTAACCATCAAACCAAAACCCAGCTGGTCACTGATGTCCTTTAGGGAAGGAAATCTGCCATCTTTACCTGGTCTGGCCTACATGTGACTCCAGAGCCATAGCAACATGGCTGACATTCAACTACCCTCTGAAATGGTTCAGCAACACTCTCAGTTCAAGGGCAATTAGGGATGTGTAAGAAATGCTAGTCTTGCCAGTGATAGTCCATCACAAAAGTGATTATGTTTAAAAAATACCAGTACCAGATTCACCATCTAACCAGAGCACTGTGAATTCCAAATCCTCTTACTCCCATCCCGAGAAAGTTGCCTGTATTTCTTGAAGATGCATTGATATAGCACTGATTATCCATTCTGTGAGAAACATTCTAACGTGCTTCAGAGGAGCACTCACAAAATTTGACACCAAGCCACACAACAACAAATTAGGATTAGGGTAGGTCAATGTCATAGGTTATAAAGAGCAGGTTATAGAGGTAGGGAGACAGTGGTTTAGCAAGGCTTAGGTCCTAGGCAACTGAATCTACATGCATCTATGATGCAGCAATTGAAAACTGGGAATGCACAGGATTTCCAAAGAATGGGATTTCACCAGAGGTGATAGAATTTGAAGAAAAGCATGAACTTAGCAAAGATAGCAGGACTAGAGGGCACAGCCTCAAGATTAGAGGAGGGGGGGGTGTTCAGATCGGAGTTGTGGAGGAGTTTCTTCATGCAAAGAGTGGTGAGTCTTTGGAATTCTCTGCCTGATGAGGTGGTGGAGACTTCCTCACTGAATATGTTCAAGTCAAGAGCGGATAGGTTTTTGATTGACAAGGAAATTAAGGGTTATGGGGAGAAAGCAGGAAAGTGGTATTGAACGACTACAGATCAGCCATGATCTTATTGAATGGCGGGGTAGGTTCAAGGGGCTGGATGGCCTACTCCTGCTCCTATTTCTTATGAACTTTTGTTTCCCTGTCATTGAGGTATTGGGATAACATGTTGCTACTCCACATGCGACCCTCTGGCACCTTGGCGGGTCAGAGCTCCTGTACCAGTCTACTGTCTTCCCTCCATTAAATGCCCACCCGCCCAACACCTTACTGTACAATCCTGTCCAACTCCCCATCACCACAGGGTAGAGTCGCCAACTCTGGATTTAGGTTCCCCCTCCCCACCACCCCTCCCGCCTGAAGAATCACATGACTGAACACTTCCAACAACGCCATCGCCACACCTCTACCACTGGCTGGCCCATTGGCTGTGGGGGGCAGCCAATCAGACTCTACGTTATGACAAATCATCAAATTGGATAGACAACCAAAGCTGCCCCGCCCAGCTCTAAATATTTCTATAACGCAAGGGCTTGGAAGAATGTTTTAATATTATTTAATACTTAGTCATCCTCACAGCAACCATTCTGGAGACTGGTCTTAAATTCTGAGGAGTGTAAACCCTACTCTCATCGCGGCTCTGACATCTTGTACAAAATCCACCAATGGAATGAGGCCAAATTCACATGCATTTCTCCACCCTCACTCAGGAAACGTGGTGCAGCATCCACTCCACATACCAGGGGGGTTTACACAGCCACCATCCCTCCAACAAACACTAATAATTGGTGAAGCATTTCAGTGCCGGTGAAAGAGTATCGAGTGGAACATCTCATCAGGACTTCCGAATGTACGTGATACTGTTTGGGAGCTGGGGAATTAATTACGCAGGACACCACAGAACAGAGAGTATTTCTGTTTTGCTGAAGAAACTAATTCAAATTCCATCCCTTCTTCCTGCAGAGCAATGGGGTGACAAAGGTCAGCGATCCCTAAAGTCAAGCCCATACAATCACCTCAAAATCTCAAGGACTGTGGGCAGCACACACTGCTGCCTCACAGCGCCAGGGACCCAGCTTCGATTCCCAGCTTGGGTGACTGTGGAGTTTACACATTCCCCCCATGCCTGTGTGGGTTTCCAGAGACATGCTGGTTAGGATGCATTGGTCCTGCGAAATTCTCCCTTAAACAGGCACCACAATGTGATGATTAGAGGATCTTCACAGCAACTACATTGCAGTGTTAATATATGCCTACTTGTGGCACTAATAAATAAACTTTAAACTAAGAAATAGCACAGTGCTGACCAAAGTGAGGGTGTGCAAAGCCTCTAAAACATCTCGACTGGCCCGACAACTCCCATTCCCTTTGGCTCACATAACTACCAGGATAAACCTTGGGTCACCGTATCCAACAATGTAAATCCTGGCAAATAAAAATATAGCCACGTGATAAAAATCCATCTATGGTGTCATTGTGGATGACACCAAAGTCGGTGGAGTGGTAGATAGTGAAGAGGGGTGTTATAGTTTGCAGAGAGACTTGGACAAGTTGCAGAGCTGGGCCGAGAGGTGGCAAATAGAGTTTAATGTGGAAAAGTGTGAGGTAATGCACTATGGCAGGAATAATAAATGTGTAGAGTATAGGCTAATGGTAGGATTCTTAATAGTGTTGATGAACAGAGGGATCTTGGTGTATATGTGCATAGATCCCTGAAAGTAGGCAGTCAAGTCGATAAGGTTGTTAAGAAGGCATATGGAGTCTTAGATTTTATTGGTAGGGGGATTGAATTTCGGAGCCGCAACGTCATGTTGCAACTGTACAAAACTCTAGTGCGGCCGCCCTTGGAGTATTGTGTGCAGTTCTGGTCCCCACATTATAAGAAAGATGTGGAGGCATTGGAGAGGGTACAGAGGAGGTTTACAGGATGTTGCCTGGTATGGAGGGCAGGTCTTATGAAGAGAGGCTGAGGGATTTGAGGTTGTTTTCGTTAGAAAGAAGGCGGCTAAGAGGAGACCTTATCGAAGCATATAAGATGATTAGAGGTTTAGATAGGGTGGACAGTGAAAGCCTTTTTCCTAGGATGGAGAAAGCTAGCACGAGGGGACATAGCTTTAAATTAGGGGGTGGTGGTTTTAGAACAGATATCAGAGGTAGGTTCTTTACCCAGAGGGTGGTAAGGGTATGGAATGCCTTGCCTGCGTCAGTTGTAGATGCGCCAAGTTTGGTGGCGTTTAAGAGGTTAGTTGATAAATTTATGGACGAAAAGGGAATGGTTTAGGTTCGAGGATCATTGCTTTTTCCTAATTGGTCGGCACAACATTGAAGCCGAAGGGCCTGTTCTGCGCTGTAATGTTCTATGTTCTATCTTTCTGCAACTGCTGGAAAAAAAGTGACAGGCCCATCTGTAACAAATGACAACTGCCTGAGAAATGGGAATGATTGATTCATTACTTATACACACAACTTTTACAACCCACCTGGAGGGAAGAGCTTTAAAAAAAAGATATTATTTCAGTCAAATCACTGACTCAAGAACAGCTTCTTCCCTGCTGCCATCAGGCTTTTGAATGGATCTACCTCACATTAAGTTGACATTTCTCTACACCCTAGCAGTGACTGAAACACCACTCTCTCCTTTCCTTGTCTACAAATGGTACGCTTTGTTTGTATAGTACCAAAGATAAAATACTTCTCACTGTATACTAATACATCTGACAAAAAAAAAATCAGGCTGAAATTCCAGGATTTAGCCTCCAGCTTCTCACATTAAATATAACAGAGAGAGAAAGAGGAGTTTACAAATGGTACTCTGGAGGAGAAATAAATCACACAACCATCAAATCAAGCAGAGAGTATTTACAAGGAAGAAGCCACCTGGCAACAAACTGACAGAATATTACTTCCCACTTTCAAACAAAAGCGGGGTTTATTTGCAACATCTTTCATTTTCACTGTTATTAAAATAAAACATTTATTTTCATCTCACGCCCGAGAGAGAGGAGAAACAAGCTTACCTTCACGCTGCAAGTCTCGCCAGGAGAGAGAAATTGAGAGTTCTGACACGACAAACCAGCTGAACTTCGCACTTTGAGCTTGTATAAACTTCACAATTACCTATACGACTAATCACTTTGCAACAACGCCTGACACATAGAGAGAGCAAATTACTCAGCCCATCAAATTAGGGACAGGGGTGGTAGGGGGGAGGAGAGTTTCAAGGTATGAGAAACTTGGGTTAAGTGATTTGTTGGTGTATGTGATGTTAATTGGTAGATTGTTAGCAATTTGCTAACTAATTGATGAGACTGAAGTGAGTCCAGTTTTTGGTTGCTGGGATTCTGTTAGAGAGTAGGAACCCGTTATGGAAACTAGGAGGAGCAGTAGGCCATTTGATCCTTCAAGTTTACTTCACCATTCACTCATTCATTCAACTCAGTAACCTTGCTCCTGTATAGTTTTGCCCCAAAGGCTTTATTTAACTGCTTCTTGAAAACATAGAGTGCTTTGATCTCAGCTGCTTTCTACGGCAGTAAATTCTACAGCCTCACCACATCACGGGTGAAGAAATTTCTCCTTGTCTCTGTACTGTTCTGGCCTCCTCCACCATGGACTACATCCTTCCTGCATCTACCTCGTCCTGTCCTGTTAAAAATTTATAGGTTTCTATAAAATCCTCCTTCTAAATGAAACAAACAGTGGTACGGTGGTTAGATTGCTGTTTCACAGCATCAGGCATCTGGATTTGATTCCCGGCTCGGGTCACTGTCTGTGTGGAGTTTGCACATTCTCCCTGTATATGTGTGGGTTTCCTCTGAGTGCTCCAGTGTCCTCCTACATTCTAAGAGATGTGCTGATTAGGTGCATTGACTCAAACAGACACCAGAGTGTGGCAACCAGGGGAATTTCACAGTAACTTCATTGCAGTGTTAATGTAAACCCACTTGTGACACTGATAAATAAACTTCCTAAACTCCAGCCAATATAATCCTGAATCAACTCAATCTCTCTATATGACAGTTCTAGAAATCAGTCTGGCCAGCCTTCACTGTACTCCCTCCAAAGCAAGAATATTCCTCCTCAGATAAGGAAACCAAAACTACACACAATATTCCAGCTGTGCTCTTACTAAGACCCTGAATAATTGTATCAAGAGATCCCTGCTCCTCTACCCTAAATGGGTGCTGCCAGAATTTTTCCTCGATTGACTTCACTATTGGCTGACTGTCCAAATAAAACATTTATTTGTATTCCATTGAGATAAAGTTTCTTTATTAGTCACCAATAAAGTTACTGTGAAATTCCTCTAGTTGTCACACTCCTGCACCCATTTGGGTCAATGTCCCTAACCAGCACATCTTTCAACGTGAGCCAGGGATTGAACCCAGGTTCCTGACCCTATGAGACAGTAGTGCTAACCCCTGCGCGAGCTACTGCTCCTCCTGGTTTCTATAAGGGGTTCCTATTCTCTTTTAACAGAATCCCAGCAACCAAAAACTGGACTCACTTCAGTCTCATCAATTAATTAGCAAATTGCTAACAATCTACCAATTATCATCACAGTTTCAACAATGAGAGGTGATCTGATTAAGCTCATTGTAATGGAAAGAGGATTTGATAGGTTAAATATTTGGGCAAATCAAGAACAAGCTTAAATATCATAAATTGGAACTGGTTGATTCAGGGGTGATATTAAAGAACAGCACAGTGCCTTATTGTGTCCTCCAAACCTATGCCTATCTTGTTCTTGTATCAAGACCAACTGCTTATATCTCTCTATTCCCTGTTTGTTCACGTGTTTATCCAGATAAATCTTAATTGTGGTTAATGTATTTGTCTCAACCACCTCACTGGGCAGTGCATTCCAGGCTCCTACCACCCTCTGTGTAAAAACCTTTCCCCGCACATCTCTACTTTCCTCCATTACCTTGAACTTGTGCCTCCTTGTAATTGTCATTTCTGCCCTGGGGAAAAAGCTTCTAAGTGTTCACCTTATCTAGACCCTCATAATTTTATAAGCTTCTATCAGATCACCCCCAGCTTTCATCTCTCCTCTTTAAGGAGAGTTTAAGTCCTCTCCTTAAACTGGGAGGACAATCCCAGTTTATTCAGTCTCTCCTTGTGGCAAATACTCTCCATACCAGATAACATCCTGGGAAACCTTTTCCGTACACTCTCCAAAGCCTTCACACCCTTCTGCTATATGGTGACAGGGTATCCCAAATGTAGCCTAATAAATGTTTTATACAACTGTAACATAATTTGCCAACTTGTATACTCGATGTCTTGGCCGATGAAGGCAAGCATGCCGAATGCTTTCTTCACCACCTTTTCCATCTGGGCTGCCACTTTTAAGGATCTGTGGACATGTACTCCCAGATCTCTCTGTGTGTCTATGCCCCAGTGTGTCTATGCCCCTTGTTCCTAATATATATATAATCTACCATTTATTTTGTAGCTCCTACCTGAATTGGATCTACCAAAATGCATCACCTTGCATTTGTTCGGATTAAATTCCATCTGTCATTTCTCCACCCAATTTTCCAGTCTATCTATATCCTCCTGTATTCTCTGACAATGTTCATCACTATCCCCAACTCCAACAATCTTCATATCATCCACAAACTTGCTAATCAGGCCAGCTATGTCTTCTTCCAAGTCATTTATACATATATATATATCACGGACAACAGAGGTCCCAGCACTGATCCCTGTGGAACATCGCTAGTTATAGACCTCCATTCAGAGGAACATCCTTCTCTGGCTACCCACTGTCCTCTGTGGCCATGATGTGGAGATGCCGGAGTTGGACTGAGGTGAACACAGTAAGAAGTCTGACAACAACAGGTTTAAGTCCAACCGATTTATTTGATAGTAAACTCACACACCCCCAAGCCAGTTCTGTACCCATCTAGCTAGTTCACCTTTGATCCTGTGAGATTTAATCTTTTGCACCAGCATTCCAGTGAGGGACCTTATCAAATAAATGCTTTACTAAAGTCCATCTAAATAACATCTACAGCCCTTCCCTCATCAATTGTTTTTGTCATCTCCTGAAAAGAATTCAATTAAATTAAAGAGACATGATCTCCCACATCTGTCTGTTGCTAACAAGACTATTCAGCTCCAAATGTGTGTAGATGCTATTCCTAAGAACTCTCTTCAATAGTTTCCCTATCACTGACATCAAACTCACTCATTATAATTACCCAGGTTATCCTTGCTGCCCTCTTTAAATAATGGGACAACACTGGCTATCCTCCAATCCTCCAGGACATCACCAGTGGCCAATGAAGATACAAAGATTTCTGATATAGGCCCAGCAATTTCATCTCATGTCCTTGTCAGTAATTTGGGATAGTCATCTGGCCCTGGGGATTTGTCTAACTTCATATTTTTTAATTCCCTTCCTCATAATGATGACTTGTTTTAAAGGGTTTACACGCCTCTCTTAGACACCATCAATCGATGTGTCCCTCTCCTTTGTGAATACTGAATCAAAGTAATTATTAAGGATCTCACTCACTTCTTTTGGTTCTACACATAATTTCCCTCCTTTGTCCATGAGTGGATCAACTCCTTCCCTAATTACTTTCTTGTTCCAAATGTATATATAAAATGCTTTGGAATTCTCCTTAATCCTGTCTGCTAAGGACATTTCATGACCCATTTTTGCCCTCCTAACTCCCTGTTTGAGCTCTTTTCTCCTTTCCCTGTATTCTTCAAGTGCTTCATCTGCTTTTAGTTGTCTACACCTCATGTATGCATCCTTCTTCTTCTTGACAAGACTCACAATTTCCTTGGTCTTCCATGGTTCCTGAATCCTGCCTTTCCCGTCCTTCCTTTTCGCAGGCACATGCCTGTCCTGCACTCTGATCAACTGCTCCTTAAAAGATCCCCACATGCCAGATGCAGATTTATCCTCAAACAGCCTCTCCCAAACAACAGCCTCCAAATTCTGCCTAATCTAGTTATCGTTAGCCTTCCCCCAATTTAGCACCTTAACTCTAGAACAACAACGTCCTTTTCCATGAGTATACAAAAGCTTATGGAATTGTGATCACTGTTCAGCACATATTCCCCCACTGCAATTTTAATGACCTGGCTGGACTTATTCCCTAGTACTAGGTCCAGTATAACCCTCTCTCTAGTTGGACTATCTACATACTGTTCCAAAAAGCTTCCTGGACACACTTAATAAATTCCTTGCTGTCCTGACCCTTAGTCTGAAGGGGTTTCCAGTCAATAGGAGGAAAATTAAAGACTCCAACAACCTTATTATTACTACATCTGTCCAGAATCTGCTAACATATCTATTCTTCAGGTAAAATACTTTTTTATTTATACAATGGGAAGTAGATCTCAACCTCCTGGGAGTTACCATTGACCATGGTAACTCCCATGGACTAACTGGACTAACCATATAAATACAGTGGCTACCAGAGTGGGTAAAGACTTGGGTTCCTTTGGCAAATAACTCACCTCCTGACTCTCCAAAGCTGACCACCATCTATAAGGCATAAGGCAGGAGAGATGAGTACAGCTCCAACAATACTCAAGAAGCTCAACACTGTCCAGAACAAAGCAGCCCCGCTGATTGCTACCCCTTCCACAAACATTCAACCCCTCCAACATTGATCTCCAATGGCAGCAGTGTTTACCATCTACAGCAACTTACCAAGGCAGCACCTTCCAAACACACCACACTACCATCTAGAAGAACGAGAGCAGCAGATACCAGGGAACACCACCAACTGGAGATTTCCCTCCGAGCCACTCACCATTCTGACTTGGAAATATGTCGGCCTTTCCTTCGCTGTGACTGGGTCAAAATCCTGGAACTCCCTCCCTAACAGCCCTGTGAGTGTGCCAACAAGAACTGCAAGAAGGCAGTTCACCGCCACCTTCTCAAGGGCAACTAGACATGGGCGTTAAATACTGGCCCAACAACCGATGCTGAAATCTTCCCCACAAGCACAGAATTAATTTGAGATTTCAAGACTGTGATTGATAGCTTTCTGTTGGGTGCAGGATATTGAGGGATAGGGAGGAAAAGTTGGAAGTTTGTGATTGTGGAATGGATCAGCGATGGTATAAGATGGTACAGGTCTGTGGGGCTGAATGGTCTGCTCTTATTTCTATCTTGGGTAAAAATATAGTCAGGACGTAGAGATGCCGGCGTTGGACTGGGGTAAGTTCAGTATGAGGTCTGACAACACCAATTTTAAATCCAACCTATTTGTTTGGTAGTAAACTTGCTAACTTTCGGCATTTGTGCCTTCGTCAGGCGAATGAGGTGTTCTGGAGACCAGAATAATCTTAGTATTCCTGCTTCTTGGAGACCTTATGGTGAGATTCCCCTTTTAGTAATCTCTTAGTCATAGAATGATGCAGCACATAAGGCATTTGGCCCCTCCTGTCCATGCTGGCTCTTTATAGAACATAAAACACTACAGCACAAACAGGCCCTTCGGCCCACAAGTTGCGCTGATCATATCCATACCTACCTGGTCTATCTATATCACTCAATCCCACTAAATCCCATGTACTCATCCAGAAATCTCTTAAAAGACCCAACAAATTTGCCTCCTCCACCACTGACGGCAGCCGATTCCACTCACGCATCACCCTCTGAGTGAAAAACTTACCCCTGACATCTCCTCTGTACCTACCCCCCAGCACCTTAAACCTGTGTCCTCTTGTAGCGACCATTTCAGCCTTAGGGAAAAAGAATCCACCCTATCTATACTTCTCAACATTTTATAAACCTCTATCAGGTCGCCTCTTATCTTTTGTCTCTCCAGGGAGAAGAGACCTAGCTCTCTCAACCTATCCTCATAAGGCATGCCACCCAATCCAGGCAACGTCCTTGTAAATCTCCTCTGCACCCTCTCAGTAGCTTCCACATCCTTTCTATAGTGAGGCGACCAGAATGGCGAACAGTTTGATGGAGCTATCCAATTATTCTCACTTCTCCTGCTCTTTCCCCATACAGGGATATTCCCTTTTCAAATTCCTATCGAATCTGTTTCTGCACCTCTTACGGACAGCACGTCCCAAGTGACAACAACTCACGGTGGGAAGAAACATCCCACCTCCCCGTCTCCCCATCTCCCCCATCAATCACCTTTAGCCTGTGTCCTCTGGTGACTATGAAGGAGACCTTCCTCACTCTATCCAAACCCTCGCTGATATTAAACACCTCGATCAAATTTCCCCTTCTCATTCTCATTCTCTCAAACCTCTGAAGTGATTCTGATCAGATTTTTCTTTTAATGGGTTTCTGATGGTGAAATCCTCCTTTAAAACAGCAGATTAACAGCTCCAGTTACACACAAACATCTGCTCCTCATTGGCTTCTGGCCAGTCAAAATCCACATTGCTGTAACCATAGTGATTCTCACCTCAACTAACTCTGTCAGTGTGAAAAGGACAACATCTTCTGGCAAAGTCCAAAAAGAATTGTCTCCCCTTGAACAAAGTGGGGGGGAAACGCCAGCATTCAGAGCACCGAACCCCACTGGGAAGGGAAACATTTAAACTTCGATCATTACATTTATTTAGCATCGCAGCACGTCACTGAGTCTGCTCCAACAACACCTTCCAAACACACAGCCGTTACCATACAGAAGGACAAGGGCAGCAGGTACCTGGGAACGCCATCACCAAGGTTCCCCACAAAGTCACCATCTTGACTTAAAGTTAAAGTTTATTTATTAGTGTTACAAGTAGTCTTACATTAACAGTGCAATGAAATTAAAGTGAAAATCCCCTCTGGCACCTGTTCGGGTACACTGAGGGAGAATTTAGCATGGCCAATGCACCCTAACCAACACATCTTTCAGACTGTGGGAGGACAGGGATTGTGGGTAGTAGTGGGAACATTGGGGTGGCAGCGTGGGCTCGTTGGGCCGAAGGGCCTGTTTCCCGTGCTGTTTTGTTCTTTGTTCTTTGAAACTGGAGGAAACCCACACTGACACGAAGAGAATGTGCAAGCTCCCACACAGACCCAAGCTAGAATTCGAACCCAAGCCCCTGGCACTGTGAGGCAGCAGTGCTAACCACTGTGCCACTGTGCTGCCCCTTTAGAAATACATAAGCCATTCCTTCACTAGCGCTGGGTCAAAATCCTGCAACTCCCTCCCTAACAGCACTGTGGGTGTACCTATACCATATGGGCTGCAGCGATTCCAGAAGGCAGCTCACTCACCCATTTCTTATCACAGAACCTCTACAGTGCAGAAAGAAGCCATTCGGCCCATCGAGTCTACACTGACTTTCTGACAGAGCATCTTACCCAGATCCAACCTCCCCTACCCAATCCCAGTAACTCCATGCATTTACCATGGCCAATCCTGCTAACATTTTAGGATAATAAGGGGCAGTTTAACATGACCAATTCACCTAACCTGCACATCTTTGGACATCTTGAGAGGCAATTCGGGATGAGGGATACATGTTGTCACAGTGGGGTGGGGGGTGTGCATGGAGGGTGTGTAGAAGGGTGAGAATGGGAGGGTTTTTAAAAAAATTAAATCCAGGACCAACCAGTGCCTGCCCTCACCAGCCTCCGCACCCTTTCCTCCCTCGCACCCCACCTGCCATCCCTCCAAAATGAAAATCCTAATTGCTGGCTGATATTTCTGAAGGGGGTTCTCCCGGCTTGGGACACCTGAGCTAGCAGCAAATATCCTTTGGCTCTAAGTTTTACGGGGCTCCCTGCCAGGGCCCCCTGCCAGGAGGGGCTCCATCTGTCAGTGCAGGGCTAAGAGCACAGCATACTGCCCTTCGAAATACAACTTCATAAACAAGTTCTCCTCCACCCCATCTAATCAGGACAGGGATATCAGTTTTTATGGGAAGAGAGGATATTAGATTGAGAAACCTCGAGATTCTGGAATTGAAAGGAACCTTTGGACAGCTGTCAGCAACTCCATGGCAACGCCTTTTGACAATGTTCCAGAGTTCCCAGCACCTTTGACAATCTCATCCACTCTCACAATTTACATTAACCAGCCCTCCTAGAACCATGAAATCCCTACTCTGCAAAAAGAGACCATTTGGCCCATTGAGTTATCACCATAAACAATCCCACCTCGGCCCTGATGTAACCCCATACAGCTACCCCACTAATCCCTCGAACCTACGCTTCCCAGGACACTAAGGGGAAATTCAGCGTGGCCAATCCACCTAACCTGCACATCCTTGGACGACAAAACTGACAAATTCAAACAACTAACTCAAATAAACTTACAAACTAACACTAACAAGCTAACAGTACCATTACTAACAAACATTAGTGCCGGCTTTAGGTAACATTAATAATTTATCCTTAATATTGTCCTACAATGAACAAGTTACAGAAATTCCTGTTGAGGGAATTGACTTTTGGGCATTGTTCCAAAGAACTATGCATGATAGGTGGATTGGCCACGCTAAATTGCCCCTTGATATCCAACAATGTGTAGGTTATGTGGATTAGCCATGATAAATACATAGCGTTATGAAACTAGAGCAGGGGTGGGGTGACCCTGGGTAAGAGGTTCTTCCAGAGAATCAGTGCAGACTCAGTGGGCTTAATGAACCCCTTCTGCACATAATGATTTTACGGATTCTACAGTACGGCCTGCACTTTGGGTGTAAAACATCCCATTGTCAGTGTTTCACAGGGCTGGGAGTTTTCCCCAATGCCCTGGGGCCAATATTCATCCATCCAATTATCACTAAAAATCGATGATGTGGCCGTGATCACATTGCTGATTGTGGGATCCTGCCGTGCACGAATTGGCTGCTGTGTTCCCTACATTACAACAGTGCCTACACGTCAAGAAGATTCCATTGACTGTGAAAGGCATGATATAATGAAAGCTCTCTTCAAGCAAGGCATGCTAAAGCTGCCATAGACTCAGGTGACCTTAGGGCTGCTCTCCCCTTTGAGGGGGGAGGGTTGACTGGTGGTGATTGAACCTGAGGATGGCCACACCTCAGGGCGAGGGGCAAGGTTGTGAAGATGGGGCCTTTGCGAATACCCTCAGCCCGTCTGGGAATTGAACCCAGGGGGTTGGCGTGTCCCTACACCATGAAGCAGCACTCTAGCTGACTAAACTAAACCAACACCTTTCTTCAAACATATTCAGCCAGGGTGATGGGCATCGTTGGCACTTCCTGCCCCTCCCTTGCTCATGCGTGGAACTCTTTCTGAAACTACCGCTTCCAACTCCAAATCCGATTGGTGACTCGGGATAAGTGTAACTGTTTAAACCCTCCCCATAGTGCCCGGACACTCACTGAGGCATGTCAGTGAAGTGTCCAGGACGGCATGGACAGGTTGGGCCGAAGGGCCTGTTTCCCTGCTGTAAACCTCTATGAATCTATGGATCTAAATATCTCTCATTCTCCTAAACTCCAGAGAGAGAAGGTCACAGTCTGTTTTCGCAGATTGTCATTCTGAACATAAGGAGCAGATGGAGACCATTCAGGCATTGAGTGGGACTGTCATTTTATCAGAGTGTGGCCGATTCCACAGCTTAATCCCATCAATCAGCCTTGTCTTCATATCCCTTCACACCAAAACAACTGAGTGACAGGCAGTGGTTCCAAAGGCAAAGTTAAAGTTAATTTATTAGTCACAAATAAGGCTTACGTTAACACTGCAATGAAGTTACTATGAAATTCCCCTAGTCACCACGCTCTGGTGCCTGTTTGGGTCAATGCACTCTACGAGTAAGTATGCTCCAAGGGGGCCTTTATGACACACGACAGCGCAGAGTTGCTGAGCAGAGACTGATAGTCAAGTTCCGCACACAAGAGGACGGTCTTAACTGGGATCTTGGCTTCATGTCACACTATCTGTAACCCCCATGACTTGCCTGGATTAGCAAAAAACCTCACTTACTGTGCTGTCTGGAGACAATACACATCTCTCTAACCTGTGCTCAGTGCTCCTTCCCTTCACATTGTCGACATCTTTAAGACTTGAATAGCAGGTTAGTTGTAAAAATTCACATTCTAATCTGTAAACTGTCTGTGCTTTTATATGCTCTGTCTGAGACCAGAACTCTCCGTTCACCTGACAAAGGGAGAAACCCCAAAAGCTTGTGAGTTTACTATCAAATAAATCGGTTGGACTTAAACATGGTGTTGTCAGGCTTCTTACTGTGTTTACCCCAATCCAATGCCGGCATCTCTACATTATCAATGCACCCTAACCAGCACGCTTTAAGACTGTAGGATGGAACTGGAGCACCCAGAGGAAACCCACACAGACACGGGGAGAATGTGCAAACTGCACACAGACAGTGACCCAAGCTGGGAATTGAACTCAGGTCCCTGGCACTGTGAAATAGCAGTGCTAACCACTGTGCCAGCCCCCTAATAGAGGGCATGATAGTTTGAAATCCCAATGCAGATTCTATGCTGATACACTGTGGGCTGGAGGTGCTGTATTTTAGATGAGATATTAAACCAGGCTTTGTTTGCTCACTACAATGAATGTAAAAGGCCCCGCTGCACTACTTCAGACAGTAAGCGAGTTCTCCCCACTATCGTGGGCCAGTATTTATTCCTTAACCAACATTATGAAAAAGCAGGTGATCTGGTCATTATCATGTTGTTGTCTAGAGGGGTTGGGAGATAAATGGCCAGGATTTTTGTTCTTGATCATTGGCCTGTAGCTCCTTAGTCAGTGCAGTGCTCCCTCGGCGTTGCACTGAGAGCAATAGCTGAGACTTTGTGTGAACTCATGACCTTCCAAATCAGAGTTGAGGGAAAATAAGACTTGCATTTCTATAGCGCCTTTCATGACCTCATAATATCCTAAAGTGCTTTAGAGCCAATTAAATATTTAATTGCTGTTGTAGTGTAGGAAATGTAACAGCCAGGTTATACACAGCAAGATCCCAAAATCAGCACTGTGATAATGACCAGACCATCTGGTTTTGTGATGTTGATTGAGGGATAAACATTGGCCAGAACACTGCGGGGAATTCAACTGATCTTCTTTGGAAGAGTGCTGTGGTTTCTTTGATCTGAGAGAATAGCTGGAGCCTTGGTTTAACATCTCACCTGAGAGACAGCACCCCTGACAGTGCAGCACTCCCTCAGTGCTGCAGTGTGCGTGTGTCAGCTAGGACTGTGTGCTCAGGTTTCTGCATGTTGGACCATGAACTCATCCTTCCTCTGACTGAGCGGTGACTGAAACATGGCTGACACATAAGAAGACAACACCCCATCAATCTTCCCAACAGAAAGAGGCCATTCTGCCCCTTGAACCAGGGGATTGGATTCACCATTCTGAAGCCATGTTGTCCAATTCTACTCTCCTGATCTCTCTCCAATCAGTATGCAAATGACTTTCTACAACATCATTAGTTGTACCTAGATAGGCACATGAGCAGACCAGGGATGGAGGGATTCAAAAGGTTGTTCTAATTAAGGACCAAGAGCCTCAGGACATTCCTGGGAATCAATAGATTCCTATGGGCCGTCCAATATATTTTATGGGTCACCTGTCTCTTACGTTTGAGCTTCTGGGGATCTTCCATGAATGTGTGTACAGGCTGTGTATGTTTATTGATGTCTTTTTTTTACATCCATAGGTGCTTTCGTCCACGTTGTTGACCAACAAGGGATATACACACGGTGGGTTGTGCGAGGGCTGCTCTGGGATGTCGCTTGGAGAGTTGTTGATTGCTTCACATCGTCAGTGTACACTTGAACTGGACCAACTGTCGGGCAACAGGACAGCTCAGTGACTATCACTGTTTGCTGTGCAGATACAGGGAACCGGATCGGACCTCCAGCTTGGTTCGGTGTCCGTGGGAGTTTGCACATTCTCCCTGTGCTTGCATGGGTTTTCTCCGTGTGCTCCGGTTTCCTCCCACACCCCAAAAACGTGCTCATAGGCTGATTGGTGTGAACAAATTGTCCTTAAGTTCAAACTCCCTTAATCTGGCACACATATAATTCTTTAAATTTGCACTCCTTTATTGTGGAGTCCAAGAGGTGCAGACTAAAGTCACAGGTAGAAGAAGGATTGGAATGAGGCACTCACTGAGTGTTAAAATGGGCAGCGCGGGCTTGTAGGGCCGAAGGGCCTGTTTCCTGTGCTGTGTTGTTCTTTGTTGTTTGTAGTTGCAGAAGGAAACTAAAAGTGTTCGACACTGTAGGGGGTCAGGCCAGCGTACATTCATTCCGAGATAAACTTTGACCTCTGTTCAATAATTCATGGAGTGATTATGATATTGAGGGCTTGATTGCTCTGTCAGAATATTTATAAACCTCCTATAATCATCTCACATTGACTGTAAAAACATAAAAGTCCGGCTGTTAACTCAGCAAACCTCTCTCCTATTGCACGCATCAGTGGATCTGTTTCAAGGGCCAACTGGGTTTGAACCCACAATGTTACAGCATGAGGCTCTTCCACACTCTCCCAATCAAACACTCCCAGGACAGGTACAACATGGGTTAGATACAAAATAAAGCTCTCCCTACACTATCTCCATCAAACACTCCCAAAACAGGTGCAGCACGGGGTTAGATACAGACTAAAGCTCCCTCTACACTGTCCCCCCATCAAACACTCCCAGGACAGGTACAGCACAGGGTGAGATACAGAGTAAAGCTCCCTCTACACTGTCCCCATCAAACACTCCCAGGACAGGTACAGCACAGGGTTAGATACAGAGTAAAACTCCCTCTACACTGTCCCCCCATCAAACACTCCCAGGACAGATACAGCACGGGGTTAGATACAGAGTAAAGCTCTCTCTACACTGTCCCCATCAAACACTCCCAGGACAGGTACAGCATAGGGTTAGATACAGAGTAAAACTCCCTCTACACTGTCCCCATCAAACACTCCCAGGACAGGTACAGCACGGGGTTAGATACAGAGTAAAGCTCCCTCTACACTGTCCCCCATCAAACACTCCCAGGACAGGTACAGCACGGGGTTAGATACAGAGTAAAGCTCCCTCTACACTGTCCCCCATCAAACACTCCCAGGACAGGTACAGCACGGGGTTAGATACAGAGTAAAGCTCCCTCTACACTGTCCCCCCATCAAACACTCCCAGGACAGGTACAGCACGGGGTTAGATACAGAGTAAAGCTCCCTCTACACTGTCCCCCCATCAAACACTCCCAGGACAGGTACAGCATGGGGTTAGATACAGAGTAAAGCTCCCTCTACACTGTCCCCATCAAACACTCCCAGGACAGGTACAGCACGGGGTTAGATAGAGAGTAAAGCTCCCTCTACACTGTCCCCCATCAAACACTCCCAGGACAGATACAACACGTGGCGGGTTAGATACAGGGTAAGGTTTGTCTCCTGTCACAGTGTTCCATCTCAGTCCAACATTAGCAAAACCCACTGTCCTGGTCTGACATTTTCTTATCCCATTTGTCTCTTGTAATGAGATGCGAAATATGATGAGGATCTAAAACTCAGCCTTCAGCTGAAACTTTCCCAGAAGGTTAAATGTGGGCCCTCCTTACTGATTGGAAGAAACCTGTACCTGGTGATGTGAATTGCTGCCACTGAGCCGACACCTCAGCTCAGTCAGTGTGGGTTAGCCAATTGTGGGGTGATTAAAATTGTGGGTAAGCAGGAGGCGAAAGCTGGAGGAAGGGAGGGATCTCCGAGAGTTACAGAACGGGCTGTTGGGGGGGTGATGAATTCAGAGACAGGGACACGTGAAGCCATGAAAGGATCTGGAATCCAGTGTGAACCCTGGGTTTGGAGACTGGGAGTAAATGTCTCCCTCTCTCTAGCTGTCTCTCAAATTGAGGAGGGCACCTACCAAGGAGTTCAGAGCGAGACAAGAGCTTACACACGGAGTCTTTTAACAGGGGAAAGCTGCTCCTTACCGCAGCTGGGGTTCTGGCTGAGAGGATATATTGGAAGGAATTTACAGACTGTTAATCAAACCGCATGATCAATACCTGAAATGGGAGCCAGTGGAGGTCACAGCAGGCGATGGGTGAGGATCATCAGGAAGTGAAATGATGACAGGGGAGGGATTGGTGTGTAGGCAGAATGGTGTGAGGTGCAACTGTTGTGCTGCTTCTGCCTGTCGAATGTGTACGGTCCCTTCTTAAAATAACAATTTACAAAATTATTACAATTATTTATTTCTAATTTATGGCACTTTTAATTTTTTTTAAGTTTATTTATTCGTGTCACAAGTGAGACGTACATTAACACTGCAATGAAGTTGCTGTGAAGTTCCCCTAGTCACCACACTCCAGTGCCTGTTCGGGTCACTGCGCCCTAACCAGCGCATCTTTCAGACTGTGGGAGGAAACCGGAGCATCTGGAGGCAACCCACGCAGACACGGGGAGAATGTGCGGACTCCACACAGACCCAAGCTGGGAATCGAACCCAGGTTCCCGGCGCTGTGAAGCAGCAGCGCTAAGCACTGTACCATCTTGCCACCTCTAGGGTAAATTTAAGGTAGATGATGGCTGTTATGTGACCTAGTCCGCAATCTACCTGGCAGTTAGCCTGGATGACCTGATTGTCAGAGATCAGAGGCAGTATGGATTGTTTCACTGAGAATAAGCAAGTATATTTATGTATGCAGACAATGCCAGCAGCTTCTGGGTTTACAACGAATAGACTTTGAGTCTCCCAAAGTGCTAGGAAGGTGTTATAGGTACTTTGTCAAAGGTGCTTGAAATATCAACTCTTTTCTCTCCTTACAGATGCTGTCAGACCTGCTGAGATTTTTCTAGCATTTTCTCTTTTGGTTTCGGATTCCAGCATTTGCAATAATTTGCTTTTACCCAGTGTTATAAGTTCTCCCTCTACACTGTCCAAAGATGTGCGGGTTAGGTGGATTGGCCATGTTACATTTTTTCCTTAGTGTCACGGGGAGTAGCTGGGGTAAATGCATGGGGTTATGGGGATAGGGCCTGGTCAGTGCAGACTTTATGGGCCAAATGGCCTCCTTCTGCAGTGTGATTCTATGTTTGTTAACGGTAGTGTTAAAAATGGCCAATTGGGTCAAAGTGTGGTGAAGTTGGATGATAAAACAATTGTAAAGGTGCTAAGAGCAGAAAGCATTGCATGGTCTGTTTCTTTTGTCTGTACTGAAGAGAAGCAGCTTCACGGTGTACACAGACTGAAACATTGTATTGTGAGGCTGGCCAGTAGGGTTACCAAGATGATAGGTTGTTTTGAATTTTGACCAATCAGTTTACACTAGACATTTAAGTAGCAGCAGCCTATCAGATTCGAGTTTGATGTTTAGTTATTGTGTTCACTGTTACTTTACAGAGGGAGTTCAGGGTGTTATTTTGATTTAACTGCTAAAAGATGCTGAAGTGCAGATAGTCCCCCTTCTCACACACTCTAACAGACTATAAAGGGAGGTACCTCACTTTGAGTGGCTGACTGTTAGTTCCCAAAGAAGAGATCAACCTCCCCTTTGTAGCAAAAGATAGCTAATTAACATTCGTTAGTATGTTTCAAGTTGTCATGGAGAAGAGGGCAGTGGATACCATTTTTTGAGATCAGGTTACTGGCTTCCCTATAAATCAATGAATGACAGAAATAGACAGCAGATGTTTTGTGTGGTCAGCACAGAGAAAAGGGTGGTGGACTTTGCAAGCCATCACAGCTGGAGGCAGAGAGTAGACAGGATGAAATTCATCCTGCAGCTTTCCCACTGATTCTGGTATAGCCAGGGAGAAGGAGAATCATCGGAATAGGCTTTTACTGCTATGGCAGGTTTAGGAAACACCTCAGAAATCTGAGGAAAATGCTTAGAGATGGTGAAAATTTATTTATTGATGTCTCAAGTAGGCTTACATTAACACTGCAATGAAGCTACTGCGAAAATCCCGCAGTTGCCATACTCCGGCGCCTGTTCAGGTACACTGAGGGAGAGTTTAGCCCGAATAGAGAGATTACAGCAAAATTCACTGATAATGAAAAAAGTTGGACGGAGATCAAGTTGTGATGAGGATACAAAGGGATGGGGATAGGTGAAGTGGGTGGGCAAAAATTGGCAGGTGGAGAATAAGATGGGAAAGCATGAACTCGTCCATTTTGGCAAGAAGAGTAGAGAAGCAAAATATTCTTTAAACGGAGAGAGATTGCAGAATTTTTTAGCCATGATGTGGAGTTGCCGGCTTTGGACTGGGGTCGGCAGCATAAGAAGTCACACAACACCAGGTTAAAGTCCAACAGGTTTATGTGGCAGCACGAGCTTTCGCAGCACTGCTCCTTCATCAGGTGAGTGCCAGGTGAATGAGAATTTTGTAGTTGGGAAACATCGTACACAAATCACAGAAAGTTAGAATGCAGGTGCAATGAGTAATTATCTAAAGGATTTTTTTTAGTATTTTGGGGTTTATTGTGTAATAGCATGAAATAGCTCGTTTGTCCATGTGCGTGTAACTAAGTTCATTAAACTGAAGACAGTTGAGCAATGAGGTTGAAGACGAATCTGGTGTGAAAGGCAGGCACTTGAAGTAAATATGGCCAAGTTGAATTCTCTACAGGGCAGGAACGGTGGCACGGTGATTAACGCTGCTGCCTCACAGTACCAAGGATCTTGGTTCGATTCCAGCCTTGGGTCACTGTCTGTGGGGAGTTTGCACATTCTCCCTGTGACTATGTGGGTTTCCTTTGAGTGCTCCAGTTTCCTTCCATGTTCCAAATATGTGCGGGTTAGGGGAATATGTGCCAAATTGCTCCTTAACTTCTTATCGCAAAGATGCATGGGTTAATGCATGTGGGGATTCTTTCGTTCTGTGGTTAGAAGTAAATTAGAATGATTAGAAATTTGCATTAGGGGATAAAAAAGGTCTGTTTTATTCAATTGTTGAATTCCAAAGAAAAGTGAAGGGAGTTTTGCAATGATTAGGTAGTCAGATGTGCTCTGACATTCAATCTTCTTTATCAGACCTGTTAAGCAGTGAGTAACACAGCTCCCTTGTGATAAGACTAAGCCCCAAAAACTCTCACCAATGATATCACTGGCATATACTGAAACTAAAAAGATTGGTATGTACATTCAGGTAGGAAGATGCTTTCTATTACACTCTATAACAGGTTTACAATGTGGGAAAGGTCACAACTAATTAAAGCTCTTGAATTTCAGTTTGCCTCAAGCGGGAAAGAAATCATAAAAGATTTTTATATTCTGGGAAACATAAATTCCAAAGACAGATAAGGACAATGGAATCCGGATGAAAGAGCAGAAGGAGAGTTGATAAAAGGTTAATGGGTGTGGCCAAGCAAGACTTCCTGGAGTGCATCTCTGTGCTGGGAAAAGTGCTGTCAAGAGTTGTAATCATAGAGTAATAGAGGTTTACAACAGGGAAACAAGCCTTCGGTCCAACTTATCCACGTGCCCAGCTACAACCGTAGCTACAGCTTCCAGCCAGAAATCTATCAGGAAGCAGGGCCTTGTTTTAAAGTTTCTTGAATTTCTACAGTAGAGCGGGGTGAGAGAGAGAAGCCCTGTGATGTACCTTCTCTATAGCAACAATAAGATGTCTCACAACACCAGGTTAAAGTCCAACAGCTTTATTTGGTAGCATGAGGTTTTGGGGCACTGCCCCTTCATCAGAACAGTGCCTAAGCACTCACCTGATGGACTTTAACCTGGTGTTGTGAGACTAGTTACTATGCTACCCCAGTCCAACACTGGCAACCCCACATCATGGTTTCCCTGCAGCAACAGTGGGTTTGCTTTGTGGCAATGTTACAGAAATTTTATAGATGAAATATTGATGAGGGATAGTTGCCGAAAGGGATGTTTACTTGTGAATCTGGTCGGGCAGGAAATCTTTTGGGGAGAAAGTTATGTAAGACTAATTTTACCCTTGTGTATTTAAGTTTTCTTTACTTTTATTAATGAATATTTTAATTTCATATTCTCCCCCAGTTTAGCCGAACAGGCGCCAGAGTGTGGCAACAAGGGGATTTTTACAGTAACTTCATTGCAATGTTAATGTAAGCCTACTTGTGAGACTAATAAATAACTTTACATCAACACAATTTGACTTTGATAAATTTTGTCTTTTTGTAGACCTTTAAAAACTTTTTAAAAGTGACGGAAGGATGTATCTGTCACATTCGTAATATGTGAGGCTGTACAAGGCTCTGGTCAGACTCCATTTGGAATATTGTGAGCGGTTTTGGGCTCCGTATTTAAGGAAGCCTTGGAAAGGATCCAGAGCAGGTTCACAAGAATGATCCCTGGAATAAGGAGCTTCTCGTACGAGGAACAGCTGAGGACTCTGGGTCTGTACCTGTTGGAGTTTAGAAGGATGAGGGAGATTTTTATTGAAACTTACAGGATACTGCGAGGCCCAGGACAGAGTAGATGTGGAGAGGATGTTCCTACTTGTAGGACAAACTAGAACCAGAGGGCACAACCTCAGGCTGAAGTGATTACCCTTTAAAACAGAGAGGAGGAGGAATTCCTTCAGCCAGAAAGAAATGAATCTGTGGAACTCTTTGCCGCAGAAGATTGTGGAGACCAGGTCAACGAGTGTCTTTAAGACAGAGAACAAAGAATGAAGAACAAAGAACATTACAGCACAGGAACAGGCCCTTCAGCCCTCCAAGCTTGCACCAATCATACTGCTTAACTTAACTAAGACCCCCTACCCTTCTGGGATCATATCCCTCTATTCCCATCCCATTCATTTATTTGTCATGATTCCCCTTAAAAGTCACTACTGTATCCACTTCCTCTATCTCCCCCGGCAACGAGTTCCAGGCACCCACTACTCTCTGCGTAAAAAATCTGCCTCGTACATTTTTAAACCTTGCCCCTCGCACCTTAAACCTGTGCCCCCTAGTAATTGACTCTTCCACCCAGAGATAGCTAGGTTCTCGATTAATAAGGGGATCAGGATTTTGGGGAAAAGGCAAGAGAACGGGGATGAGAAAAATATTAGCCGTGATTGAATGGCAGAGCTAACTCGATGGGTCGAGTGGCCTAATTCTGCTCCTATGTCTTATGGTCCTAGAGACATAGAGTCATAGACTTTTATAGCACGAAGATAGATCCTTTGGCCCATCCTGTCCATACTGTCCAGCGTTTATGACTAAGTTAATCCCACTTGTCCATATTTAGCCCATATCCCTCTATACCCATCTTACCCATACACTCTTCACATTTTGCCTCCTCCGTGTTGACTTGGTCCCCGAATATCAATGATTCCTGATCTTCAGTCTCATCTTCGGCCTCTTAAGTGTGAAGGAGTTTGCAGCCTTTCAGTCAGTCACTGATTATCAAACGAGGTGACCACAGGGTGGGGGAAGCGGCAATTGCAGGAGGGTGGGGGGAGGTGGGGTGGGGTAGGGGATGGGGGAGATGATACTAGTGAAACTAAAGTGAGGTTAGAAATGGTGACTGTAGCACGCTCTCTGTTGCTGGAATTTATCAAGTTCCAGTGAATTGGCTCATCCTATCAAGATCTTTTAATAGTCTTTCATGATTTTCTCTTTCAGATCCTGCGTGGTGTGTTTAAGCTGTAACTAGGTTCCAACCTTGCAGTAAATACTCTCCCATCTCCCAGTTGGGAAGGAAAGGGCACAGGGGGTTCATAGA
Source organism: Sphyrna mokarran (assembly GCA_024679065.1). NCBI lineage: Eukaryota > Metazoa > Chordata > Chondrichthyes > Carcharhiniformes > Carcharhinidae > Sphyrna > Sphyrna mokarran. The sequence goes on from JAGIQG010000011.1 coordinate 90,093,722, forward strand.
CTGGAATGGGCTGCAGTGTCCAAGTCTCACTCACTCACAGGAGAAATCTGCCCAATGGCCTCCGGAAAGGGGAGAAGCAGGAGGCCCTTTAAGGCAAAACTGAACCTCAGGCCTTTTGAACGGAGCAGAAAAGCTGGACCGAAGCCCTGGTGAATCCTATTTTGTTTCACATTTGTGCCCCCTCGGCTGCTACAGATACCCACCCAATAATGACACCATGACACCCACAGAGACACTTTAAAGCTCTGGACACTCGAGACAATAGGATCTGTAGATTAAAGATTGTAGACTTTGGTTAGACTCATTACAACGGCAGCTCCTATTGATATTCATGTAGAATCCTAGAATCATTGAATGCCCACAGAACAGAAGGAGGCCATTTGGCCCATTGACTCTGCACGACCACAATCCCACCCAAGCCCTATTCTCATAACCCCACATTATTTACCCTTCTAACCCCCCTGATACTAAGGTCAATTTATCATGGCCAATCCAACTAATCCATTTAACTCACGTCTTTGTCCTGCGGGAGGAAACCGGAGCACCCGGAGGAACCCCACACAGACATGGGGAGAATGTGCAGACTCCACACAGACTGTCATCCGAAACCGGAATTGAATCCAGGTCCCTGGCGCTGTGAGGCAGCAGTGCCAACCACTGTGCCACTTCATAAATTTGCCAATTAGTAAATATTTATACTTATAATAAAGGAATCTATGAATATGAATGGGGGCAGGTTGGTTTTAGAGGATTGGGGGAATTCATAAAGGAACAGGAACATGGGAAATAGGAGCAGGAAGAGGCCATTTGGCCCTTTGAACCTGTTCTATCATTCATTCTGATCATGGCTGATCATCCAGCTTACTAACCTGTCCCTGCTTTCCCCACAATATCCTTTGCTGCCCTCCCACCTGCCACAGGAATCGTAACGGGCGGGACAGAGAATTTGGCCGAACACATAAAGGTCCGATGATCCCGGGCAGGAATTTCCAGACCTGGGGTGCACGCAGCTGGAAAATTCCACCCACAATGTTTTGGCCCCAGCCGCTTTCTGTGGTGGTGAATTCCACAGACTGACCACTCTCTGGGTGGAGAATTTCTTCCTCACCTCAGTCCTAAATGTTTTCGTGCCTCTCCTTAGACTGATGATGGAAGATAGACCATGGCTGGTATTTAAAGAATGAATATATCGTTGGCCACAAGTATACATTCCTATAAACCTGGAGGAAATGTGAGTCAATCGTGGCAAACCAGCAGTTGAAGTTAGTTCAAAGGAAATTTTATAAAGGTCTCATAAAGAAAGTAATAAGCCTGAGGACTAGGAGCATTTCAAACAACAACAACACAAAACCAAAAAACTAATGAGGGGAGAATCAGAATGAAAGTAAACTAGCCAAAAACTTAAACTGTAAAAACTTCCATAAATATGTTAAAATGGGGGAAGCAGTATTGTCGTTGGACTAGTAATTCAGAAACCCAATAATGTTTTGGGGACCCGGGTTCGAATCCTACGGCGGACGGCGGAATTTAAATTAAAATAAAACACATCTGGAATTAAGAATCTACTGACGGTCATGAAATCATTGTCAATTGTCATTGTCAACTCTTGCTGCAGCTGTATAGAACATAGAACATAGAACATTACAGCACAGAACAGGCCCTTCGGCCTTCGATGTTGTGCCGACCAAAATAAAAAGCAATGCCCCTCCAAACTAAACCATTCCCTTCTCTTCCATATACTTATCAATTAACCTCTTAAACGCCACCAAACTTGGCGCATCTACAACAGCTGCAGGCAGGGCATTCCACTCCCTAATCACTCTTTGAGTAAAGAACCTACCTCTGATATCCGTCCTATAACTCATACCCCTTAATTTAAAGCTGTGTCCCCTCGTGCTAGCTTTCTCCATCCTAGGAAAAAGGCTATCACTGTCCACCCTATCTAAACCTCTAATCATCTTATATGCTTCAATAAGATCCCCTCTTAGCCGCCTCCTTTCTAACGAAAACAACCTCAAATCCTTCAGCCTCTCTTCATAGGACCTGCCCTCCATACCAGGCAACATCCTGGTAAACCTCCTCTGTACCCTCTCCAATGCCTCCACATCTTTCTTATAATGTGGCGACCAGAACTGCACACAATACTCCAAGTGCGGCCGCACTAGAGTTTTGTACAGTTGCAACATGATGCTGCAGCTCCTAAATTCAATCCCCCTACCAATAAAAGCTAAGACTCCATATGCCTTCTTAAAGGGTACTTAGGGTACTGCTGAGGCCGCAGCTGGAGTACTGTGTGCAGTTTTGGTCACCGCATTCGAGAAAGGATATTTTGGCCTTGGAGGGAGTGCAGAGAAGGTTCACCAGATTGATACCAGAGATGAGGGGATTAGCTTATGAAGAGATTAATAGACTGGGTCTGTACGCATCAGAATTTAGAAGGCTGAGGGGGGATCTTATAGAGACTTACAAGATAATGAAGGAGCTAGATAGGGTAGAGGTAGAGAGATTCTTCCCGCTTAGAAAGGAAACCAGAACTAGAGGGCACAGCCTCAAAGTAAGGTGGAGGGGCAGTTTAGAACGGAGTTGAGGAGGAACTTCTTCACTCAAAGGGTGGTGAATCTCTGGAATTCTCTGCCCATTGAAGCGGTGGAGGTTCCCTCACTGAATATATTTAAGTCGCGGGTAGATAGATTTCTAATAGACAAGGGAATTAAGGGTTATGGGGAGAAAGTGGAACTGATCCATTTCAGATCAGCCATGATCTTATTGAACGGTGGAGCAGGTTCGAAGGGTTAGATGGTCCACTCCTGCTCCTATTTCTTATGTTCTTATGTCATAAAAACCCATCAGCATCATTAATGTCCTTTAGGGAGGGAAATCTGCCGTCCTTACCCAGTCTGGCCTACCTGTGACTCCAAAGCCACAGCAATGTGATTGGCTCATAAAATGTCCTCAGGGATGGACAATATTGGCCAGCCACTAACACCTACATCTCGTGAACAAATAATAAAAGGAAAAGCTTAGCAAAGACAAATGTGGGTCCATTATTGGACAAGACTGGAGAATTCTTAATGAGGAATAGGAAAAAGACAGAGAAGCTGAACAAAGTACATTGGATGGGATTTTCCGGCCACACTCGTCCCATGCCGGAAGTTCTGTCCAAGGTCAATGAACCTTTGCACGGTCCGCAGAATTTTCTGTTCCATCTGCTAGATTCCCGTAGGAGGCTGGACGGGAAAGTTTCACTCTTTGTATCTATCTTCATGGAGGAAGATGCAAAACAAAACCTCCCGGTATGACAGATTACAATGTGAATGAGGATCTGAAAGTAGTTAGTATCAGTAAGAAGATCATATTGGAAATATTAGAACATAGAACACTAGAGCACAAACGGGCCCTTTGGCCCACAAGTTGTGCCGATCATATCTATACTTACCAGGCTATCTATAACCTCCAATCCCATTAAATCCCATGTACTCATCCAGAAGTCTCTTAAAAGACCCCAGCGAGTTCACCTCTACCACCACTGACGGCAGCCGATTCCATTCACTCACCACCCTCTGAGTGAAAAACTTTCCCCTAGCATCCCCTCTGTACTTGCCTCCCAGCACCTTAAACCTGTGTCCTCTCGTAGCGACCATTTCAGCCCTGGGAAATAGCCTCCGAGAATCCACTCTATTTATTCCTCTCAACATCTTATAAACTTCTGTCAGGTCATCTCTCAACCTTCGTCTCTCCAGGGAGAAGAGACCTAGCTCCCTCAACCTATCTTCATAAGGCATGCCCCCCAATCCAGGCAACATCCTTGTAAATCTCCTCTGCACCGTCTCAATAGCTTCCACATCCTATTAATGGGACTGAAATCCCTGGGACCTGATAGCGTGTTGAAAGAGGTTGCTATAAAGATAGTAGATGCATTGGTGACCATCTTTCAAAATTCTACAGATTCTAGAACAGTTCCTGGAGATCGGAAGTTAGCAAATGTCACCCCCCCTGTTTAACAAAGAAGGGACACAGAAAACCAGGGTCTACAGACTTGTTAGCCTGATGTCAGTGGGAGGGAAAATGCCGGAATCTATTATAAAGTAAGTGATAAAAAAAACCATTTAGGAAAAACAATGATCTGATTGGCCGATTCATCTAACCAACACCTCTTTGGACTGTGAGGGAAACCAGAGCAGCCAGGGGGAAACCCATGCAGACATGAGGAGAATGTGCAAACTCCACGCAGACCTGAGGCTGGAATTAAACCTGCGTTCCTGGCACTGTGAGGCCGAGTGCTAACCACCATGCCACCATTGGACAGTTATTTGATCATGCAGAACCTGAGTATTGCTGGAAAAATGGATATGCCGTCGAAGCTTCAACCTTGCACTCAGCAGATCAATACTCAAGTAAATATCAACAGTAATAGGAACAACAATCTATACAACACAAGTGTGCTGATTGGTAAGTGGCCTTTGATTGGTAGAATTGTTGCCATGGCCAATGCAGCAGGGAACAGTTAACTGCCAAGCTTTGGTTCAAATGCAAACCAGGCAGTTCAAATGTGATTCGTCAAGGCATTGGTTCAGAGAAGGAACAAGGGAATGGCTGTTTCCTTCTCCAAGGTATTGTTTATTTGAAAAGGTTTTGTGAGCATGGACTGGTAGGGTAGGTTCTGTAATGGTCTGTTGCAAATAACCAAATAGACATCCTGTTTGACTTGATTCCAATAACTGATACCTGTCCACCCACTCCGTCCATGTCCTTTGGGAGTTCAACAAAATCCTCAACACAGTTTATAATTTTTGTAATGTCAGTATTATCCGTCAGTTTTGAAATCATGCCCTGTACATCACGGTCTTTGTTATTAATCTTTATCAGGAAAAGGAAGGGCCCCAACCTGATCCCTGAGGAACATCGCTGCAAACCTTCCTCTACACACCCGTAAATCACTAGAATCATAAAAACCTGACAGTGCAGAATGAGGCCATTTGGCCCATCGAGTCTGCACCAAACACAATCCCACCCAGGCACCAGCCTCAGAAGCCCACATATTTACCTTCCTAATCTCTCTAACATACACATCCTGGGACACTAAGGGGCAATTTAGCATGGCCAATCAACCAAACCTGCGTTTCTTTGGACTGTGGGAGGAAACCAGAGCACCCTGAAAAACCCATACAGACACAGAGAGAATGTGCAAACTCCACACAGACAGTGACCCAAGCTGGGAATCGAACCCAGGTCCTTGCTGCTGTGAGGTAGAAGTGCCAACCACTCACTGTTTCCTTTGACATTTTGCCCCAAACTATTGTTTCTAGAAGCTTCCCTGTTATCAAAGTTAAACTGACTAGCCTGTAGTTGCTGGGCTTACCCTTTTTTGAACTTTATCTTAGGGTCTTCAAAGAATGACATAGTTGGTGCATTGGTTTTAATATTCCAACAGTCCCTTGATTCAGGGAAACTTGCGTGAGGTTAGAACTTAGAAAATGTAACTCCTTAGTTCAGAAAGCAGAAAACTACAGACCTATTAGATTAACATCTGTTACAAGGAAAATTAAACTATTATTAAAGAAATGCTAACAGTGCATTGGGATACGCTTGGGGTAATCAGGCAGAGTCAACACAATTTTGTGAAAGGAAAATCACATTTAACCAACTTATTGTTCTTTGAAGAAGTAAAATGTTTTAGTTGTTAAAGGGGAACTGATGGATGTACAGTACTTAGATTTCCAGAGCATATTTGTTAAGATTTGATTTAATTTATTATTGTTATGTGTATTGGTATACAGTGAAAAGTATTGTTTCTTGCACGCTATAAAGATAACCCACACCATTCATTGAGTACATAGGGGACAAGGAAAGGAGAGAGTGCAGAAGGATATATTGGCCTTGGATGGAGTGCAAAGAAAGTTCACAAGGCTGATACCAGAGATGAGGGCGTTAGCCTATGAGGAGAGATTGAGTAGACTAGTTTGTACTTGTTGGAGTTTAGAAGGTTGAGGGAGGATCTTGTAGAGACATATAAGATAATGAAGGGGGTGGATATGGTAGAGGTAGAGGGATTCTTCCTGTTTAGAAAGTATAGCAGGAATAGAGGGCACAGCCTCAAAATAAGGGTGGGGCGGTTTAGATCGGAGTTGAGGAGGAACTTCTTCACTCAAAGGGTGGTGAATCTTTGGAATTCTCTGCCTGTTGAAGTGGTGGAGGATCCTCGCTGAGTATATTTAAGTCACGGGTAGATAGATTTCTGATAGACAAGTGAATTAAGGGTTACGGGGAGAAACCGGGAAAGTGGAACTGAACCACTTTAGATCAGCCATGATCATGATGGCGGGACAGGCTTGAAGGGCTACATGGCCTACTCTTGCTCCTATTTCTTATGTTCTTATGTCCAGAATGTAGTGTTACAGTCATAGTTAGGGTGTAGAGAAAGATAGACTTAATGTGAGGTAGGTCCATTCACTGATACCAGCAGTGAAGAAGCTGTTCTTGAGCCAGTTGGTAAATGACCTCAGACTTTTGCATCTTTTTCCTGACAGAGGAAGATGGAAGGGAGAACATCCAGGGTGCGTGGGGTCCTTAGTTATACTGGCGTCTTTGCCAAGGCAGCTGGAAATGTAGACAGAGTCAATGGATGGGAGGCTGGTTTGAGTGAAGGAGCGGTGCCAAATCAAAGGTTATTACAGAATATAAAACACACCTGGTGGGTAACATACTGGCATGGGGTGAAGGTCAGCCAGCTAACATGAAGTGGAGAGATGGCATAAATGGGTCTTTTTTCAAGTTGGCAGGATGTGGTGAATGGTGTGCCAAAGAGATCAGTGCCGGGACCTCAACTGTTTACAATTTATATAAATCACCTCAAGAAGGGATGAATGGAATGGAAGCTAGATTTGCTGATGACAGAAAGATAGGTAGGAAAGTAAGATGTGAAGAAGATATAAGATGGCTAGAAAAAGATGTGAATAGATTACGTAAGCAGGCAAAGGTCTGGTAATTGGAGTATAATGTAGAAAAATTGTCTCTTTTGGTAGGGGAAATAAAAAAGCTTCTTATCTAAAGGGTGAGAGATTGGAGAGCTTTGAGATATAGAGAGATCTGGATATCTGAGTGTATGACTCACAAAAGGTCAGTATGCACACGCTGCAAGTCATTAGGATAGTTATTGGAATGTTATCATTTATTGTGAAAGGAATCCAGAATAAAACTACAGAGATTGTGCTTCTGTTATTAAAAGTCACCATAATCCCAGATAACTAAAGGCTTCTCTCCTCTTTGAGGGGGAGGGTTGACTAGTGGTGATTTATTCTGAGAATCACCACACCTCAGGCAAGGGGCAAGGTTGAGAAGGTGAGGCTTTCATCACTAACTGTGCAGTCTCCTTATCCAAGGAAAGATGTAAATGCTTTGGAAACAGTTCTGGGATGTTTATGAGACTAATAACTAGGATCAGTCTTTTGAGAAACGGTTGCTCAAGCTGGGCTCATATTCACTGGGGTTTGGAAGAGTAAGAGGTGACTTCATTGAAACATATAAGATCCTGAGGGGTGTTGACAGGGTGGATGTGGAGAGGATGTTTCACATTGTGGAGAATCTTGAACTCATTGTTTAAAAATAAGGGGTCACTCATTTAAAAGGGAGGTAACAGTGTTATCTCTTGAACTCTACCTGACAACTTTGAGCTGGGCCGGGAATACAAGCCCTGATGTGACACCCTAACATGCCCCCTACACTGGACACCAAAGATCAGGAACATGCGGCTGATGAGCTGGAATTGGAGTAGTGGCCTCTCCCTGATAATCAGAAAGATGCTGCTACCTCCCACAATCCATAAACATACTCTCAGCAACAGACTCTCAGCAACACAGAAACTAAAGGCCACCCAGCAATCCATAAACTACCATCACCTCGTGCTGTACAGGACACAAATAGACAGGGTATAGAGTGATACTGACTGCATCTTTAGCTTGAAAAGGCATGTGTCAGCACGGGCTTGGTGGGCCGAAGGGCCTGTTCCTCGTGTGTTCTTTGACTGCTGTGTTCAACATGGTGAGAAAGGGAATTCCCAAATTGTTACCTCCAGGGGAGTCCCTGCCAGCTCTGGGTGGCAGGCTGCAATATTAGTGGCAGCATCAGGGACCCAGGTTCGAATCCCAACTCATGTCATTGCCTGTGTGGAGTTGGCACATTCTCCCCATGTCTGTTTGGGTTTCTTCCCATTTCCTCCCTCTGTTCAAAGATATGCTGATTAGGGTGCATTGGCTATGCTAAATTAATCTTCAGTGTCAAGGGAACTACCTAGGGTTATAAGGATAGGGCCTGAGTGGGGTTGTGGTCGGTGCAGACTCAATGGGCCAAATGGTCTCCTTCTGCACTGTAAGATTCCATAATTATTCTCCCCACACAACAGGCCTGTTTCTGTGCTGTAGTGTTCTGTGGTTCTTTGTGGACAGTGTGCAGAGAGACAGAGAAAGGTGGTTTAGAACATAGAACATTACAGCGCAGAACAGGCCCTTCAGCCTTCGATGTTGCGCCGACCAATCAGGAAAAAGCAATGACCCTCTAACCTAAACCATTCCCTTTTCGTCCATAAACTTATCTACTAACCTCTTAAACGCCACCAAACTTGGCGCATCTACAACTGCAGCAGGCAGGGCATTCCATACCCTTAACACCCTCTGGGTAAAGAACCTACCTCTGACATCCGTCCTATAACTACCACCCCTTAATTTAAAGCTATGTCCCCTCGTGCTAGCTTTCTCCATCCTAGGAAAAAGGCTATCACTGTCCACCCTATCTAAACCTCTAATCATCTTATATGTTTCAATAAGGTCTCCTCTTAGCCGCCTTCTTTCTAACGAAAACAATCTCAAATCCCTCAGCCTCTCTTCATAAGACCTGCCCTCCATACCAGGCAACATCCTGGTAAACCTCCTCTGTACCCTCTCCAATGCCTCCACATCTTTCTTATAATGCGGGGACCAGAACTGTACACAATACTCCAAGTGCGGCCGCACTAGAGTTTTGTACAGTTGCGACATGACGTTGCAGCTCCGAAATTCAATCCCCCTACCAATAAAAGCTAAGACTCCGTATGCCTTCTTAACAAACTTATCGACTTGATTGCCAGCTTTCAGAGATCTATGCATATATATACCAAGATCCCTCTGTTCTTCAACACTATTAAGAGTCCTACCATTAGCCCTATACTCTACACATTTATCCCAAAGGTAATGCACCCTCCCGCCCTGTAAACCGAACTGCAAATTCCATCTCCCAGATTAGTCACCACAGAAAATTCAGACACAAAAATAACGACCAGCTCCCAGTTATACTGTATTAAAATCTTTTAATTACATTTTAATAGAAGGCACTTGATCTATTTCAAGGCAAGATTAGCTCTACGCTGCCTCCCGGCTGGAAGCAGCTTGAATTACAGCAGGGCAGCACCCAATCAGATTACAGACATCTCAGTCACTCCTTTGGACTCTCCCCGCATCCCCCAAACACTCTGGCCTCCCCCATCCAGACCTCCCCACCCCGCTTCCCCAGGCAGGGGAATCCGGGGTGATACACGCAGCGTCTCCATGATGAGAGATAATTCACAAGCTCAGTGGGGTGGGGGTTTCTCAGGGCAGACGGGAAACTCTGACTGGGGGGCAGGGGGGGCAGAGAGTGTTAATGCTGACACTAATTGGGATGGGTTTGCACCCAGGGGGGTGTGCTGAGGGAGGGCAACTTCCTCAGACAGCGTGACTAAGGTTGTGTAGGGAGAAAAATGTTAACACGTCTGTCCTGGTGTCAGCCTCTTCCCCCCACCCCCAATCATCATCATCTTCTTACCCATCTCTCTAGAAAGTGTCAATTTCCTGCCAGGAAAATATACCCTTGGTGAGTGCCAGTCAGTTATCCCCCTCTGAAGGGAGGCACAGTCCAATGACTGATCCTGACTGATAATTCTCCACTCAGCCCAAACCAAAGCCACGGTGTTACAAAGAGTCCCAGACCAACCCCAGCCTGACACCTCAGGGAGGACAGACAGAGAGCGAGTGAGCCTGGAGCAGATGTGAAGCTGGTGCCCTTCAGACTGGAGAGCAGGGCCGAGCGGGGGCAGGACAGAACGACTGCGCCATTCTCACTCCGAGACGCAACGCTGCCATTTGTCTGATCACATTCTCCTGCCGTGAGGTATCGCAGACTGGGTTTCTGCAAAAAAAGGCCATCCCATAATGTGGAGAGTACATCTGCTGTACACAGTTATTGTCATATAACTCCCCCCCCCCCCCCCCCCCCCACCCCCCAATTGTGCACACACCTACGGTATTTCGACACACACGCCCCCACGTTACCATCACCAGTGATGGCGTTCCCCATGAGTAATGATTCACACCAAAAGTAAATCACAAAGTCTACAAAATAAAGAATTGGAAACACGCTCCGCTTGCTCACACCACTCTGATATCTCCCCCATGTTTTCACTGCACTGCGTGGTGCCAGGCTGCTGGGGGTTCAGTCTCCGGCTCGGGGTGGATGGGGGCACGGTCTAAACTGGCTCAGATTATCAAACAGCTGCCTGGAGGAGGATTTGGGAAGGTTCCCATCCTGAGGACTCTTCCCGCCGCTCCCATGGAAAACTGTGCATCTAGACAAATTCCCCGATCCTTGATGAAGCACCAGTGAAGTCCCAGGGAAGAAATAACCCCCTCCAAACCCACCCTCCCCTGGGCCCAGGTACTGCTGCTCAGTACAAACTCATCCTCCTGTCCTTCAGAAACTGTCTCACCCTGATCTCTCCCAGAAACCTGTCGCCTCTCGTGTGAGAGAGGAGGCAAATATTCAAGCAGAGGAACATCCAATGTAGGGTCATCCCGCCCATCCAGTTCCCCCCATACACCCACTTCAACAAATTGTACCCTCAGCAAACCGTGGCTCTTGACTGAACGGAAAGCCCAGCTACGGCTCCGGAAGGCCCCATTGCCAACGGGAAAATGGCTGGGAGGAGTGTGGAGACGCGGGGAGGGGGAGGGAACTGAACATTCACCAGATCTTTCGGCACAGCAATGGGAGACAGCATTGCAGCCACTGGCCAAATAGCCCACGGCTCCGCTTAGCCGAGACTCTCAGCGGTGTCGTCAGAATTCCAGCGACCGAGCAGAATGCCAGTTGGGGGTTCAAAACCCACTCCCCCACGATGGCCAGGTCTCGGTGCACCCCTGTCAGCCCCAGAACTGACCCCTGCTTACCCCTCCTGACACTGCAATCATCCCCTTGGTCCCTGGTATTCATAACCTGACCACAATCAAGGCAATAATTGATTTCTCTTCAATTATTAAACTGAATTATATTATAAACAATTAAATTTAATTACATTTATTAAATGTAATCATTTTTAAATGATTAAGTTGGTGATAATTTTGCCCAGTTACTAACACTGTGCTATCCCCCAGCCCAGCATTTCCCATGGCCCAGCCATGGACTTTGTCCCAGTTACAAACCTAATCCAGAACGATCGGAGAATGGAGCTTTTCCCAGTTAGCGGTGGGAGGTTAGAACCCGGGGTCATCGACGGAGGACACTAATAAATCCAGCTGGGAATTCCAGAATTACTTCACCAAGAGAGAGTGGGGAGAATGTGGGACTTGCTCCCACTGGCTGAGGGAAATAGTATGGATATTTTTAAGGGTCTACGAAGAGAGAGAGAGAGGGAGGAATAGAAGGATCAGCAGACAGGGCAGGGACCGGGAGAGAGCAGGGGAACCATTAACACCAGCATTGGCCAGTTGGTTAGAATGGCCTTTTTTTTTGTGCTTTGCAATCTTTCGGAAGTAGAGATGGGGGGGACTATCACTCCCTCTCTCACCTTTCTGCCCAGATCCCAACTCGGTTATGGATCGGGAAAGGAATGGTGGTAAAACTGACATTCCTCGGATTGGAACCTCGCACTGACGGATGGGGACCCTGCTCCACTCAGTATCAACAGGAAGCTGCCGGAAAGTTTCATTATTAAAATCGTAAAAATACAATTGAACTGAGTGTAGGCTGGACACCCTCACTCCTGCCTCCTCGAGAGAGAGAGAGAGAGAGAGAGAGAGAGGGCAACTCGACAGGGAAGGCACAGGAAACCTCAACACTGACCCCAGGACCCAGCCCCTCACACAAACAGCCTTAAAACACCACACTCCCAGCACCATAGCAGCCCCCTCCTCTCTGCCCCTTCTCCCTCGGAGCTTCTTCCCTCAAAGACCCCCTCCTGCCCCTCCACCTGCACAGCCCTCTACCCTTCTCACATCCCCTCTCCCTCGGAGATCCTCTGGTCCTCAAAACAGCCCTCCTCCTCCTCGATACCTTTTGTGCCTCAGGCCTCGGGCTAGCAGCCAGCAATGCTAGGGGTGGGGGGGAGGTACAGTGTTGTTGAGGTGGTCCCAATATGAGATGGTCCGAGGGGTTTTTTTTTTGAAGAAATGCTGTCAGCCTCGGAGGAACCTGGACTGGTCCCAGTGGAGCATATTGCTCATTATTGCTCATGGCAGGGTGAGAGAGGAGGGGGAGTACGTCCCCAAAATGCTGCGATTGTTACAGGAGGAGGGGAAGAGAGGGAGAGAGAGACCTCACACTGCAGGCTGGGGCTGTGAGGAGTCAGGCAGAAAATGAGAGTTCACCTCCCCCCCCCTCCAACCTCGGAGCAAAACACATTTATAAAACACGGCTCAGCCCAGCCGGAAAATTATTCCCTTCTTACGCCCAGTTATTTAAAACTTCCGATTCGATTTCCTAAACCAGCCATCATCCGCAAGTCTCTTCTCCGCCAATCGCCTGCCTGCACGGCCACCGTCTATTCAACCGTGGAAGGCTTCACGGCCAGCCCAATGCCCACTCCTCACTGGGCATCCAGCGAGGGGACGAAGGGGTTGGAGGAGACAAGGAGAACAAAAAAGCCAGCAGACCTCACGCCCCACTCTTAGAGATACGGCCCAGTATCCAGATTGCAACTGGGAGTGTGGCAGATAAAGGCACGCTGGTGAGACAAACCCACAGCTCCAGAGCAGGCCGCTCTCTGCCGGAGTGGACTTTGGTGGAGGGGTGGGGAGGGGAGTGGGGGTGAGGGGTGGAAACGAGGACTCCACAACCCCCTTCAGTCTCCGTCTGGCTCAGCGCTGGCTGGACTTGTGCTCCTGAAGCAGTTTGAAAATATTGTCCTCCTTCGCGAGTTTCTCAAAGAAAGGAATGAGGTTCCGCAGCTCTGTGTCGTTCATATCATCAAACCAGGAAGTGATGGGCACCTGGGGGAGGAGGAGGAAAAACAGCACATTAGCAACTCCCGGAATTCCGATAGACCTCTCCCCACTCGCTCGCTCACTCACAATGTGGGTGTGAGGATCTTGGCATTTCTCCCCGTCCTGTCCTCTTCCCCATCCACAATTCACATTCCACCTCCCCCCACCACAAACCGCCCCCCCCACCCCCGAATCGAGCAGAGGAATCCGGGCCACAGATTCCCTACAGTGCAGGAGGAGACCATTTGGCCTATCAACTCTGTACCGACTCTCTGACAAAGCACCTCACCCCATGTCCACCCCATCCCCATAACCCCGCACATTTGGCACAGCTAATCCACCTAACCCACACATTTCACTGTGGGAGGAAACTGGAGCACCCGGAGGAGACCCAAGCAGACACGGGGAGAATGTGCAGACTCCACACAGAGTGGCCCAAGCCAGGGAATCAAACCCAGGTCCCTGGCGCTGAGAGACAGCAGTGCCACCAAGGTCGAGGTGTCATGAGATGTTATACTGGGGCCATATCTTGCCCCTGCAAGAGGGCATGAAGGGTCCCACAATCACAGCTCGACATTCATCCATATTTACCCCACAGTGGATGATCTAGTCATTGTCACATTGCTGTTTATGGGATCATTCTGTGTACAAATTAACTGCTGGTGATGACACTTTTTGGGGTGAACTAGGATGATCAAAGGCGCTACAGAAATGCAAGTCTTCCTTTAATAAATTTCCTTGCAAATCCTCATACGCCAATTTGTCCGTGTAAACCTGTTTCCTTGATGACTGGACCAGTATTTATTGCTCATCCCTAATTGTCCTTGAACTGAATGTCTCACTCGACCATTTCAGAGGGCAGTTAAGAGTCAACCGCATTGCTGTAGTTCTGGAGTCACGTGTAGGCCAGACCAGATAAAGACTGCAGATTTCCTTCCCTAAAGCACATTAGTGAACCAGATGGGTTTTTCTTGCATTTGAGAATGGTTTCATGGTCATCAATGGATTCTTAATTCCAGATTTTTTTTTTATTGAATTCAAATTCCACCATCTGCTGTGGTGGGATTCAAACCCGGGTCCCCAGAACATTAGCTGAGTTTCTACATTAATAAATTAGTGATAATACCATTGGGCCATCGCCTCCCTGTTTGAACCCCTGTCCCCCCAAGTCTGGGCCTCTGGATTTTACAGTGTGATTCACCAACGTAATGGAAATTACCAAGAGGCTGGATTAAAAGCTCAGTCATATACTAGAATCATAGAATCCTTACAGTGCCAAAGGAGGCCATGTGGTCCGTTGAGTCTGTACTGACTACAATCCCACCCAGGCCTCATCCCTGTAACTGTACACGTTTACCTCGCTAATCCCTCTAACCCGGGACACTAAGGGGCAATTGAGTATGGTCAATGTACCTAACCCACACGTCTTTGGAGTGTGGGAGAAAATCAGAGCACCTGGAGGAAACCCATGCAGATACGGGAAGAATGTGCAAACACCATACATTCAGTGACCTGAGGTTGGAATTGAACTTGGGTCCCTGGCGCTGTGAGGCAGCAGTGCTAACCACTGTGCCATCCCTAAAACTTCAGCTCCCCATTTTTCAAAAACAAAATCAATCCTGGGACAAGGAAGAAAGGCAGATTTCCTTCCCTAGATAGGTTTTTCCAACAGTTGAGAGCAGAGAGTGAGGAATTCTGACAGGGTACAAACTCTGGCAGGGTTGATGTGGGTATGACATTTCCCCAGGCGATGAGTCTAGAACCAGGGGACATAATCTCAAAATAAGCCTGAGATGAGGAGAAATTTCTTCATTCAGAGGATGGAGAATCTTTGGAAGTTCAGTCACTGTGCATATTCAAAACAGAGATTGATACAATTGCAGGAAACATGGACATCAGAGGATATAGAGCTAGAGCAAGAAGGTAGCACTGAGAGAGGAGATCAGCCATGATCTAATTGAATAGCAGAGCGGGCTGAATGACTTATTTCCGCTCCTACGTTCCTTATCCGAGAGCACGCTTTCTGAAAGCAATCAGACAGCGAACACACAGGGGACTGACGAGGAACATGTGACAATTGGTGACCTACAGCATTGTTTGGATGGAAGACGTAAGAGGCTGGAGAGTTGTCGATGATGATTAACTTGTTTAAATCCCGCCCTAACCGGCTGAGATCCTTAACATAATTGCCCTGATGGAAGACGCAGGATTCACGGAAGAGACGGAACCGGAAAGCTCCCCACTTGTCCAGGAGATCGGCTACAGGATCAGCATACTGCAAAGGAAGGGGAATTAGGGATCAGTGTAGGGTCAGTAGCCAGAAACCATTGTATCCCAAACTCGCCCCCAAGTTCAATCTGCCCATTGCTCCCCGAACGGCACCCTAACTGAAAAATTCTCATCCTGATTTTCAAACCAGCCTCCTGTTCACAGACTCTGTTTACACTTCCCGTTGCCTCGGCAAAGCAGCCAGCATAATTAAGGAGGCCACAGGCCCCGGACATTCTCTTTCCTACCTTCCGTCGGGAAAAAGATGCAAAAGTCTGAGGTCACATACCAAACAACTCAAGAACAGCTTCTTCCCTGCTGCTGTCAGACTTTTGAATGAACTTCACTTGCATTAAGTTGATCTTTCTCTACATCCTAGCTATGACTATAGCACTAAATTCTGCACTGTCGCCTTTCCTTCTCTATGAATGGTATGCTTTGGCTGTGTAGAGCGCAAGAAACAATACTTTTCATTGTACCCCAATACATGTGATAATAATAAATCAAAATCCCTCCATGACTTTCAATTCACCCTCCCCACCCCAAAATCTCTGTCACCTCCTCCAGGATAAAATCCTTCACAACTCTGCCCTCTGCAATTCTTTGTATCCTGGTTCCTATTTATTATCAGAAGTTGTCTTACATTAACACTGCAATGAAGTTATTGTGAAATTCCCCTGTTCTGGTTGGTTCAGGGCCAACCCAGGGTGGGGGACTTTGTCTAAGCCCTTTGAACAACTGTACCTTCAGTCGCCTGGACCCTAAACTCTGGAATTCCCTCATTAAACCTCTCCAATTATCTCAGCAAATTTAAGATACTCTGAAGATCTATCTTTCTGATTTTGCCTGGGGTACTTGGGTTTACTTTTCTGTGAAAAGAGCTCCCTCAAAGTATTAGTTGCTGTTCAAAGAGCGTGGACAAATTTCCCCTATCCTGGACTTAACATAAACCAATGGCATGGTGGCACAGTGGTTAGCACTGCTTCTTCACAGCTCCAGAGACCTGGGTTCGATTCCCAGCTCAGGTCACTGTGTGAAGTTTGCACCTTCTCCTCGTGTCTGTATGGGTTTCCTGTGGGTACTCTGGTTTCCTCTCACAATCCAGAGATATTCAGGTTAGGTTAATTGGCTATGCTAAAATTATCCCTTAGTGTCCTGAGTTGCATAGATTAAAGGGATTAGTGGATATAATATGTAGGGATATGGGGGTAGGGCCTGAGTGGGATTGTGGTCAGTGCAGATTTGATGGGCCGAAGGGCCTCTTTCTGCACTGTATCTACGATCAACCAGAATAGTGCATTTTCACAGTAATTTCATTGCCCTATTAACATAAGCCACTTATGACACCAATAAATAAACCTTATCCAAGGATAGGATTTTGCAATCAGAGTGACAATGGATACAATGGGATCGTGTGGCTAATAATAATGGGGACTGACTCACCTTGGACAGACTGGCTGTGAACAGCACACACTCAAACAGCTCACCCATTCTCTTCAAAAACTCGTCCACGTAAGGCCTCTTTAGGACATAGACCTGAAACACAGAACGGTATCAGTGAGGGTGAGGAGACAGATCACCACTGTACCCCCAGTGCAGGAGGCTGAACCGCCTCCTCCAGACTGTAATATTCAAACTAGAGAGGGGAAGGAGTGTGAGCGAGGGATGGAGGGAAGAGAGGAAAAAAGGAGAGGTGGGAGATAAAAGTGAAAACGGAGGTGTGAGTGGATAAGACAGGGAGTGGGAGAGGGGAAAGGGTTAAGATGATGGAGTCGAAGAGAGAGAGAGGAAAATAGAGGACAGAGAAAGGAGAAAAGTGCAGAGAATGTTGAGGAATAACACACCACCATGTGAAGTTAAAACGCATGAGATTGTGGGTAATGTCTTGAGATGGATAGAAAGCTGGTTAGCAGATAGGAAGCAAAGAGTTGGCATAAATGGGCCATTTTCTGATTGGAAGTCAGCGTCTAGTGAGATTCCACAGGATCTATGCTAGGATGTCAACTGTTCGCATTTTATATTAATGATTTGGAAAAGGGAACTGAATGTATTATGTCCAAATTTGCAGATGATACAAAGTTGGGTGGGAAAGGGAGTGTGAGGAGGATGCAGAGATATTTCAGTGTGATTTGGACAGGCTGAGTGTGTGGGTATCTGCATGGCAGATGCAGCAAAATGTGGATAAATGTGAGGTTATCCACTTTGGTAGCAATAATAAGAATTCAGATTATTACTTGAATGGGTATAAATTGAAAGAGGTGGATATTCGGTAAGACCTTGATATCCTTATGCATCAGTCACGTCAGTACAGCAGACAGTAAAGGCTGCAACTGGTATGTTGGCCTTCATAGTGAGAGGATTTGAATAGAGGGATAGGGATGTTTTGCTACAATTGTAAAGGGCATTTGTGAGGCCACACCTGCAGTATTGTGTGTAGTTTTGGTGTTCTTATCTGAGGAAGGGTGTCCTTGCTATAGAGGGAGTGCAGCAAAGGTTTACCAGGCTGATTCCTGGGATGGCAGGTCTGTCATATGAGGAGAGACTAAGTGGGTTAGGATTATATTCACTGGAGTTTAGAAGAGTGAGAGGGGATCTGATAGAAACTTATAAAACTCTAGTAGGGTTAGACAGGGTAGATTCAGAAAGAATGTTCCCGATGATGGCGGAACCCAGAACTAGAGGTCATAGTTTGAGGATAAATGGAAAAACTTTGAGAAATGAGGTAAGGAGAAATTTCTTTACACAGAGTGTGGAATTGACTCCCACAGAGTGCAGGCAAGGCCAAAATGTTGTGATTTCAAGAAGAAATGAGATAAAACTCCAGGGGCTAAAGTGATCAAGGGATATGGGAGGAAATCATTGATTATGATCGGCCATGATCAAAATGAATGGCAGAGCAGGTTCGAAGGGCCAAATGGCCTCCTCCTGCTTCTGGTTTCTGTGTTTAGGAAGCATTGGGACAGAAGATTCTGGAAAATATTCTAATGGATCAGGGCTCGTGTGCGATCAAGGTGAGTGGATTTGGGTCCTCTGGCATTGCGTTTAGATTAGGTTAATGTTGATTCAGATTTAGACAGCTGCATCAGTTATCAGAAGATGTTCTCCCTCAGGAACAACGGGATTGTAACGAGCAGATTGAGAGCCAGCGTGAGCAAGGTGAACGTGGCATGTTTCCTGAGCCAAGTAGTCAAGGACAGGCCGGAGCTTCACTGAACAGCCTATCCTGGATTACTTGAAGCAGGTCACAGCCTCAGCTGGGCTCCAGCCCGTCAATGATCCAATCGTAGATCAGAACCGAGTTCCGTGTCCCCCGCGCCCAGTCCGACTCCAATCGACCGCACCTTGGCTGGGTCACGAAGCGCCGATTCCTTATCCTGGATTCCCCATTTGCTAGATGGTTCAAGTTTCCCAACGAGGAATGTGATGTGAGAGGTTCAGACCATGGTGCCCCTAGGGAGATCTAGAACTTCCCACAACCACAATGTAGCGTGCTTCACTTCCTCCACCGAATACACATTTTCTGAATGCCACTGGCCTTAAGCATGGGTCTCATTAGTTCCAGAAAAATTATTTTAAAACCTTATAGGAGAGGAATTAGGCCACTCTGCCCATCTAGCATTGTCCGCCCTTCAATCATGGCATTTTGGGCCTGACTTCACAAAACACACAAAAACAAGGATCTTATTCGTTAAAAGCAGGAAGATGTCCAAGAGAAGGTACAGTGGCCAGATGCTGACAAATTCCCACTCTGTATCCAGCTGTTCTACAGGGAGATAAGTTGCCATGTTGGCAGATGCACTCGCTCCAACTTTCCAAATTTCCTTCAATTCTGAAATGTTCCCAGCAGTTGGCGAATGTCAAACCGCTATTGGAGAATGGGAGGGAGAGAGGAATGACAGGCCAGTTAGCCCGATGGCAGTCACTAGGAAAAGGCTGGAATCTATTATTGAGGAAGTCTCAACAATGCACCTGGAAAAGTATGGCACGACCAGAACAAGGCAAAATGGTTTTTACAAGAGGGAAATGGATGTAGCTGGTACGTGGATAACAGGAAATCTGTCTTTGTTCCTCTGTGGGACATGGGTGCTGCTGGCTGGAAAGCATTTATTGCCCATGTTGCCCAAGGGCAGCTGGGAGTCAACCACATTGCTGGGGCTCTGGACCCAGGTAAGGACAGCAGATTTCCTTCCCTAAAGAACATCTACGGCAGCCTTCCATCCAGTAAGGTGACGGGTTGCATTGTGGTGGTCTGTTTTGTATTGTGTCGCTCGGTATGGTTCAGGAGCCTGACTCTGGCAACATCCGTCTCGACCACGCTTGTTACAGAGGGAGTCAGTGGGCTGAGAGGGATATCTGCTTTCTCCGGACCTGGAACCAGCTCAGCTTCTGTGGTCCCATGCATTTGCCATGACTAACCTACGCTTCTTTTGGACACTAAAGGGCGACTCACCATGGCTAATCTACCCAACCTGCAAATTTTTTGGAAACTAAGGGGCAATTTAGCAGGGCCAATCTCCCTAACCAGCACATCTTTCAGACTGTGGGAGAAAACTGGAGCAGCTGGAGTAAACCCACACAGACACCGGAAGAACGTGCAAACTCCACACAGACAGTCACCCAAGGCTGGAATTGAACTCAGGTCCCTGGCAGCAGTGCTAACCACTGTGCCACCTACTATCCATAAGACATAGGAGCAGAATCAGGTCGTTCGGCCCATCACGTCTTATCTGCCATCCAATCACGGGTGATATTTTTCTCATCCCCATTCTCCTGTCTTTACCCCATAACCCCTGCATCCCATTGCTGTGACCTGATGAAGGAGCAGTGCTCTGAAAGCTCGTGCTACCAAATAAACCTGTTGGACTTTAACCTGGTGTTGTGAAACTTCTTACCCTATTGCTGTCAGCATAGCAATGGGCACTGCTGATGGACTTTCTATGCTCCAGGTGATTTTGTCCTGCCAGAAGATACCAGTGATATGTCGGAGACAGTGAAGATGGTAACAACTCAGCCTTTCCTGCTGTCCTGGTCTCACCACCACAGAGGAAAGTGCTGAGGACACAGACTTGGTAGATTCTATCTGGTGTTCTCACTCAGGTTGCTGTTCTCTCTTACACAACTTGGGTATAATAGCAGCAGTTTTTGTGATCCGTGTGTTGATCTCAGCATCAAGTGACAGATTGCTGGTGATTGTGGAGTCTAGATATGTGAAGCTGCCAACAACCTCCAGTGTTCCATTGTCAGTGCTGATGGATGGCGGTGTGTCAATATCCTGGAACATGACGTTTATCTACCTGATGCTGAAGGTCAAAACAAACTCTTTCCAGATGTGACCGAGTTTAATAAACATAATATTTACAAAAACATTCAAAGTGTTACAGGAAAGGTTATTGCACTTGCTGGGAGTCAGAGTCACACTAACGTGGGCAGCAAATCTGGCAAGATTTGGGATAAACAGCCTTTTCAAGCCAGGAGGCCGTGACAAGTAGAGCGGCCCAAGGACTGATGCTGGGGCCTCATTTAAAGTGATTTGATTAATTAAAAGGGGCAGCACTGTGGCACAACGGTTAGCACTGCTGCCTCAGAGCGCCATGGACCAGGGTTCGATCCCAACCTCAACTTGGATGTCAGAGGCAGGTTCTTTACACAGAGGGTGGTGAGGGCGTGGAATGCCCTGCCTGCAGCAGTTGTGGACTCGCCTACTTTGGGGGCATTCAAATGGTCGGTGGATAGGCATATGGATGATATTGGAATAGTTTAGGTTAGAGGGTCCACTGGCCGGCGCAACATTGAGGGCCAAAGGGCCTGTACTGCGCTGTAATGTTCTACGTTCTATGTTCTCAGCGTGGAGATTACACATTCTCCATGTTTGTGTGGAGTGAATGAGGAGGACTTTGGATCCATTGGAATTCTGTCCAATAAGAGTGAATGAGAAGGGGATTGATCCATTGGAACCCTATCCAATGGGAGCAAAGGGGAAAAAGAGTGAATCCATTAATGTTCTGTCCAATGGCAGTGAATGGGAAGTAGTTTGGATTCATTGGAATTCTGTCCAATAGGAGTGAATGAGAATGGGTTTGATCCATTGGAAGTCTATCCCAATGGGAGCGAACGGGAAGGAGAATGATCTATTAGAATTCTATCCAATGGGAGTGAATGGGAAGGAGATTGAATCTATTAATATTCTGTTCAATGGGAATGAATGAGAATGGGTTTGATCCATTGGAATTCTGTCCAACAGGATATTAATAAACCAGTTTTATTCTTGATGACAATCCAAGATGAGTGGATCAATCCCAAACTGTCAGTGCTGGGATTTGAACTGTTGTCCATTGTTATTCCCAGCCTCTGGATGACACTGTCAGTTGCCACAGTGGTACTGCCAATCCCTCCCATCCCCCACTTTGCCAGGATAGTGACACTGAGCTCCTATTGCAGATAGTCCTGCCACACCATTTTACACATGCTCACCTG
Organism: Sphyrna mokarran; assembly: GCA_024679065.1. Taxonomy (NCBI): domain Eukaryota; kingdom Metazoa; phylum Chordata; class Chondrichthyes; order Carcharhiniformes; family Carcharhinidae; genus Sphyrna; species Sphyrna mokarran. The sequence continues at coordinate 90,115,726 of JAGIQG010000011.1, forward strand.
ATGTACTTGACCATCGATCTCCACGGGGATAATGAAGTCCGCGTTGTTCACCGGCTGTGGGGTGAGGGGAATGGGGGGGGAAGGCATCATCCAATCAGGAAGAAAGAATCTGTTTCCAACACTTATCCTCCGCACCATCCCACAATGCTCTGACATCGCACTCTCCCCATAACACCAAACCCATCCCGACAAACAAATAGTCATTATCAGCTATGCCTCAACTGCTTGCTCTCCCATCCAGATCAGTTACGGGTTCAAGTCTCACTCCAGATGCACAAACACATTATTCCAGGCTGACATTCCGAGTGCAGCGCTGAGGGAGCGCCGCACTGCCAGAGGGTTGGCGCTGAGGGAGCACTGCACTGTCAACGTGCCTTGTTTTGGATGAGATGTTAAACAGACCGGAGAGGGGACATTTTGCGTCCATTGGGTGAATGTAAAACATCCACTGTCATTAGCCCGAGGGGCGGATGTGCCCTGGAGGTATCTAACCCTCAACCCAGATAACTATTAGAACAAATGATCTGTTCATTATCTGCCTGTCTGAGAGAGCTTGTTGTGTACCAATTGGCTGTTACATTTCTCAATCTGCTGCCATTGGCTGTATTGCACTTTGATACATCCTGAGGTTCTAAAAGGTGCTACAGAAATGCAAATTTATACTTCCGCTTTGGGTTGCCAACCTCCCCCAGGATGGGCCTAGATTCCCCAGAAAAATTATAGATTAGTTTTGCTGCCAGTGCAGTGAAGTGCCTGTTATAAGAAGCATCTTAAAGGAGGGGAGGAGGATTTAGGGAGGGAATTGCAGAGTTTGGCGTCCCCAGGCAGCTGAAGGCACAGAGTGATGTAAAACTGGGGGGGGGGGGGGGGGGGGAGGCTCAAGAGGTCAGACTTGGAGGTCACAGTATCGAAGTGAAGTCGACATGGTAAATGAACCAAAAATTGTCAATCTCCCCAGCACTCTTAAATTGGGAATGGAAAAAGGCACAAGTCTATTGCTGTGATGGCCAAGTACTTCACCAACACCCATTGCTCCCCCACTCCTCCCCACACACAGAACAATAGTAAGGAACGGACAGTTCAACAATTCTGGGTCTCCGGAAATGATCCATTCATCCACCTTTTAACCACCCTGATAGCCTAGGAGAGCATAGGTCTCTGACAGCATATGCTCTGTTTGTGACCAGAATTCTCCACTCACCTGACAAAGGGTCAAACCCCAAAAGTTCGTGGGTTTACTATCAAATAAACCTGCTGGACTTTAACCTGGTGTTGTGAGACTTCTTACTGTGTCTATCCCTGTAACCCCATACATTCACCATCCTCCTAACCTACACATCTTGGGACCCTAGGAAGCGATTTAGCATGGCCAATCACATAACCCGCACATCTTTGGACTGTGGGAGGAAACCAGAGCACCCAGAGGAAACCCACGCAGACACAAGGAGAACATGCAGACCCTGCACAGACAGTGACCTGAGACTGGAATCAAACCCGGCTCCCTGGCACAGTGAAGCAGCAGTGCTAACCAACGTGTTGCCCCGGTATTATTGGATTGTGGGGCAGGCTCAAGGAGCCGAGCGGTCTGATCCTGCTCCTAGTCTGTATGTCTGCAAATGTGACTCTAGACCTTCTCAACTTCCCGCCAATTTATTTGGCCATTTCACTAGTTCAGGGGGCAATTAGTGATGGCAACAAGTGGGCAATACCTTGTCAGCAATGCTCACATCCCACCGAAAGTTCCAGTGATGGAGAAAGCAGGAAGCAGAGGTCACCTGTTCCTTCTCTCACCCGCACCTCAAATGCCTGAGATTACTGGTCTCAGTCAACGAGCAGTCAACGTTTTCAGAACAAGGAGATTGACAGAAGAGAAATAAAATCAAATTGGAAAGAATACGGGGAGAGAAAAAAAAAGATTAACACACCTTAAACGAACTGTGAACTAATGTTTCATCCAGGTCGATGACTACACATTTCTTCCCACAGTCCTGAGCTTTCACTTCTGGGAGGAGGTGATGACTACCAGCAGTCTGTAAATTTTAAATATAAAAAAAAAAGACACAAGAACAAAGAGGCAAAAATGCTGCAGTGATTTCAGTGAGAAGGATACGGTACAGATAGGGAGCAGCATACCTGTTCCAGGAAGCCACGTGTGGTGAGTCAGAGTGGTTAACCAGGCATGTCAGACCCACAATCATCTTCCTCAGCCAGGAGGTGACAGATTTTCTTCCACTGCCTCGCTCCTTCCTATCTCTAACCTCCTCCAGCCCTACAGCATCCCAATCCCAACCTCTGGAGCAAATCCCATTTTTAATCGCTCCTCCATTGGCGGCCATGCCTTCAGTTGCCTGGCACCCCCCAGTCCCGAGCTCTGGAATTCCCTCCTTAAACCTCCCATGGAATTCGTACAGTGCAGAAGGAGGCCATTCAGCCCATCGAGTCTGCACTGATCACAATCCCATCCAGGTCCTATCCCTGTAAACTCCAGGCATTTACCCGCAGTTAGTCTTTAGGGGGCAATTTAGCACGGCCAATCCATCTAAGCTGCTCATCTTTGGACTGAGGGGGAGAACTGGAGCACCCGGAAGAAACCCACGCAGATACAGGGAGAATGTGCAAACTCCACACAGACAGTGACCCGAGCCAGGAACTGAATCCGGGTTGCTGGCGCTGTGAAGCAGTAGTGCTAACCACCGCGCTTGCCTCTTTCTGTCTCTCTCCCCCTTTCAGATGCACCTTTAGGTCTCCCCCTCGCCGATCACCCTTCAGGTCATCAATCTAAGTGTCTCTCTGAGTAGCTCCGTGCTTTGCTTGGTAACACTGCTAGGGGGGGGGGGGGGAAGTTATTCAGCGATGCAAAATAAATAAATAAATCGCCAGCCGGTTGCGTTTTGGACAATTACCCGAGTCACTTTGTAGATATTCTGTTCCTCTCTCCCTCGTGTATTTACGCAGTTTCCCCTCTCAGCACGTCGATACCTCACCCAGTCCCCGTGGGAGCTAGTCCCACATTCTCACCACTCTCTGCGTAAACAACTCCTCTCTCTCTCTCCCCGAGTTGGAAACTCTCTCACGCTGACAGCCTGGAACTCTAGTTTTCCCCCCACCCCGCACAAAACAAGTGGAAACACCTCTGCTCCGTTCCTTCAACATTTTAAAAAGAACCTCAATCAGGCAGCACCCCCTTCTGCTAATTAACACCCCCCCCCCCCCGCCCCACTCCCTGCAGCAGAGAAGGAGCTCCAGTCAATTTGAGCAGATAGTTAAAGCAGTTCCATTCTGGTATCAGCTCCATGTGAGATGCCCCTCAGTCTCTCTCTCTCTCTCTCTCTCCCCCACCAACTAAACCCCCCCCCCTCCCTCCCTCCCTCCCTCCCCCCTTTACTCGTATTACTGAGAAGCATATTTCCTTCAGTCCTCTGTCGAGTCAGGCAGGGAGTGCTGGAATCCAAACAGTCTACTCTTTTTCCCTAACGCGCAAATAAAAAAAAAACTTGCCAAGAAGGGCACGTTTACTAAAGGTGTAACCCAGAGAGACAGTGGGAGAAGTCAACCTTTTCAGAAAGTGGGTGGTGGGTGAGCGGGGGAGGAGGGGAGAGGGGGGGGGGGGGAGTTTTTAACGTTCCCGCTCTGATCTCTCTAACTCTGGCTGCTCTCAATCCCTGCTCCACATTCCTCACATTCCATTCCTCTTGCTATTTTGTTTTTTTGCAACAGGCAGCCCCCGCCATTGGTCGAGGGTGGGGCGACACCGCCACCTCCCGGCACGGCGGCGGACACTGCAGGAGCCAAACAATTCGGGGAGGGGTAGGGGTTGGAGTTTAGAAGGCTGAGGAGGGGGCGGGGGGTGGATTTAATGCAGACATGTAGGATAACGAAGGGGATGGATAGGGTAGAGGGAGAGAGATTCTTCCCACTTAGAAAGGATAGCAGATCTAGAGGGCACAGCCTCAAAATGAGGAAGGGAGGGGGCAGTTTAGATCAGAGTTGAGGAGGAGCTTCTTCACTCAAAGGGTGGTGAATCTCTGGAATTCTCTGCCAGTTGAAGTGGTGGAGGATCCTCGCTGAGTATATTTAAGTCTCGGATAGGTAGGTTTCTGATAGACAAGTGAATTAAGGGTTATGGGGAGAAAGTGGGAAAGTGGAACTGAACCACTGCAGATCAGCCATGATCTTATTGAATGGCGGGGCAGGCTCGAGGGGCTGGATGGCCGACTCCTGCTCCTATTTCTTACGTTCTAATGGTTGGTGCGGTTCCAGGAGCGGCCATTACCCTGTGAAATTTCAATCAAGGCCGGTCAAGGAATTGTTCCAGCTTTTGACTGGGCCACATGTTACTGACAGTTTGCTGCCTGCAAGGAACGAGAGTGGGGAGGGGGAGAGGAGGGGTGCTGCTGTGTGTTTGGGTGGGGAAGTCCCCTCCCGGGTTAGATCCTGCCCGATCTGGATTGTAACACCCAGGCCTGTGTGGTGAGACCCGCTGATATCCCCACATTCTGCTGAACGTTAACAATCAGCCCCCAGCCCCTTTGGGGGTTTTGTGTGGGGGAGGGTGCTGTCCACTCTTGCACCCTTGTGTGTGTGAAGAAGCTTTCACCCTGGCTGTCATTTAGTCTTTGACTGCCCTGCCACAGGGAAATAGTTTCTCTCTTTGATCTCCTCAAACACCTTAGTGTCAGCTAAGACATTGGGTTGATATTTCTCTACATCTTAGCTACAACTGTAACATTACATTCTGCACCGTTTCCTTTCCTTCTCTATGAGCTGGTATGTTTTGTCTGTATAGTGTGCATGAAATAGAGGAATAGATAGGGTAGACTCTCAGAGACTATTTCCCCGAGCTGAAATGGTCACTACGAGAGGACACAGATTTAAGGTGCAGGAAAGCAAATACAGGAGAGATGTTAGGGGTAAGTTTTTCACTCAGAGGGTGGTGAGTGAATGGAATCGGCTGCCGTCGGAGGTTGTTGAGGCAAACTCACTGGGGTCTTTTAAAAGACTTCTGGATGAGTATATGGAAACAAATAGGATAGGGGGTTATAGATAGGTCTGTGGATTGGTAGATGTGATCGGCGCAACTCGTGGGCCGAAGGGCCTGTTTGTGCTGTATTGTTCTATGTTCTACAAAACAATACTTTTCACTATGTTAATACATGTGACAATTCTAAATCAAATCAGATCAGATCGATTCCTAATCTTCTAAACTCGAGGAATACCAGACCAGTCTGTGCAACCTGTCTTTGTGAATTAACACTTCCAGTCACGTACCTAGTGAATGAACCACACCTCCACCACCCCCCCCAGTATTCCAGGACAAGTACATGCTCCCTGCATTGTGGGGCGGGATCTCAACCCAGTGGGCTTTAATCAGGGATTTATCTAACTGACCTGTAACCATTTCAGGTGAAGGCAAACATTCCAGTCGCCCTTTCTGCTTTCTTTGGGTTTCTCTATTGTTCTTGTGCTTTCTGTACTGGAATCGCTAAATCTCTCAGCTCCGGCATGGTTTCGGGGCTCTCACCAGTTAGAAAATTCTCTGGTCTGTTTTCCAGTTAGTCCAAGCTGGGTGACTTTAAACTTCCCACGTTGAACCACCCCTGCTACACTTTTAGGTAAAGTTATCACAATCCCAGAGGACCGGAGGCTGTTCTTTCCCTTTGAGTGGGGGGGGGGGGAGAGATCTGAACGGTAGTGATTTAACCAGGAGGATCAGGCAAGGGGCGAGGTCTTCATGAACAACCTCAGCCGCCGCGGGAATTGAACCCACGCCGATGGTGTCACTCTGCATCATGAACCAGCCGCCCAGCGAACTGAGTTAATCAAGCCCCCAGTTTTTACCCACTCACTGAATCCATCTTTGATTTGCTGTGTGTTATCATTTATTGTACATATGGCTTGCTGTTGCTGCGTGGAACTGGATAGAGACCTCTTTCGAACCGAGTAGAAAGTAGCTACTATATTGGGAAAGGAGTGCGGGAAATCCATCTCAATTCAGCAGAATGGGTGTGTGGGGTGACACGATGGCACAGCGGTTAGCACTGCTGCCTCACAGCACCAAAGACCCAGGTTCAATTCCCAGCTCGGGTCACTGTCTGTTCTTCCCCCCGTGTCTGTGTGGGTTTCCTCCGGGTACTCTCCCATAGTCCAGAAGCCCCGCTGGTTAGGTCATGCCGAATTCTCCCTCAGTGTACCCGAACAGGAGCCGGAGCGTGGCGACAAGGGAATTTTCACAGCAACTTAATTGCAGTGTTAATGTAAGCCTACTTGTGACATTAATATAAATAAACTTATAAACTAGGTTTGGGGGATTAGCCATGGTAAATACGTAGGGCTGCAGTGGTAGAGCAGAGGTTGGGTGGGCCTTGGTAGAATTCTCTATCGGAGGGTCAGTGCAGGCTCAAAGGAGCTCGAATGGCTTCCTTCCGCACTCTCGGGATACCCAGAAGATACTCGAGACGTTCCTACAAAACTACGTCAGAATTAAATTTCAGAATAAGGGGTCACCAATTGGCACTAGGACGAGGAAGGATTTCTTCACTCAGAGGGTAGCAAAGTTTTGAAATTCTCTAGCCCAAGGATTGTGGAAGCTCGGTCACCGACCCTGTTCAAGGCTCTGATGGATAGATTCCTGGACACTGAGGGGTATGGGGAAGGGGGCAGGAAAGCGGGGGGAGAAAACCAGCCATGGTCAGTTTGAGTGGCTCCTTGATCTCGAGCAGCGGAACCAATCAATCACTTTTCATAGAACCTATGGCACAGAGACAGACCCTTCGGCCCAAACCAGTCCATGCTGACCCAAATGACCATCTAGGCCAACCCCATTTACTTGCATTTGACCCATAAACTTTTCCTATTCTTTACTCTTCCTAAAATTTTCTTGGATTTGTGTGTATGGAAGATGCACTCCTAACCCTCTCCTGTTCCCCGGAAGCAGGTATGAGAGGTCAGGGCTGAGTACTCAATGTGTGGAGAGAACACACATCATCAGAAGCAGCAATTATTGCTTTCTGAGCTTGAATTAAGATGCTTCTTGGACTGGATTGTTGCCGGGGTGGTGAGTGCGGATATATTTTTGACAAATCCCACCGATTGGTCTATGCTATAACGCGGTGACACATGGTATTCCTGCATTGTTAGGGGATGATTCTGTGCATACAGGTCTCCAATAACATATCCCGCAGTCATGGGCATACACTGAAGCTGTTGTTTCCGCCCCAAAGTAACGTTTATTAGTTACAAGACTTACATTAACACTGCAATGAAGTTAGTGTGAAATTCCACAAGTCGCCACACCGATACCTGTTCGGGTCAATGCACCTAACCAGCGCGTCTTTCAGAATGCGGGGAGCACCTGGAGGAAACCCACACAGACATGGGGAGAATGTGCAGACTCCATACAGATAGTGCTAACCACTGTGCCACCCATTACATATCTCACTGTCATGAGCACACATTGAGGCAGTTGTCTCGGCCCCATGCTGTTGGTACAGTTAGCCTGCCCAAGATTAGACACTCGGGCACCTTGAATTGATCATCCTGCATTTCTGCTTCACATTTTAAATTCCAGTTTCCAACTGGTTTTGCCTTTTTTGGGAGCTGGGTTATCCCAATCCAACTCACTACTCATTGTGGGTGCAGAGCTCTGCACCCACAGTGTCTCCTCAGGACCCAGACCCAGACCTGAGGTGGGATTAACCCTGCCTTCCCCACACCCCCACCATGCACCGCCCCTTAACTTCCAGCCTACTTTCAAACATTTAGTTACCAGCTTCTTTCTGCTGAAATAAGATACCTCCTTAGGTTTGTGTTCGACTGCTGCTATTGCTTCTGCCTCATTCTCGCACAGAACCTAAACCAAAATGCCAATAATGGTTAGTGCCGGCTACTTGAGCTGGGAAATCTTACAGAACAAGAGGCCATTTGGCCCACAGCGCCGCTGCTGGATTTTTGAAAGAGCTATCCAATTAATCCCTCTCCTGCGCACTCTTTTCCTTCTCGGCCAAGTCAGTTTTGGAAGTTCCTATTGAACCTGTTCCTGTCGCCACTTCTGGCAGCACCTCCCAGATCACAACAACCCGCTGGGTCACCCCCAAAGCCGGAAAATCCTGCCGGAGGTCAACAGACTTTGACACTGTTTGTGTCCCACCCGGTACGATTCCTGTGGCAAGCAGGATGGGAAAACTCTGCCCAATATCTCCTCCATCTTTTCTTCTGCCAATTATCTACAACCTGCGTCCTCTGGTTCCTCAGTGAGAAGTTTCTCCTCAGTTACTCTTCTTATTTGGGACGCTCACAAGTCACATTCTAATACGTCGGAGATTTGCCCCCTGTCCACACCTCAAGCTCCGTTGGGCGAGACCAATGCATTAGGCAGCACCCTCCCACCAATCTCCTCCCTGTATGATGATAGCTCTTCCCTACACCCTGAACAAAACATTAACTAATTTTTCATTATTTAAAAGCAAAAAGTAATTAATTTTTAAACCGAATGCAGGCGAGGATGCACACAAAGGAAGAGGTTATGGGAATAGGGAATGATTCTTGCATTCAGTTAGGCTCCATCCAGGAACAGGCCCCTCTCGTTGTGAAGCAACAGAGCTCAGGGTGGAGTCCCAGCTGAGGGATCAGTCTAGGTTTGACACAGAGAACCTGAAGCAGAGGTTTAAACCCTAAACCAGTGTGTGTGTGGGGGGGAGGGGGGACAGTCACAGTGCACGGGGAAGGGAGGGGTCCAGAAGTGGGTGTATGTGGTGTGTGTGTGATGTGTGTGATCCAGTTACTGGTTATGTGTGGTGGGGGAGGGGTGTCCAATTGGTGTGTGTGGATGCATGCAGGATTGGGGAGGGTCTGTCACTGTGTGCGGAGAGAGGGAGGAGGGTCTATTGCTGCAATGTGTGTGTGTGTGGGGGGGGGGGGTTGGTTTCCATTGCTGTGTGTACAGGAGGGGTCACTGTGTGTGGGTGGGGATGAGGAAGGGGAAGGGTAAGAGAGCAGTCAATCATTGCATGTGTTGGGGGGGTGGGGGCAGGTTCATCGCTGTGTGTGGGGAGTAGGGAGCCTTGGCAATGAGCTGCCTGTGGCTGTGTGGGTGCCAACTCTGACTGGGAATTGGACCAGATCAGGGTGGGGGGTAGTGGGGGTGGTCACTGGGAAGCGGAATGTGTTTACTGAGGTCAGTCTGTCCGATCCGGCTAATGTGATCTATCACTTGGACAGAGTCGGAGTGGAGTCATCCCAGTGTTTTTCACTCCGGATTCTCCATGGGGATTTCTCTGTTTTTCCATCTCTGGCTCGGAGTCACTCTGAAGGATCAGCACCGGCGGTGAGATGTGTCTATCAACCAGGCTCGAGTGATTGTTCAATCCTCCTCCCCCTTTTTCTGTACCTCCACTCCAATACACACTCCCTCTTCCCATTGCACCCACCACCTCTACCCATTTCCCTCCCCCACCCCTCCTCGCTGACCCGTGTCCCATTCCTCCCCACACGACCCTCCCTCATCTTCCTCTCCCCACTCCCATCATTTCTACCCCCTCCCTCCTTCCCAGCTCCCCAACACTCCTTCCCCATCCCCACCCTCCCTCTATCTCCCAGTCTGAATTTCGCCACATCTCTGCCCATCCAGAGTCTGCTCAGACAGCAGCTCGCTTGCCCACCTATGCCACCCCCGCCTCCCCGGTTACCTGTATGACCTTGGCCTTGCCATCGAGCAGCTGTGACGTGTTGTTGTTGCTGGCACCCAGGGCCTGATTAGCATCGTCATAGTGATGTTGGAAGCAGCAGAAGATGGTCCGGAAGATGTTCCGTCGACGAGGTTTCTTACCGGAGACGGGCAGGTTTCCTGAAAGACAGCGTCATTCCCAGGGATTTAGAGAGACAGAGGGAGAGAGAGCAACATTTTCAACCTAGGCAGGGTCAGCACTGGCAACCTTGCCAGCTTGCTCCGTACACACCGAGACTAGCCAATCCCATTTGCTTTAATTTAGTATTGCCACATGTTAAAGTGGTGGAGGCAGGTACTCTGGAGTTATTTAAGAAATACTTAGATGGGCACATGAACAGAATGGGAATGGAAGGGTGTAGAAAACTAATTTAAAATAGGGATCATGAGCCTTGGGAGTCCCTGGGAAGTGTGTAAATAGATGATGATATTGATGTACTTGTTTTTATCCTACAGGTGCTTTGGTCCACCTCGTTGTCTAACGAGGGGCATACACGTGATGGGTCGCGAGAGGACTGCTCTTGGATTTTTTTTGAGAGTAGCCTAGTGCTTCACGTCGTTAGTGTACGCTTGACCTGGACCATTTGATGGGCAACACGACAGCTCAGTGACTATCGCTGTGCTGTGCAAATACATGGATTTGGGCCTGTGTCTGTGGGAGTTTGCGCATTCTCCCCGTGCTTGCGTGGGTTTTTCTCCGGGTGCTCCGGTTTCCTCCCACATCCCAAAGATGTGCTCTTAGGCTAATTGGCAGAACAAATTCTCCCTAAGTTGTCTCAAATTTGGTTTTTAATCCATAGATCTATAAACATGGACAGGGATCATGGGTAGAAGTGGGAACATCGGGGTGGTGGCGCGGGCTCGTTGGGCCTGTTTCCCGTGCTGTTTTGTTCTTTGTATTAGTATACAGTGAAAAGGGACAGCATGGTGGCACACACTGCTGCCTCACACACCAGGATTCAATTCCTGGTTTGGGTCACTTGACTGTCTACACATTCTCCCCATGTCTGTGTGGGTTTCCTGCCCTGGTTTTATCCCACAGTCCAAAGATCTGTGGGTTAGGTGAATGCACCTAGTTCTCATCAGAAAAACTAGGTAGAGTTATAAGGATAGGGCCTGGGTGGGATTCTGGTCAGTGCAGACTCGATGGACGAATGGCCTCCTTCTGCACTGTAGAATTCTAGATTCTTGCACGCTATGCAGACAAAGCATATCGTTCATAGAGAGGGAAAGCAGACAGTGCAGAATGTACTGTTACAATCATAGCTAAGGTGTAGAGAAAGATCAACTTAATGTGAGGTAGGTCCATTCAAAAGTCTGTCAGCAGCAGGGAAGAAGCTGTTCTAAAGTTCTAAGTTCATTTCTTAGTGTCACAAGTAGGCTTGCATTAACAGTGCAATGAAGTTACTGTGAAAATCCCCTAGTCACCATACACTGGTGCCTGTTCGGGTACAGAGGGAGGATTTAGTATGGACAATGCACCTAACCAGCATGTCCTTCGGATCGTGGGAGGAAACCCACACAGACATGGGGAGAATTTGCAAACTGCTGTGAGGCAGTAGTGCTAGCTGCTGTGCCACACTGCTGTGTTCAGTTGGTATATGACCTCAGATTTTTGTGTCTTTTTCCTGATGGAAGGTGGTGAGGGAGAATGTCCGGGGTGCGTAGGGTCGTTAATTATGCTGGTTGCTTTGCTGAGCCAGCAGGAAGTGTAGACAGAGTCAACGGATGGGCGGCTGGTTTGCATGATGGATTGGGCTACAATTCATGTCCTTTTGTAGTTCTGTGCGGTCTTGGGCAAAGCAGGAGCCCAGACCAAGCTGTGACATAACCAGAAAGAATGCTTTCTATGGTGCATCTGTAAAAGTTGGTGAGAGTCATAACGGACATGCCAAATTTCCTTAGTCTTTGAGAAAATTGAGGCATTGGAAGGGCTTTCTTGACTATAGTGTCAGCATGGGGGGGGGAACCAGGGCAGGTTGTTGGTGATCTGGACTCAGGAACTGAAAGCTGTCGACCATTTCCAGTGCTGGTGAACTGTGACAAAGGTCAACGTGCTTGCCTGGCCCAGAAAGTACTGCAATTTGTAAAATAGTGCCCCTGGTGGTGAATCTGCATCACAATTCCACAATACTTGATTGACCGTAAATCACCCATGAGTCATCCAGTGACTGGGAAAGCTGCCAGATAAATGCACGGTTTCCATTCTTCAGCAAAGCGGCATGATACAGGAGAACACAACCTCAGCCACTCCACTCGGCGTAAATCCAAACACATGACAGTGTTAGCTTTGCCTCAGCGGGCAATAATGCCAACCTCCCAGGGTTCAAACTCCACCCAAAGGCTCCAGCTCAGAGCTGGCTGTGTGCTGCACTGTCAGAGGTGACAGGTTAATCTGAGAACCCCCCCCTCCCCCCTTCCTCGTCAGCACTGTCCACAGTAGCATAGTGGGTAGCACTGCTGCCTCTCAGTGCCCGGGACCCAGATTCAATTCCTGGCTTGGGTGACTGTCCATTTGCATATTCTCCCCGTGTCTGCGTGGGTTTCCTCTGGGTGCTCCAGTTTCCTCCTACAGTCTGAAAGACGTGCAGGTTAGGATGCACTAACCGCGCTAAATTCTCCCTCACTGTACCCGAACAGGTGCTGGAATGTGGCGACTAGGGGAATTTCACAGTAGTGTTAATGCAAGTCTACTTGCGACTAATAAATAAACTAAGAACCCTCATTAGCGGACTTCAAAAGATACCGTAGTGAGAAGGAGCAGGGAAATGTTCTCCCCAACCAGGGCCATTAACTAACAGCACTGAACAGATTACCTTGTTAACACCTTCTTGTGGGATCTTGCTGTGCACAATGTGGTTTCGTATTTGACAGTAACCAAACTTCCAAAAAAAAAGACTTGATTGGTTGGAATGGGAATCTGGAATTTGCGACTGTCTTTATGGGAAAACACAATGTCCCAAACCTCACTTACCCCCTCCCATCGCCAATTACTTTTCCTCTCTGCACCCCTCTCTAACTGCACCACAGGAGTGACTGACTATCTGAAGCCCAACATCCACTCACCCTCCCTCCCCCCCAACCCAGTAAGCCCTCACGGACAAACGCGATGCTCAATAGCTAATGTCTGTTTCCACCCAGATTTGATTTATTGCCATATGCATTGGGATAAAGTGAAAAGTACTGCGTTCCTTGCACGCCACACGGACAAAACATACCATTCACAGAGAAGGAAAGGAGAGCATGCAGAATGTAGTGTTACAGTCATTATTAAAGTGAGCTGGGAAAGATCAACTTAGTGCAAGGTAGGCCCATTCAAAAATCTGATGGCAGCAGGGAAGAAGCTGTTTTCAATGGAGAGGGGAGAAAGGGGAGCTCCAGTAACAACCCCCAGCTGCATCCACATTCGACACTCTCATTGCGGACTGAGGAATCTGGGGAGTGGGGCAGGGGGAAGGGAAGGGAGAGACTGGACTGGACTGCAGTGAACTTTGCGCAGATTCCGACTGGAAACTTTGACCTCCTGGCTTTTGGACTGGGTGGAACTTGCTCCAATCTATCAGGAAGAGGGAGTTCAGAGATAACAGAACGGAGCAATTGTCAAGATGGCACAGGATCGGTGGGAGGGGGGAGGATGGCAGTAAGTCAATAGTTGAAGACGTCAGGATAAATGGCAAAGGCTGTTATTAAAAACACTTGGCATTATTGAAAGATGCATAAAGCTAGGAAGTTACATTAAACCTTCATAACTCACCTGTGTAGACTCCAGCTAGAGGATTGGGTTTAGTTCTGGATTTGATTTATTATTGTCACATGTATTAACATGCAATGAAAAGCACTATTTCTTGTACGCTATACAGACAACGCATACTGTACATAGAGAAGAAAAGGAGAGAGTGCAGAATATAACGTTACAGTCATAGCTAGGGTGCAGAGAAAAAGCAACTTAATACAAGGTAGGTCCATTCAAAAGTCTGACAGCAGCAGGGAAGAAGCTGTTCTTGAGTCAGTTGATACGTGACCTCAGACTTTTGTATCTTTTTCCTGATGGAAGAAGGTGGAAGAGAGAATATCCAGGATGTGTGCGGGTCCTTAATTATAGACAATTGAAAGCTCTCAACCACGTCCATTTCATCCCCACTTTAGGAAGGATGTTGAGGCCTGGAAGTGATTGTGGAGGGGGGTTTACTGGAATGTTCCCAAGGATCAGGGATTTCAGTTAAAGTAGAGACATAGGAGAGGCTGGGATTGTTTCTCTTAGGGCAGAGAACATTAAGAGGAGATTTAACAGAGATGTCAAAAACCATGAGGAATTTGGGTAGAAACAAAGTTTATTATTACCACAAGTAGGGTTACATTAACATTGCAATGAACTTATTGTGAAAATTCCCCAGTTGCCACACTCCAGCACCTGTTTGGGAGAATTTAAATGACAAATCCACTTAACTGTTACATTTTTCAGGCTGTGGGAGGAAACTGGAGCACTTGAAGGAAACCCCTGCAGACATGGGGAGAATGTGTAATTTAGTAAGGCGTTTGATAAGGTGGCCCATGGAAGACTTCTACAGAAAATGCAGATGTGTGGAATAGAGGGTGATTTAGCTAATTGGTTTAGGAATTGGCTGGCAGATAGAAGACAGAGGGTGGTGGTTGATGGGAGATATTCATCGTGGAGTTCGGTGACAAGTGGTGTGCTCAGGGGTCTGTTTTGGGGCCCCTGCTGTTTGTAATTTTTATAAATGATCTGGATGAGGGTATTGAGGGATGGATCAGTAAATTTGCAGATGACACTAAAGTCGGTGGAGGGGTAGATAGTGAAGAGGGGTGGTATAGTTTACAGAGTGACTTGGACAAGTTGCAGAGCTGGGCCGAGAGGTGGCAAATGGAGTTTAATGTGAAAAAGTGTGAGGTAATGCACTTTGGCAGGAACAATAAATGTGTAGAGTATAGGGCTAATGGTAGGGCTATTAATAGTGTTGAGGAACAGAAGGATCGTGGTGTATGTGTCAATAGATCCCTGAAAGTAGGCAGTCAAGTGGATAAAGTTGTTAAGAAGGCATATGGAGTCTTAGCTTCTATTGGTAGGGGGATTGAATTTAGGAGCCGCAGCATCATGTTGCAACTGTACAAAACTCTAGTGCGGCCGCACTTGGAGTATTGTGTGCAGTTCTGGTCCCACATTATAAGAAAGATGTGGAGGCATTGGAGAGGGTACAGAGGAGGTTTACCAGGATGTTGCCTGGTATGGAGGGCAGGTCATATGAAGAGAGGTTGAAGGATTTGAGGTGGTTTTCGTTAGAAAGGAGGCGGCTAAGAGGGGATCTTATTGAAGCATATAAGATGAATAGAGGTTTAGATAGGGTGGACAGTGATAGCCTTTTTCCTAGGATGGAGAAAGCTAGCACGAGGGGACACAGCTTTAAATTAAGGGGTGATAGTTATAGGACGGATATCAGAGGTAGGTTCTTTACCCAAAGGGTGGTTAGGGAATGGAATGCCCTGCCTGCGGCAGTTGTAGATGCGCCAAATTTGGTGGCATTTAAGAGGTTAGTTGATAAGTATATGGAAGAGAAGGGAATGGTTTAGTTTGGAAGGGCATTGCTTTTTATTTTGGTCGGCACAACATCGAAGGCCGAAGGGCCTGTTCTGTGCTGTAATGTTCTATGTTCTAATGTGCAGACTCCACACAGACAGTTGAACCCGGATCCCTGGCACTGAGACAGCAGTGCTAACAACTGTGCCACCGCGCTGCTACATTGGGTCTGTTGGCTTTGGGGAGGCAGGGGAGGGGCGGGGCGGAAAGGAGGGAGGATTGACGGGCAACAGCGGTGATGGGGATTGTCAGTAAGCAGGGGGACACAGAGAGAAGATAATCAGCAAAATAGCAAGAGGGGGAGATGAACAGAATTTTATTTTATTCAGTAATTTGTAATCTGGAATGTTTTCTCTTGAAAGGCAGTGGAAACAGATTCATAGCTAACTTTTAAAACAGGAATTGGGTAAATTTCCATTTGAATTTACAGGAATTAAATTCAATTAATTCCTGTAAATGGGACTATGGGGTGAAATTAGATTATTAACTATGTCGTTCAAAGAGCCAGTACGGGTATATTGGGCTGAATGGCCTCTTCCTCTGTTGTATAATCAGAGGAACTGTCCTCACTGACACATCATTCATCACTCTGGCTATTGGTAGATACCAGCATCATGGTTAAATTGGCAGCACGCTCACCCTGAGGGTAAAGGTTATCTGTTCAAGTCCAAATGATGTTATCCAGGCTGATACCTCACAGGGAGGAAACTGATAGTGAGGCATTTTTCATCTCAGATATTAAACTCAGACCTTACTTTCCCTGGATGAGGAATTGGATTGAGTGGGGGGAAGCAGGCGGGTGTGGGGTATAATACAACAATTACATAACACTCTGGTCAGATCCTATCAACAATAACTGTGTTTAGGTCAGGGCACCACACTTTCAGGCTAGGAGAGGATGGCATGATGATTAGCGATGCTGTCTCAGTGCCAGGGACCTGGATTCAATTCCCCAATCTGCACGCTCTCCCCATGTCTGCGTAGTAAAGTTTATTTATTAGTCACAAGTCAGCTTACATTGATAACTGCAATGAAGCTACTGTGAAATTCTCCTGATCGCCACACTCCAGCGCCTGTTTGGGTCAATGCATCTAACCAGCACATCTTTCAGAATGTGGGAGGAAAACGCAGCACCTGCGGAGGAAACCCACGAAGACACGGGCAGAACGTGCAGACTCCACATAGTCGGCGACCCAAGCCGGGAATCGAACCTGGGTCCTTGGCGCTGTGAAGGAGCAGTGCTAACACAATCTGCCAACGTGGGTTCCCTCTGGGTGCTCTGGGCTGGGTAAAATACTCTTTTTGGAGAGTCAGTACAGATTTGATGGGCTGAATGGCCTCCTCCTGCACTGCACTGAGGTTCTATGGTTAGGAGGGGTGCAAGGATAGGAGGAATTTGGGTTCACAGGGGTGCAGGACATATAGCAGATGTAGGGAGCAAGGATGGGGGTGGTGGGGGAGGGAGGTTTGAGTGGAAGTTGAGGGTGGGGGGTGGAGTTGGAGGAGGGTAGTGATGTTTGGAGAGGGGGGGGTAATGATGTTTAAGGGGAGGGGGGTGGGAGGTGGCACTGGGAGGTCAGGTTGGAGGTGATCTACAGTCCGAGAGTGACAGGATAGTCTGCCTCTGTCCCCAGATAGGAAACTGCTACTTTCTGTATTTCCGAACCTGTTAACGGTTCACGGCCACATCCCTCACTCAGAGCCCAGCCCAGCACTTCCTGCATCCTGCCATTTCCTGGAACGGGTGTAGCCCCTGCCACAGAGGAGGGGGAGGGAGGGGGGAGGCACCCGCTTCCTGCCCTGGCACAATGGTACACACATGCACCCCAGGGTGCCCCCTCCCTATCCTCAAACACTTCCAAAAAGGAGATTTCAGAACAAAAGCTGCTTTAAAGGGGTCAATGTCTGTACAGAGACAGAGACAAACTGAAAGGTTTGGCAGAGGCTGGATTCCAGAGCTTAGTGACAAATATTACAGAACAATTGAGCAAGAGCAGCTGGGATTAAGTGGGGAACGGTTAGTACACAAGGAGCAGCTCCTACCCACGGTAGTGGTGGTGATGGTGTTGTTGGGGGAGACTGTGTAACAGGGAATAGTCACCTGCCACTCACATTATGCTGCTGTTTCTCAATATGTTGCAGACAGACTGAGTCAAGTGTCTTCCTGTACCAGGCTCCTGCTGAACAGACTGGCACTTCGGGCCCCAGGCAACTGGAGACAGGGCCACCAACTGTGAAGGTCGGGAATGCTTTAGAGGCTAAAATTGGGGGAGCGCAGAGAACTCAGAGGCTGGAGGGTGTTACAGAGATAGAGAGGGTGTGAGGGGGAGTAGGGACTGGAGTGAGGTGGGGGTGGGCAGATTCCAGAGATATGGTGTGGCTGTAGAAGGTTACAGAGATAGGGAGGGGTGTAGGGGCGTAGGGGCTAGAAGAGGATACAGAGCTAGATAGAACTGTAGGAAGTTACAAAACAAGGGAGGACTGTAGAGGCTGGAGCAGGTTAAAGAGATAGGGAAGGTTGGAGGGGAGATAAGAGATTACAGAGATAGGGGCTGTAGGAGCTGGTGAAGGTTACAGAGATAGGGAGGGTGGAAGGGGCTGGAGGAGGTTACAGAGATAGGGAGGGCTGAGGGGCTGGAGGAGGTTACAGAGATAGGGAGGGCTGAGGGGCTGGAGGAGGTTACAGAGATAGGGAGGGGCATAGGAGAGACAGGAGGTTACAGAGGTAAGGAGAATTGGAGGGGAGATAATGAGGAGCTTGGGAACAGAAAGTGAATTGAAGATCATTGTTGTTGTATTGGGGTGAGTGGGATAGTGGGAATGGTCAGCTGTGGCCAATAGCCTCTGGAGGAGTTTGAGTTTTTCCCGCTGGTGTGTACGGCACTGTCCACATTCACAATCTCTCCGTGGCCTCTCCATGGATTAATACTGTCCCTGGTTGCTGCCGAGATGCCCGGGGACCCCTGGGGCGGGAGAGGCGAGAGGAGGCAAGCAGTGCGAGCGTAATTGCTTCATTCAAAAGCAAGTGGCTCTTTCCAAAATAAAGTTTGCCCACTTCCGTCCTATCCCCCAGATGGACAAGACATGAATCACAATGTGTGTCCAGCCCATACACTGACCAAGTTCCAGACAAAAATAACAAACATGCATTTACATAGTGCCTTTTGCAACCTCAGCTGTTCCCAGTGAAGTTCTTTTTGTTTGTAGAGCGATTTCAGTCACTGCCGTATCATAACAGTGGCAGCTAACGTGCAGAGCAAGATCCCAAAAGCAGCAGCGTAATAAAGGCCAGGTAGTCTGGTTTGGGATATCATTTGGGCTGGGGGGAGGGGGGCGACAATTGCCATTGGCCAGGACACTGCAGTAAATCCCACAATACTTCCTCAACATGATAGCCGAGGGGAAAAGTACCTCTTGTTTCAATGTCTCCCTTTCACTCTGTCAATTTGTATTGGACAATATTGTGAAACAGCCCAAGACTTTTACTGGACACCAGCTTGTCACTGTTGTTACGACTGGGTCAGTTCAGGATCTGGGAATCATCGAAGACACTTGCTCCAAATGACCATCCACATTCCTATTGGCGCGAGTGCAGTCTGCAAACTGACCCGTCAGGCAACAGCACACACAAAAATAGCAAGCTCAGATCAGCAATGTTCTAAAAGCAACAATATAATGATCAGGAATACACTGTCCCCCCATCAAACACTCCCAGAACAGTTAAGGGTAAAGCTCCCTCTACACTGTCCCCCCATCAAACACTCCCAGGACAGATAAGGGTAAAGCTCCCTCTACACTGTCCCCCCATCAAACACTCCCAGAACAGATAAGGGTAAAGCTCCCTCTACACTGTCCCCCCCATCAAACACTCCCAGGACAGGTACAGCACGGGGTTAGATACAGAGTAAAGCTCCCTCTACACTGTCCCCCCATCAAACACTCCCAGGACAGGTACAGCACGGGGTTAGATACAGAGTAAAGCTCCCTCTACACTGCCCCCCCATCAAACACTCCCAGGACAGGTACAGCACGGGGTTAGATACAGAGTAAAGCTCCCTCTACACTGTCCCCCCCATCAAACACTCCCAGGACAGGTACAGCACGGGGTTAGATACAGAGTAAAGCTCCCTCTACACTGTCCCCATCAAACACTCCCAGGACAGGTACAGCACGGGGTTAGATACAGAGTAAAGCTCCTGCTACACTGTCCCCAAACAACACTCCACTCACCCGACGAACACCGAAAGCTCGTGGGTTTACTATCAAATAAACTTGTTGGACTTTAACCTGGTGTTGTAAGACTACTTATTACCCAAATAACACTCCCAGGACAGATACAGTATGGCATTAGATATAAAGTAAAACTCTCTGTACCCTGTCCCCATCAAACACTCCCAGGACAAATATAGCACAGGGTTAGATACAGAGTAAAGCTCCCTCTACACTGTCCCAGACAATGCCGGAGAAACAGGAGAGATTGTCTATTTGAGAGGGAAGTTGTAAAATTGGGGCTATCCCCAATAATGCAAGCACGTGGCCAGAATCTCTGTAATCAGTACAGAGTGAGCCAAAGACATTGATAGATACACTCTCAGAGAGCAGCACTGTGTTCAGCTGCTCAATGAATATTGGACATACAGAGAATGAAAAGGAAGCAAGAATGGACACACATTGCCATGGAAACTGGTTCCTACGTACCAATAACAGACAGGCCTTCTCCCTACACATCCTTCTGGGCGACAACCAGAATCCTGGGCATCAGCACTTCCTCAAACGCAGAAGGAAATCAGACGCTATCACTTTTGCTTCACATGTTTACACATGGCACACAGTGCTACATTTCTCAGTATGGAGTATCAACACCCCAGCGTCATACCGTCGGAATGTTCACTCGTCTGGGAATCAGTTGAGAAAAGCACCTTTTCTCAGAATCTCTCACCCTTCAATCAACTTACAAATTCTGAGGAACAGGCACAGCATCTTTCTACACCATGTCAGTGCATACAGGGGACAATCACTGTATAACACTGGGGTACAGGACAGGTGGAGACGGGTCTGTCACTGTATAACGCTGGGGTACAGGACAGGTGGCGACGAGTCTGTCACTGTATAACACTGGGGTACAGTACTGGTGGAGACAGGTCTGTCACTGTATAACGCTGGGGTACAGGACAGGTGGCGACGAGTCTGTCACTGTATAACACTGGGGTACAGTACTGGTGGGGGATGGGTCTGTCACTGTATAACACTGGGGTACAGTACTGGTGGGGACGGGTCTGTCACTGTATAACACTGGGGTACAGTACTGGTGGGGACGGGTCTGTCGCTGTATAACACTGGGGTACAGTACTGGTGGGGACGGGTCTGTCACTGTATAACACTGGGGTACAGTACTGGTGGGGATGGGTCTGTCACTGTATAACACTGGGGTACAGTACTGGTGGGGACGGGTCTGTCACTGTATAACACTGGGGTACAGTACTGGTGGGGACGGGTCTGTCACTGTATAACACTGGGGTACAGTACTGGTGGGGACGGGTCTGTCACTGTATAACACTGGGGTACAGTACTGGTGGGGACGGGTCTGTCACTGTATAACACTGGGGTACAGTACTGGTGGGGATGGGTCTGTCACTGTATAACACTGGGGTACAGTACTGGTGGGGACGGGTCTGTCGCTGTATAACACTGGGGTACAGTACTGGTGGGGACGGGTCTGTCACTGTATAACACTGGGGTACAGTACTGGTGGGGACGGGTCTGTCACTGTATAACACTGGGGTACAGTACTGGTGGGGACGGGTCTGTCACTGTATAACACTGGGGTACAGTACTGGTGGGGACGGGTCTGTCACTGTATAACACTGGGGTACAGTACTGGTGGGGACGGGTCTGTCACTGTATAACACTGGGGTACAGTACTGGTGGGGACGGGTCTGTCGCTGTATAACACTGGGTTACAGTACTGGTGGGGACGGGTCTGTCACTGTATAACACTGGGGTACAGTACTGGTGGGGACGGGTCTGTCTCTGTATAACACTGGGGTACAGTACTGGTGGGGACGGGTCTGTCACTGTATAACACTGGGGTACAGTACTGGTGGGGACGGGTCTGTCGCTGTATAACACTGGGGTACAGTACTGGTGGGGACGGGTCTGTCGCTGTATAACACTGGGGTACAGTACTGGTGGGGACGGGTCTGTCGCTGTATAACACTGGGGTACAGTACTGGTGGGGACGGGTCTGTCGCTGTATAACACTGGGGTACAGTACTGGTGGGGACGGGTCTGTCGCTGTGTAACACTGGGGTACAGTACTGGTGGGGATGGGTCTGTCGCTTTATAACACTGGGGTACAGTACTGGTGGGGACGGGTCTGTCACTGTATAACACTGGGGTACAGTATTGGTGGGGACGGGTCTGTCGCTGTGTAACACTGGGGTACAGTACTGGTGGGGACAGGTCTGTCGTTGTATAACACTGGGATACAGTACTGGTGGGGGATGGGTCTGTCACTGTGTAACACTGGAGTACGGGAGACGGGTCTGTCACTATATAACACTGGGGTACAGTACTGGTGGGGACGGGTCTGTCGCTGTGTAACACTGGGGTACAGTACTGGTGGGGACAGGTCTGTCGTTGTATAACACTGGGATACAGTACTGGTGGGAGATGGGTCTGTCACTGTGTAACACTGGAGTACGGGAGACGGGTCTGTCACTGTATAACACTGGGGTACAGTACTGGTGGGGACGGGTCTGTCACTGTATAACACGGGGGTACAGTACTGGTGGGGACGGGTCTGTCAGCAGGAGTAGATATTGAAGAACATATTGGAGTATATAATTCTTTAGTTGGCATGGTGGCACAGTTGTTAGTACTGCTGTCTCACAGCTCCAGGGAACCAGGTTCAATTCCGGCCTTGGGTGACTAACTATGTAGAGTTTGCATATTCTTTGCATTTCTTCATGGGTTTCATCCAGGTGATCCAGTTTCCTCTCAATTGAAAAACGTGCAGGTTAGATGGATTGGCCATGCTAAATTGCCCCTCGGTGTCCCAAGGTGTACAGGTTAGATGGATTAGCCATGGTAAATGTATGGGTTTATGAGATAGGGCGAGGAACATAGAACATAGAACATAGAACAATACAGCACAGAACAGGCCCTTCGGCCTTCGATGTTGTGCCGACCAAAATAAAAAGCAATGCCCCTCCTAACTCAACCATTCCCTTCTCATCCATATACTTATCAACTACCCTCTTAAACGCCACCAAACTTGGCGCATCTACAACAGCTGCAGGCAGGGCATTCCACTCCCTAATCACTCTTTGAGTAAAGAACCTACCTCTGATATCCGTCCTATAACCCATACCCCTTAATTTAAAGTTGTGTCCCCTCGTGCTAGCTTTTTCCATCCTAGGAAAAAGGCTGACATTCTGTCAGAGAGTCAGTGTAGACCTGATGGGCCAAATAGCCTCTTCTGCTTTGCAGGAATTCAAAGATTTGTGTTTTCAATATTTCCTGATAGAACGCAATTGCTAAACGCTGTAACATATTAACACCTTTGCAGATGTCTATTTGATCATCCCATGTTCTCAGAATTAGGTCAGGAACCTATGAACTATATACAGCCCCTTCCCCCCTTTCAGACCTCCCCCCCGCCCCCTCCTCCAGTGCCCAGCCCTTTCAGACAGTGGGAGCTGATTGTCACAATGCTGTTGTAGGTGCTTGACATGGATTGGGGAATTTCTGACATTCCCCTTATCTTATTGTGGCATCAGCACAGAGAGTTTACTCAAAAGGCCCTTCGGCCCAAACAGTCTATGTTAGCATTTCTATTCTGCATTAGCTTCCTACCACATCACTCCTTGCCAGCAGCTCCTGAATCCACAGTCTGTACCAATGGTCCGGGATAGAGTACACCCCCCTCCCAAATTCTCCCCTCGTTCTCACACACACCCTCCTAGCATCCTGACTTAGAAATACAGCGGCCGTTCCTTCACTGTCATTGCATCAAAATCCTGGAACTCCCTCCCTAACAGCACTGTGGGAGTGCCTACACCAGATGGACTGCAGTGACTCAAGGTAGCGGCTCACCAGCACCCCCTCAAGGGGCAATTAGGGATGGTAATAACTGTTGACCTGGCCAGTGACACCCAGTGATATACTGATTAAATTCTGAGAATTTAATATAGAGCTGAGTTTTCTCCCCCTTGTGGTTGGCAATATCACATACTCAAACAGATCTCTCAATACCATGTCACTCCACTATGTATCAGCTCAAGATATTCGGCCACAGTGGGGACGCACATAGTTCAGCGTACACTTGCTCTAACTCAGTATAGTTTGCAGGACAGAGTACAGTGAGACAGTTACTGTAAGCAGCAATTTTACCTCCTTGCCCCTGAGCTGTTGAGGTCACCCCCTGGTTCCCAAATCCAGAAAACTCAACATCAGACAAGAATCACACTTGAGATTTTCTGATTTGTACATTCAACACGGCAGGCAGCTCTGCATTTACATAGCACCAGAATACTAAGGAAATTTATACATCTGCTGACACTCTCACCAGCGTTTACAGATGGACCACAGAAAGCATTCTTTGTGGTTGTATCACAGCTTGGTTTGGGCTCCTGCTCTGCCCAAAACCACAAGAAATTAAAAATTTAGCCCAGTCCATCATGCAAACCAGCCTCCCAGCCACTGACTCTGTCTACACTTCCCACTGCCTCAGCAAAACAGCCAGCATAATCAAGGATCCTACACACCCCAGACATTCTCCCTTCCACCTTCTTCCACTGGGAAAAAGAGACAGAAGTCTGAGGTTACGTACCAACTGACTCAAGAACAGCTTCTTCCCTGCTGCTGTCAGACTTTTGAATGGACTTATTGTGCATTAAGTTGATCTTTCCTACACCCTAGCTATGACTGTAACACTACATTCCACACTCTCTTCTTTCCTTGTCTATGAACGGTATACTCTTTCTGTAAGCACGCACAAGAAACAATACTTTACACTGTGTTGGTATGTGATGATAATAAATCAAATCATTTTTAATAGGGAAAAACACTCCAAAGCAACACGATAGGAAGAGCAGGCTAACAGGAGACATCTCAGAGCTGGGATTGAGATGCAGGTTTGAATGAGGAGCTGGAGAAGGTAGTGTGGCCACATTACAGGGAGACCCACTCATATTCCTCTCTCCAAAATCTTTCATCAGTTCAGAACATCCCAAAGTGCTGTTCAGCCAGTGAAGGGTTTTTGGAAATGTAGTCAATGAGAGGAGACTCAGCAGCCAATTTACACTCAGCAAGATCCCACAGCAATCCGATAATGATGGGATTATCCGTTTCAGGGAGAGGACAAATATTGGCTAGGATACCAGAAAGAATTTTAGAACATAGAAGAACCTTGTTTCAGCTGGGCCCCAAGAATCTTATATATCCACCCGAAACCAGTTAGAGCCTCCCCCAGCACCGCCCCTCTGCCAGGGCGGCCCTCCCCCGCACCGTCTGCCAGGGCGGCCCTCCCCCAGCACCGCCCCTCTGCCAGGGCGGCCCTCCCCCAGCACCGCCCCTCTGCCAGGGCGGCCCTCCCCCAGCACCGCCCCTCTGCCAGGGCGGCCCTCCCCCAGCACCGCCCCTCTGCCAGGGCGGCCCTCCCCCAGCACCGCCCCTCTGCCAGGGCGGCCCCCCCCAGCACCGCCCCTCTGCCAGGGGGCCCTCCCCCAGCACCGCCCCTCTGCCAGGGCGGCCCTCCCCCAGCACCGCCCCTCTGCCAGGGCGGTCCACCTCGTCTGGCGGCCCTCCCTACAGCAGCAGCCCGCCGCCCCTCTGCCAGGGCGGCCCCCCTCCCCCCTGCCAGGGCGGCCCTCCCCCAGCACCCGCCCCTGCCAGCCTCCCCCAGCCCGCCCCTCTGCCAGGGCGGCCCTCCCCCCAGCACCGCCCCTCTGCCAGGGCGGCCCTCCCCCAGCACCGCCCCTCTGCCAGGGCGGCCCTCCCCCAGCACCGCCCCTCTGCCAGGGCGGCCCTCCCCCAGCACCGCCCCTCTGCCAGGGCGGCCATTAATTTCCCTAATTAAAGCAGCTTGGGACACCAAGGGGAAGTTTAGTATGGCCAATTCACCTAACCTGCACATTTTTTGGATTGTGGGCGGAAACTGCAGCACCCAGAGGAAGCCCATGAAGATGTGAGGAGAACGTGGACACTCCACACATTCACCCAAGGCCAGGATTGAACCTGCGTCCCTGGTGCTGTGAGGTGGCAGTGCTAACCGCTGTGCTACCCATGCCAATGATGGGGTGAAATGGAAACGGTTTTGACAGCACCAGCCCATGGAGGATTGGCAGTGTTTGTGTATTCACCCTGGCAGCAGGCAGATGTGAAATGTTAAAGCGATATTACACACAACACAGTGTTTGAGAAACACTTCAAATATCCAGGTGACAGCTCAGGATCCTAACAACCCTTTCAGGCATCAAGCCCCTTGAGAGAAGGATTTCACACAGTTCCAGCTCAGGGAGCAGCTCTGCGACTGGGGGAGATTTTCAATTGTAGCCCAGGCTGGGAAACAGGGGCAAAACCTAAACCCCTCCAAGTCCTACACAAAACAGGAGAACTCAGCCAACTGTTCCCCAACCCCATTACCCCTTTCCCCACTAAGTCTGTGCTGATACAGATGCCTCTCTAATGTAATATTTTCGCACTTCTACATGCTCCATGTCCCTCTATTCCCTGCTATTCATGTATTTATCCAGATGCCTCTTGTTATAGAATCCGCTTTCACCACCTTCTGCAGTAGCACATTCCAGGCATTTCCCAACCTTTGTGAAAAACTTGCCCCTTACATCTCTTTTAACTTCCCTCTCTCACTCTACACCCCAGAGTAATTGACCCTTTGGAAAAAGATTCTGGCTATACACTCTATCCAAACCTGTGATAATCTTGTAAACCTCTATCAGGTCCTCCCTCATCCTCTGACGTTCCAATGAAAACAATCCAAGTTCAACCTTTCTGCATAGTCCATATCCTCCAAACCAGACAACATCCTGATAAATCTCTTCTGCACCCTTTCCAATGCATCAATATCCTTACACTTGTGTGGCGACCAGGATTGTACACAATATTCCAAATGTGGCCTAACCAAAGTCACATACGGCAGCAATACAACTTTCCAATTCTTATACTCAACATCCCCACTGTTGAAGATCAGCCTGCCAAAGGCCCTCTTGACCACTGAATTGCCAACTGCAGGATCTGGAAGTGCCGGCGTTGGACTGCGGTAAACACAGTAAGAAGTCTCACAACACCAGGTTAAAGTCCAACAGGTTTATTTGGCAGCACAAGCTTTTGGAACGCTGCTCATTCCTCAATCACCTGATGAAGGAGCAGAGCTCCGAAAGCTTGTGCTATCAAATAAACCTGTTGGATTTTAACCTGGTGTTGTGAGACTTCTTAGGGTGTCACCTTCAGAGGACTGTGGATCTGCATGCCCAGATCCCCCCTGGTTGCTAATATTTCTAAGGGCTTTACTGTATGCTTTCCTTTCGCAGCAGACCTTCCGGATCGGGTTAAATTCCATCTACCATCTTTCTGTTTTAGATCTTAGGGGATTCCCAGATTTGAAAACAGCGCAGAACACAGATGGATGTTTTTGGACAGTGAATGTGTGAGAGGGAGGGAGGCGGGCTAGATACTGTGAAGCACAAACGCTCCAGTTCCTTCCTGCCTCTGCCGCCACCCTCCTCTCCCTGACAGCAACACAGTGAAAAACACAGACACACCCACAGCAAGCAAGTTCCACTAAAACCCCAGTATCCGCTCCCCTCTCCACACCGGGGAAAAGGACATCTCCAGACGGACACTAACACCTGCAATGTGGCCGCAGGCTGCCGGACAGCGACTCCGCTCAAATGTTGACATTCAAAAATAAACAAATTTGCTTCAAACAAACAAACCCTCCCTCCAGCTCGGGAGTTTCAGCTCCACTCCCATCAAGAACAACAACTGGGTGAAGCTCTCTCTCTCTCTTTCCCCTTTCTCTGGGAGGGTGAGAGAGAGAGAGAGAGGAGGGGGAAAGAGGCAGGTTAGTCTGGGAAGACAATATGACTGTTTATTTGAGAGAGAGGGGGAATTTAAAGAAAAATAAAGAAGCTCCTCTTTTGATCTAAGCCGAACCAGGGAAGAGGAACAGAGCAGAAATTGTAATTCAATTGTGGAAGATACACAAATAAACAGAGAAATGGTAACAATGTGACGGCCGAGTTTGTTACAAAGTTTCTGTTTAAACCACAATAAGGAAACAGATAGACTGTAGCACTGAGAGATACATTGTAACTCTGTTAGAGACACTGTAACTATTACAGACGGGGGGGGGGTGGTTAGGTTAGATACAACGTAACAGTGTCAGATACAATGTTATTAATTTGTTACCTTTCTCTCGCAGCGGGGTTTTCGCCTCCTCTTTGCTGACTTGGGTGATTATAGACGGATTGTCCATGAGATAAAGCTTCTTTCTGAATTTAGGAAAGTCCCTCTTCTTCCCCCCCCTCCCCAGGAAAAAAAGCCGAGTTGTTCTTGTTTAAAATGGAGGAGGGGAGGGGGGAAGAGGAGAAAGCGCGCTTCACAACATGGAAACCTCTCCTCGTCAATTTCAAAGCACGAAACTAACATGGATCGTCAGCCAGTGGCGGTTTCAAGGCGGCCCCGGGGAGGGAGGGGGGAACCCAGAGGATGTGGCCGCCTTCCCCAGCGCAGGGCTCGGCTGCTGAGGGCTGGGGAGGTGACAGAGTACTCCTCCCCCCCTCTCCTCCTCACTCCTCCCCCCCTCTCCTCCTCACTCCTCCCCCCTCTTCTCACTCCTCCCCCCCTCTCCTCCTCACTCCTCCCCCCTCTCCTCCTCACTCCTCCCCCTCTCCTCCTCACTCCTCCCTCCCTCCCCTCAGTATCGCGGCTCTCCCCCGCACTCCCAGCCTCCGCCTTTTTTTTGTGGGTAAAATTAAAAAACAAAGTTTGGGGGTCGGCAGGCAGTCCCCCTCCCTCGGTCTGGGAGCTTGTTTTGATGGAGTTGGTATGGATGTGAGGGGAGGGGAGGGGGTGCCTGGAAACCGCGGCACTGAAGCCCCAGGGTTAGGGATGGTCTCCAAAGCCGCTTCTCCAGCCGAAAGAAGCAGCGATTCTGCCCTCACTCAAATGGCAGCGCAGAAAGCAGACACATCGAATGTCTCTGGTGCAGAAACAGGCCATTCAGCCCATTGAGTCTGCAATCCCATCAGGCCCTAAACCCATGCAGTTAGCCCAGCTATTCCCCCTGACACCACGGGGCAATTTAGCATGGCCAATCCACCTAACTTTCAGACCGTGGGAGGAAACCAGAGCATCTAGAGGAAACCCACACAGACACTGGGAGAGCATGCAGGCTCCACACAGACATTGACCCAAGCCAGGATTTGAACACACGTCCCTGACACTGCAAGGCAGCAGTACTAACCACTGGACTACTGTGTCATTTTTCCCCCCAACATGTTTTAAGCTGTAAGGGTCAGAGTTTTAAACTTGGTGTTGTCAGACTTCTTACCACAGTTTAAAAAAATATGGCAGGTAGAATTTTCTAGCATTTGAGGCTATTCACCCATTATCTCTGTGCTATCTCTTTGCCTTGCTTCACCACCCTGCTGTACCATATTGCAGCGCCATGGCACAGTGGTTAGCATCGCTGCCTCACAGCCCCAGGGACCTGGGTTTGATTCCCGGCTTGGGCCACTGCCTGTGTTGCAGTCTGTACATTCT
Source organism: Sphyrna mokarran (assembly GCA_024679065.1). NCBI lineage: Eukaryota > Metazoa > Chordata > Chondrichthyes > Carcharhiniformes > Carcharhinidae > Sphyrna > Sphyrna mokarran. The sequence goes on from JAGIQG010000011.1 coordinate 90,144,828, forward strand.
CCCCATTTCTCCATGAGTTTCCTCCAGGTGCTCCGGTTTCTTCCCACAGTCCAAAAGACATGCTGGTTAGGTGCATTGGCCGTGCTAAATTCTCCCTCAGTGTACCCGAACAGGCACCAGAGTGTAGCGACTAGGGGATTTTCACAGCAATTTCATTGCAGTGTTAATGTAAGCCTACTTGTGACACTAATAAATAAATTTAAAAAGACATCACAAAGCACTAGGAAGTTATCACCAGCAGCAAGAAAGATGGTCTAACATCAGCACCCTCCCCCACTCCAACTTGCCCAATGCTGAGGGGCTAATCACTAAAGAAGAGTTATTAGCCTCTTGGGAAAGCAGACAGCATAAACAAGAACCCACACACCCCAGGCATACTCTGTTACACCTTTAGCCATTGGGAAAAAGATACAAAAGTCTGAGGTCATGTACCAACTGGGGGTGGGACAGTGGTTAGCATTACTGCTTCATAGCACCAGGGATCCAGGTTCAATTCCCAGCTGTCTCTGTGAAGTTTGGTTAGAAGTCTCACAACACCAGGTTAAAGTACAGCAGGTTTATTTGGAATCACAGAGCTGCTCCTTCATCAGGTGTGGAGTCTGCCCACCCTCCCCCGTGTCTGTGTGAGTTTCCTGCGGGTGGTCCGGTTTCCTCCCACAGTCTGAAAGACGTGCTGGTTAGGTTGATTGGCCATACTAAATTGCCGCACCTTAGTTTTTTTTTAAGCAACACAGCACGGGAAACAGGCCCTTCGGCCCAACGAGCCCGCGCCGCCGTCATACTATATAGTAGCAAATACATTATCCTATTTTAATATTCCTATATAATAATATATATATTATTCCTAATATGGAAATTTTCACCATAGGGACAATTTGTTTCCCAATCAGCCTAAGAGCGAATTTTTGGGTTGTGGGAGGAAACCAGAGTGCCCGGAGAAAACCCACGCAACCACGGGGAGAAGGCGCAAACTCCCGCAGACACCGGCCCAATTCCAAGTGTCTGCACAGCCACATCGATAGTCTCTGAGCTGTCATGGTGCCCTTCAGATGGTCCACATAAAGCACCCATTTACGACATGAGGTACCAGGCAACCCATGAATCAACATCCAAGAGCTAGTGTCAGTTAGTGTCAGAGTAAATATGTGGGGTCAGGGGGATAGGGCTTGTTGTTAGTGCAGATTCAATGGGCTGAATGGCCTCCTCCTACACTGTCAGGATTCTATGATTGTACGTATGTGTGACACCAGATTCCCAAAACACTCAGGACCTGACCTCAGCAGGAGACTCCCAGGAGGATAGTGCAAATACTCCAGGGATGTTCCCGAAATATCTGTGAAGAGGATAAACATTCCCATCGACTGATGGGACAGGTTCATTCAGGAATGGACCGGACACAGGGAGACTTTGTCAGGAATGTGCAGAGTCAGAGTGCAGGAATCTCCAAACCACCCCATCCACCCAGCCCTCTGAACAGCACCTGCCCCACAGAGACTACAGATCACTCCCACAAGGAGTGGGGGTTATTAACCACCCCAAAACCCATCAAAGTAGCGTGGAAACAAACCATCCCTGATGCTGATTGCATTTGTCTAAGATGGAGAAACTTGCATATGGTTAGGGAACTCTCAGAAAGGGTCATCCACACTCGAAACATTGGCTCAATTCTCCCTCCACAGATGCTGTCAGACCTGCTGAGATTTTCCAGCATTTTCAGTTTTTGATGCTGTCATATTTCTCTGTCCTCATCCTTTACTCCTGGTATTTTTAAAAATTTAATTAGTTATAAGTAAGGCTTACATTAACACTGCAATTAAGTTATAATGAAATTCCCCTTATTATCACAGTCTGGGTCAATGCACCTACACAGCATGTCTTTCGGACTGTGGGAAAAAAACCGGAGCACCCAGAGGAAGCCCATGGAGACACAGGGAGAATGTGCAGACTCCGCACAGACAGTGACCCGAGCCAGGAATCAAACTGGGTTCCTGGCACTGTAAGGTAGCAATGCCAACCACTGTGCCAATGTCTACTATCTCTTCTAAATCAAAAGGGGTTTGAGCTCAGACTCTTGAGCTGATAATGCAGATTGATTTCCACTGGACTAACACTGTGGGAGTGCTGCACTGTCAGCAGTGCCGCTTTGCAAGTGAGATGATAATCCAAGACTCTGCCTATCTGCACAGAACAAAATCCTTGGCATCTTTCCAAAGAAGACCAGGATCCTGGATTAATACCAATGCCTCATTCATCTCAGCAAACAGAGATTACCTGCTCATGGTCATGCTGCTGTTAGTGGGATCTCGCTGTGCACAGATTGGCTGTTGTGTTTCCAACATTACAAAACGTTCAAAGTATTTTATTGACTGTGAGGTGCTTTTGGATGTCCAGAGGTCATTTTATATTTGGCATGTATTTGGAAATTTGGCATTGCACCTAGGGCCTGGGTGGGATTGTGGTCAGTGCAGACTTGCTGAGCCAAATGGCCTTTTCTGCACTGTAGGGATTCTGTGGTTCTATGATTCCATGATATCCGCTACGACTCTGACCAACTTTTATAGACACACCAGACACTGGTTATATCTCAGCTTGGTATGGGCTCCTGCTCTGCCCAAGACCGCAAGAAACTATGAAGGGTTGTGAATGTAGCCCAATCCATCACACAAACCAGCCTCCCATCCATTAACTCTGTCTACGCTTCCTGCTGCCTCGGCAAAGCAGCCAGAATAATTAAGGACCCCACGCACCCCGAACATTCTCTCTTCCACCTTCTTCCATCAGAAAATGATCTAAAAGTCTGAGGTCATGTGCCAACTGATTCAAGAACAGCTTCTTCCCTGCTGCTGTCAGACTTTTGAATGGACCTAACTTCCATTAAGTTGATGTTTCTCTACACCCTAGCTGTGACTGTAACACTGCATTCTGCACTCTCTTCTTTCCTTCTCTGTGAACAGTATGGTTTGTCTGTATAGCACACAAGAAACAATACTTTTCATTGCATGTTAGAACATAGAACATAGAAAAACTACAGCACAAACAGGCCCTTTGGCCCAAAAGTTGTGCTGATCATATCCTACCTACCAGGCCTATCTATAAACCCTCAATCCCATTAAGTCCTATTTACTCATCCAGAAGTCTTTTAAAAGACCCTATCGAATCTGCATCCACCACCACTGAGAGCAGCCAATTCCACGCACTCATCACCCTCTGAGTGAAAAACTTACCCCTGACACCTCCTCTGTACCTACTCCCCAGCACCTTAAACCCTCTCGTAGCGACTATTTCAGCCCTGGGGAATAGCCTCCGAGAATCCACTCAATCTATACCTTTCAACATCTTATACACATGTGACAATACATGTGACAATAATAAATCAAAAAAAACATAATTTTTTTTTGGAAGCAGTTATGCTGCCACCGCTTGCTCTCAGAGGGAATTCCAGGTTCTGAATTGATCCGATAAATTGTGGTGATGAAGTTAGATTGATTCACTCCAGTAAAGGAGTTACTAACCCACGACATTGGCTGTGACTGATTCATGTTAATGCCTCAAAATCAGCACGCTGTCACAGTGGTTAGCACTGCTGCCTCACACTGCCTGGGACCTGGGTTCGATTCCCAGCTTGAGTCACTGTCTGTGTGGAGTTTGCATATTTTCTCCATGTTTATTTATGTTTCCTCCGTGTGCTCCGGTTTCCCCCCACAGTCCAAAGATGTGCAAGTGGATTGGCCATGCTAAACTGCCCGCTATGTCCCCAGATGTGTAGCTTAGGGGAAATAGTACACTGGTGCAGAGGAGGTTTACCAGGATGTTGCCTGGTATGGTGGGAAGGCCTTATGAGGAAAGGCTGAGGGACCTGAGGTTATTTTCATTAGCGAGAAGAAGGTTATGCGGTGACCTAATTGAGGCGTATAAGATGATCAAAGGACTGGATAGGGTGGATAGTGAGAGCCTTTTTCCTCGGATGGTGATGACCAACACGAGGGGACATAACTTTAAATTAGGAGGTGGTAGTTATAGGACGGATGTCAGAGGCAGGTTCTTCACACAGAGGGTGGTGAGGGCGTGGAATGCCCTGCCTGCAGCAGTTGTGGACTCGCCTACTTTGGGGGCATTCAAATGGTCGGTGGATAGGCATATGGATGATACTGGAATAGTTTAGGTTAGAGGGTCCACTGGCCGGTGCAACATCGAGGACCAAAGGGCCTGTACTGTGCTGTAATGTTCTATGTTCTATGACTTACATGTGAATTAGGAGCAGGAGTAAGGCCACTCAGCCCGTCGAGCCTGCTCTACCATTCAATAAAATCACAGCTGATCTGATGGTAATGTTAATCCTCAAAAACCTTTGTTAACCTCTTGTTAATCACAAATCTATCTATTCTGCCTTAAAAATATTCAAACTCTCTGCTTCCACTGGCTTTTGAGGAAGAGAGTTCCAGCAACTCAGCAGGAGTTGGAAACTGAAGGAAACAAACTCTCCTCACCTCCGTTTTAAGGAGCTGATAGCCTAGTGGTATTATGGTGCGAATATTAATCCAGAGACTCAGCTCATGTTCTGGGGATCCGGGTTCAAATCCTGCCACAGCAGATGGTGGAATTTGAATTCAATAAAGAAAAATCTGGAATTAAGAATCTACCAATGACCATGAAACTATTGTCATAAAAACCCATCTGGTTCCCTTTAGGGAAGGAAATCTGTTGTCCTTACCTGGTCTGGCCTACATGTGACTCCCAGAGCCACAACAAAATGTGTTGAATCTCAACTGGTCTCGGGCAACTAGAGATGGACATGATATCCGCTACGACTCTGACTAACTTTTACAGACACACCATACACTGGTTGTATCTCAGCTTGGTATGGGCTCCTGCTCTGCCCAAGACCGCAAGAAACAGAAAACACTGGCCAGCCAGTGACACCCATGGGTTCCGTCAATGAGTTTTTTAAAAAAATGGGTGACCCTTTATATTTAAATAGTGAACCCCAGATTTTGGATTCTCCCACATCGGGAAGCAATCTCTCCACATCCACCCTGTCAGGATCAGAGTGTTTCAATCTTCTAAACTGGGATTGTTCTCCCTGGAAAGGTGGAGAATGAGGGGAGACCTAATAAAGGTGAACAAAATTATGAAGGGTGTGGATAGGGTGAACAGTGAGAAGCTTTTCCCCAGGTCAGAGGTGACGATCAGGAGAGGTCACAGGCTCAAGATGAGAGGGACGAGATTTAACTGAGATATCAGAGGGATGTTTTTTTACACAGAGGGTGGTGGGGTCCTGGAATACACTGCCAAGTAGGGTGGTGGAAGCGGACACGCTGGGAATGTTTAAGAATTACCTGGATAGTCACATGAGCAGATTGGGAATGGAGGGATACAGAAAAATGGTGTAGTTGGACCAATGAGTGGCACAGGCTTGGAGGGCTGAAGGGCCTGTTTCCTGTGCTGTACTGTTCTTTGATACTTGGTTGTCCAGTAGACACCAACCTACCCTGCCCAACCTTTCCCCATAGTCTGGTAAAGCTTCCTGACGTGGTCATTATTAATGTGACACCACAAATCTCTGCCGCCCAGAAAAGGCCCAATTATTGAAAAAAACAGTATTCCATCCTTAAAATTACAAAGCCAATGCCTGGATTGGACTGGACATACTCAAATCCATTCCTTACTTGTTCCAGAAACCAAATTCAAATTGAATCTGGTTCACGGTCCCCACAAGAGAGGCAAACAAGACCCAAACTGACAAGAAAAGGCACCCCATCAATGGCTTGATCTGACACTTGACCTCAGTCAAAAGGCTGAGAATCAATTTAATCTGATTTCAACAGGTAACAAATAGATACAGCTTTTTAAAGTTTACATCTTTTTCTTGCAAAAGAACGTCAGAGCTAGGAGCAGGAGTTGGCCATCTGGTCCTTCGAGCCTGCTCCGCCATTCAATAAGATCTTGGCTGATCTTTTTGTGGACTCAGTTCCACTCACCCTTCTCTGTATCTGTCCCCGGTGGAAGAACGTGAATGCACGGGAGAGAAAATATATCGTAAGAATGGATCCAGGTTCAACAGAGAGAAACTGTTCCCATTGGTGGAAGGATTGAGAACCTGAGGATATGGATTTGATGTGAATGTGAAGGTGATGCATCAATGAGTGTTTATGGTCTGGATTATTCTATCTAAGAGTATTCCTTATTATTCCTTTTTGTCCATACTTGAAGACATTTCAGAGTCAACCCACATTGCTGTGGCTCTGCAGTCACATGCAAGCCAGACCAGCTAAGGACGGCAGATTTCCCTCCCTAAAGGACATTAGTGAACCGGATGGGATTTTGCAATAATTGATGCTGAGACTAGTATCTATTAATTAAATTTAGTTTCATGCTGTGGGGGGGATTTAACCCACGTCCCTAGAGAATTGGACTGGTTCATGCTTGGATTATTAATCCAATGATATTACCGCTATACCAGTGCGTCTCCAGAGTGCATGCTCAGTCAATCAAAGCAGTCAGATTGGAATTAGAGTGTTGGGGATTGGTAGGAGATTGATACTAAATGAACCGGTCAGTCAGAGAGCCTGGTGGGCTGAATGGCCTCTTTCTGCACCCTGACAATTCTGAATTTTTCTTTCTCTTTTAATCCAAAGTTTTCGTTCCCTGTTTTGACTCTAATTCATCCCACGTTCATTGATTAAGAAGTTAGACTGTTGGTCCCAACATTCACTCAGGTCTCCCGGATTCCCTCTTTCCCTTGAGGAAGTTTACTTGGCCAACCAGATATCAGAATGAGTGAAGAACAATCTCAAAAAGACAAGACGATGGAAAAAGCTATCAACATTTATTGGCCTATAGAGAAAAGGTGGGCAAGTGGTACTCTATGGATTGCTCCTTCAGAGGGCCAGCAGGGAAACAATGGGCTGAATGGTCTCCTTCTGTGCCTGTGACCGTTCTATGATTTCTATTGCTGTGCCATTATTACTCTCTTGTTTTGGTGCAAAATATTTTCCAGCTAAAAAATGAGGGAATTGTCCAGCTGAACAGAGAACCATTCAGCCCATCGAGTCTACACCAACTCTTTAAAACAATATCCCATCCAGAGATGGGGGGATTGCTTTGCCAACTGCAATGAAATGTATTCCTGGAGAATTAATCACATGACTTGTCCCACATCCTCCAACCATTGGTCAGCCAACACATCCATCCTTGATGATGCATTGCCTTACTACACCAATCGGAAAGCAGGAAGACTTAGTACGCAATTGGCTTGACTATCAGCCTATCAGCACACCCCCACCACCACCATTTTAATTATTTTTATATCGTGTCAAGAGAACTTAACAAAAGATTGATAAAAGGACAATCTTTTTCAATGTGCTGATAATTCTTCTCCAGGGTCCAACAGGGCAGGGTCCTGGAGATGGATTGTCAATTCCCAGAGACTCAGGCCAATCCTGGAGGTTGGAAACCCCTGCAGAAAGATACATATTGGTTGGGATGCCAAGGAGATATTTCCTTGTCTGTCTCAAGACCTGAGAGGCCTGTTGAGGCCTCGGCTGATCCAAGAACCAGCTTCATTGAATTTTAATTAGGCCACATTTGGAATATAGTGTTCAATTCTGGTCACCACACTACCAGAAGGATGTGGAGACTTTGGAGAGGGTGCAGAAAAGATTTACCAGGATGTTGCCTGATATGGAGGGCATTAGCTACGAGGAGAGGTTGGAGAAACTTGGTTTGTTCTCATTGGAATGACGGAGGTTGAGGGGAGACATAGAACATAGAACACTACAGTACAAACAGGCCCTTCGACCCACAAGTTGCACCGATCATACCCATACCTACTAGGCCACAGAACTATCTGTAACTCTCAATCCCATTTAATCCCATGTACTCATCTTTTAAAAGACTCCAGCGAGTTCGCCTCCACCACCACCAACGGCAGTCGATTCCATTCACTCACCACCCTCTGAGACCTGATTGAAGTCTACAGGATTATGGGGGGGCATGGACAGAGTGCACAGTCAGAAGCTTTTTCCCCAGGGTGGAAGGGTCAATTATTAGGGGGCATAGGTTTAAAGTATGAGGGGCAAAGTTTAAAGGAGATGTATAAGGTAGTTTGTTTTTACACAGAGAGTAGCGGGTGCCTGGAACTCGTTGCCGGGGGAAGTAATGGAGCAGATACGATAGTGACTTTTAAGATGCATCTGGACAAATAATGAATAAGATAGGAGTAGAGGGATATGGTCCCCGGAAGGTTAGGGGGTTTTAGTTAAGTCAGGCAGCATGGTTAGTGCAGGCTTGGAGGGCCGAAGGGCCTGTTCCTGTGCTGGAATTTTCTTTGTTCTTCGAGAGGTTAGCATTGCTTGCTCACAGTGCCAGAGATTAGGTTCCAGCCTTGGGTGACTGTGTGGAGTTTGCGTGCTCTCCCCCTGCACTTCAAAGTAAAGTTTATTTATTAGTCACAAGTAAGGCCGAGATTAACACTGCAATGAAGTTACTGTGAAATTCCCCTAGTTGCCACACTCTGGTCCTGTTCAGGCTAATGCACCCTACCCAGCACATCTTTCAGAATCTGGAGCACCCAGAGGAAACCCACACAGACGCAAGGAGAATATGCAAACTCCACACAGACAGCGATTAAAGTTGGGAATCAAACCTGGGACCCTGGTGCTATTTTCTCCAGGTGCTCTGGTTTCTTCCCACAGTCTGAAGACGTGCAGGTTAAGTGGATTGGCCATACTAAGTTGCCACTTAGTGTTCCAAGCTTGGATGGATAAGTCTTGGGAAATGTGCGGGATTACATGGATAGGGCCTAGGTAAGACATTGCCAGAGAGTTGGTGCAGACTCGATGGGCTGAATGGCCTCCTTCTGCACTATTGGGATACTATGAGAGGCAGCATCTCCAGTTGCATCTGGAATTTCAGGCTGGATTATCAAATAAATTGGTTGGACTTTAACATTCTTACTGTGTTCATCCCAATGCTGGCATCTCTACACCTTGAATCGGGCACCAGGGGATTCAGAAGGGAGAGTGAGTGGCCAGTTCTATCCACTGTGCTGGGATTAGCACCCAATAAAGTGTTAATACTCTCAGTCCTGGCGTTGGGGGGGAAGGGGGATCTGATCTCAGCATCACAATTCGAACAGCATTCCCACCCTCACCGTTCATCCCCAGTTCTGCCTGTGATCTGATATTTAGCCACGCTCCCTAACTTCTAATCTGTGGAATGCTGATTGGTTGGCACATGTTCCCTTAAAGCCCCACCGATCAAGCAGATAAATACACAGCAATTAACTGGGAAACAGAGGCGGTTATGTGCAGACAAACAGCAGAACCATTGGAGTGGAGCAGGGGGTCTGCTTTAGGGGTGGGAGCAACAGATTGGCTTGGACACCCCCCCCCCCGTGTTTTATCCCACCTTCTGGTCTCACCTTCCCACTTTGACCAAAGATTGAGATAAAACCAGAATTCCTGCTCCCAGAGGGAAGAGGGGGAGGGGGAGATCCTCATGTGCGTGGGCAGTTATTGCAACAACAACAATAACTTGCATTGACCTAGCACCTTTCACGGTACTTAAAAAAAGACCAAGGGGGCTTTGAGAGAAGTGTGTACACAGACAGGATCTCACTCCACGTCCAAAAGTATTAGTCCAGGGAGCCTCATAAACAGTCATGGAAAAGGGGGGTTTATTTTGGGAAGAGTGTCGAAGAAGGAGAGAATTCCAGGGTTTAGAATCCAGGCAGCTAAAGGCACTTCGTCAGTGGTGGAGCAAGCAAAACTGAAGGAGTTAGAGAGGGCGGAATTGGAGGAATAGACAGATCCGCGAGGGTGCTGGGGCTGGAGGAGGTGACAGATGCAGAGAGAGAAAGAGAGAGGGCAGGAAAACAAGGAGGTGAATTTTAAAACCTGTAATTGAAGCATCCCTCCAGTAAGGGGAGTGCAGCAGCAGCTGTGACCCTGGGCATATCACAAATCATCCCCATTCCCAGTGTAAACACAGGGATTGAGACTCTCACTGCTACAGATAACGTGCAGCCGCTGCTGTATTGCAGGAAATGGGGATGAGACAATTAATGAAAAATAAAAACCTACCAGCAGCGAGGGGATTCTAAATACATCACCTGCTGCAGTTCAGATTAAACACAGAGGGGAGTTTGCCTTTAAAATAGTGGCCCAGGTATAATTTACACACAGGGAAATAGGGACTCGACTTTATATCTCATCCAAATGACAGAATCTCTGACAGTGCGGCACTCCCTCAGCACTGACCCTCTGACAGTGCGGCACTCCCTCAGCACTGACCCTCTGACAGTGCGGCACTCCCTCAGCACTGATCCTCTGACAGTGCGGCACTCCCTCAGCACTGACCCTCTGACAGTGCGGCACTCCCTCAGCACTGACCCTCTGACAGTGCGGCACTCCCTCAGTACTGACCCTCTGACAGTGCGGCACTCCCTCAGCACTGACCCTCTGACAGTGCGGCCTTCCTCAGCACTGACCCTCTGACAGTGCGGCACTCCCTCAGTACTGACCCTCCGACAGTGCGGCACTCCCTCAGCACTGACCCTCTGACAGTGTGGCACTCCCTCAGCACTGACCCTCTGACAGTGCTGCACTCCCTCAGCACTGACCCTCTGACAGCGCAGCACTCCCTCAGCACTGACCCTCTGACAGTGCGGCACTCCCTCAGTACATGACCAGCTTCTCTCAATGAATATCACTAGTTCGGGAAATCAGTGTGACCTTGAGATGTGACAGGTTTGGAAAAGAACATAGAACATAGAACACTACAGCACAAACAGGCCCTTCGGCCTACAAGTTGCACCGATCACATCTATATCTACCAATCCACAGACCTATCTATAACCCCCTATCCCATTCGTTTCCATATACTCATCCAGAAGTCTCTTAAAAGACCCCAGTGAGTTTGCCTCTACCACCTCCGATGGCAGCCGATTCCATTCACTCACCATAAGTGAAAAACTTATCCCTAACATCTCCCTGCACCTTCCCTGCTTCCTGCACCTTAAATCTGTGTCCTCTCATAGTGACCATTTCAGCTCGGGGAAATAGTCTCTGAGAGTCCACCCTATCAGTTCCTCTCAACATTTTATAAACCTCGATCAGGTCGCCTCTCAACCTATGTCTCTCCAGTGAGAAGAGTCCCAGCTGCCTCAACCTATCTTCATAAGGCCTGCCTCTCAATCCAGGCAGCATCCTTGTAAATCTCCTCTGCACTCTCTCAATAGCCTCTACATCCTTCCTATAGTGAGGCGACCAGAACTGCGCACAATACTCCAAGTGGGTCTGACAAGAGTCTTATAAAGCTGCATCATTACCTCCTGACTCCTAAACTCTATTCCTCAATTAATGAAGGCCAGTACACTGTACACCTTCTTGACCACTTCCTCCACCTGCGAGGCCAATTTAAGAGTCCTATGGACCCAGACTCCAACATTTTTCTGCTCTACAACACAGCTAAGACTCCTACCCCTTATATTGTACTCCTTCATCCCATTATTCCTGCCAAAATGGACCACTACACATTTATCCATGTTGAAGTCCATCTGCCACTTCTCCGCCCAGTCTTGCATCCTGTCTATGTCCCGCTGCAACTTTTGGCATCCCTCCAGACCATCCACAACACCACCGATCTTTGTATCGTCGGCGAACTTGCTAACCCATCCCTCCACTTCCTCATCCAGGTCATTTATGAAAATGACAAACAGCAGGGGTCCCAGAACAGATCCCTGGGGCACTCCACTGGTTACCGACCTCCATGCAGAACAAGACCCATCCACAACCATTCTCTGCCTTCTGCCGGCAAGCCAGTTCTGGATTCACGAGGCAAAAGCCCCTTGGATCCCATGCCCACTCATCTTCTCCAGAAGCCTTGCATGGGGGACCTTATCAAATGCCTTGCTAAAGTCCATGTACACTACGTCCACCGCTCTTCTTTCGTCAATGTGTTCAGTCACATTTTCGAAGAACTCAACTAGGCTCGTAAGGCATGACCTGCCCCTGACAAAACCATGCTGACTATTTCTAATCAGTCCAAACTTCTCCAAACGTTCATATATCTTATCCCTCAGAAGTCTCTCCATCAGCTTACCTACCACTGAAGTCGGACTCACTGGTCGGTAATTTCCTGGACTATCCTTGTTCCCTTTCTTAAAGATAGGAAGCACATCCGCAATCCTCCGGAACCTCTCCCGTTTCCATGGATGACATAAATATCATCGCCAGGGGCTCTGCAACCACTTCCCTCACCTCCCACAATAATCTGGGGTACATCCCATCTGGTCCCGGTGACTTGTCTATTTTGATAGAATTTAACAGGTCTAACACATCCTCTTTCCTAACATCCACATACTCAATCTTTTCCCTATGCCTCAAACCTGCAGTACAACCTCCCAGTTCACTTTCCACCATGAGTACCGAGGCAAAGTACTCGTTAAACCTCTGCCATTTCTTTTGGATTCACACAGACTTTTCCCCCTTCACCTTTTATAGGTCCTATCCCTTCTCTTCTCATCCTTTTACTTTTCACATATTTGTAGAAGGCTTTGGGATTCTCCTTAATCTTACCCGCCAAAGCCTTCTCATGACCCCTTCTGGCTCTCCTAACTTCCTTTTTAAGCATTCAAAAGATGCGATTTTTTTTTTGATTTGACTTTAATTTATGATTGTCACATGTACTAACATACATTTAAAGTATTGTTTCTTGTGCGTTATACAGACAAAATATACCATTCATACAGACATGAAGGAGAGAGGGCAGAATGTAGTTTTACTCTCATAGCTACAGTGTGGAGAAAGATCAACTTAATGAGAGGTAGGTCCATTCAAAAATCTGATCAGGGAAGAAGCTATTCTTGAGTTGGTTGGTATGTGGCTTTTGTATCATTTTCCCGATAGAGGAAGGTTGAAGAGAGAATGTCCGGGTACGTGTGGTCCTTAATTATGCTGGCTGCTTTTCTGAGGCAGCGGGAAATGTTGACCAGAGTCAGTGGATGGGAGGATTGGGCTGATGGATTGGGCTTTGTTCACAACACTTTCTAGAGTCTTGTGGTCTTGGGCAGAGCAGGAGCCATACCAAGCTATGAAATAACCAGAAAGAATGCTTTCTGTGATGCATCTGTAGAAGATCTGTAGGAATGCAAGGATTTGTGTGCAATTAATGCATTCTTGGTCTGATTCACACCCCACACTCCCTCGATATTATCCATAAATCATACAAAAAGATATGGCTGAATAGGGTGGCATAGTGTTCAGCACTGCTATCTCACAGCGCCAGGGATCCGGGTTCGATTCCCGACTCGGAATGCTGTGCAGAGTTTGCACATCCTCTCTGCATCTACATGGATTTCTTCCTGGTGCTCCAGTTTTGTCACACGGAATAGAATGGAATTCCTACAGAGCAGGAGAAGACTATTAAGCCCATCGAATCTGCATCAACAACAATCCCATCCAGGTCCTATCCCCATAACCCCACACATTTACCCTGCTAATCCCCCTGACAGTAAGGGACAATTGAGCACAGCCAATTAACCTAACTGGTATATCTTTAGAGTATGAGAGGAAACTGGAGCACCCAGAAGAAACGGGGAGAATGTGCAGACTCCACATGGACAGTGATCCGAACCGGGATTGAACCTGGCATCCTGAGAGGCAGCAATGCTAATCACTGCGTCACCTTCTACAAACATATACAGTTTAGATGGATTGGCCATGCTAAATTGATCTTTAGGGTGGGAATTTCTAGCTGCGTTCACCCTGAGTCTGGGAAATCCAGTCTGAGGTCAGTGGATCTCTTCACGATCTGTGATCAATTTCTGTATTGGAATGGATGGCAAAATCCCACCCTTAGTGTCCAAAAGGGTTAGGTGGATTGGCCGTGTTAAATTGCCCCTTAGTATCAGGGCGATTAGCAGGGTAAATGCATTACAGAAATAGGGTCTGGGTGGTGTTATTGTCAGTGCAGAGTCAATGGGCTGAATGGCCTCCATTGCACTGTAGGGATATTAATAGCAAGAGAGGGGGGAGGGGTGCAGAAAACAATCAAAAACTAAACAGAAAGAGAGGGCACTAGTCAGGGATTGATATAGAAAAATAAACATGAAGGGAGAGAGCGAGAGAGAGAGAGAGACAGAGGGAGAGAGACAGAGGGAGAGAAAGAGAGAGAGAAAGAAGGGGAGAAAGTCAGAGAGACGGAGGGAGAGAGAGAAAGACAGAGACAGAGAAACAATGACAGAGAGAGAGAGAGAAAGAGGGAGAGAAAAAAAGAGAAAGACGGAGAGAAAGAGAGAGAGACAGAGAGAAAGACAGAGAGAGGAGACAAAGTGTGAGTGGGACAGAGAATGAAAGACAGAGAGAGAGAATGTGTGGGTGAGTGACAGGCCAGGTCTGTGTTGGAGTTCTGTTTTTCCTGTGTTTTGCCGTGGGGAGGTTTAGCCTCCCTGAGGCCCCTGTTATTCCTTCCTGCTCTTTTGATGTGACACTGTGTGTACATTCCACCCCTGTGAGCACAACTCCTGAAACACAGATGTGAGAAGTTATCCCGGAGTGATAAACATGTCTGAATGAAAACAGCCGAGACACACAAACCCTGAAATGACCCACATCAATCCAGCCAAAAGAAACAATCAAATAACCCCCTGGTTTACGCACTCTAACTAATAACTCTTAACTAGCCGCCAGAGTAAATAATATTAACAATGTTTACCAGAGATAGAGAAAGTCATAACTACACTGATTAACAGCGTAACTGGTAATTCTTAACTAATTACCAGGAAAAGAGTTACGGGGTCTATTAACTGGTTAGCTGTTATAGAGCAATTAATCATTTCACTGGTTAACACCGATTAACACTGACTAAATAATAATTCAATTCTAGTGTTGGAGACTGAAAGACAAAACTCTGCTCCTTGTCAGAGACACATTTAAAGGTAGCTTTGAGAGCACGGTGGCACAGAGAGATTAGTGCTGCTGCCTCACAGCGTCAGGGACCCGGATTTGATTCCTGGCTTGAGTCGCTGTCTGTGTGGAGTTTGCACTTTCTCGCTGTGTCTGCGTGGGTTTCTTCTCACGGTCCAAAGATGTGCAGGTTAGGTTGATTGGTCATGCTAAATTGACCCTGGTGTCAAGGGATTAGCAGGATAAATATTAGTTACTATTAACTAATGTCAAGTAACTAGGTAATCCAGTGCTTATCCATTGCTGACTTAGAACCGAGATCCCATCTGGGTTCGAGATCCTGTCTGGAATTAAGATCCCGTCTAGAATCGAGATCCCATCTGGAATCACAGTTCTGTCTGGAATTGAGAACCTGTTTGGAATTGTGGTACTGTCTGGAATTAAGATCCCTTCTGCAGTCGAGATCCTGTGTGGAATTGGCAGTGTGCCCTCATCAGGAGTGTGTTTGGGAGCTGGAGCCTGTTTGAGGTTTTGGGATCCTGTCCAAAAGTGGGGCTAACTTGGGCCTGGCTGAGGGTGGGGCTAACTCAGGCCTAGCTGAGAGTGGGGCTAACTCAGGCCTAGCTGAGAGTGGGGCTAACTCAGGCCTAGCTGAGAGTGGGCCTAACTCAGGCCTAGCTGAGAGTGGGGCTAACTCGGGCCTGGCTGAGAGTGGGGCTAACTCGGACCTGTGCTGAGAGTGGGACTAACTCGGGCCTGTGCTGAGAGTGGGGCTAACTCGGGCCTGGGCTGAGAGTGGGGCTAACTCGGACCTGTGCTGAGAGTGGGGCTAACTCGGACCTGTGCTGAGAGTGGGACTAACTCGGGCCTGTGCTGAGAGTGGGGCTAACTCAGGCCTGTGCTGAGAGTAGAACATAGAACATAGAACATTACAGCACAGAACAGGCCCTTCGGCCTTCGATGTTGCGCCGACCAATATAAAAAGCAATGCCCCTCCAAACTAAACCATTCCCTTCTCTTCCATATACTTATCAACTAACCTCTTAAACGCCACCAAACTTGGCGCATCTACAACCGCTGCAGGCAGGGCATTCCACTCCCGAACCACCCTTTGGGTAAAGAAAGTAGGGCTAACTCGGGCCTGTGCTGAGAGTGGGGCTAACTCGGGCCTGTGCTGAGAGTGGGGCTAATACGGGTCTGGACTGAGAGTGGGACTAACTCAGGCCGGACTGAGAGTGGGGCTAACTCGGGCCTGGATGAGGGTAGGGCTAACACGGGCCTGGATGAGAGTGGGGCTAACTCGGGCCTGGATGAGGGTGGGGCTAACTCGGGCCTGGCTGAGAGTGAGGCTAACTCGGGCCTGGGCTGAGGGTGAGGCTAACATGGGCCTGGTTGAGGGTGGGGCTAACTCAGGCCTGGCTGAGAGTGGGGCTAACTCGGGCCTGGCTGAGTGTGGGGCTAACTCAGGCCTGGCTGAGTGTGGGGCTAACTCAGGCCTGTGCAATGACAGGACTCTGTGACAAGGCGATTACTGACTTCCTGAGCAAAGGCTGTTGGGAAATGCAGCACAGGAGTTGTTCCCGGTTAGAGTGGGGGCGGGGGTTGGGAGGGTGGATGGGGGGTGGGGTATAGATGCCAATGAGGGCAGTGGCAGCCTCCCCTCAGCTCAACTCAAGGCCAGTTTAACCTGAGGTTAGAGGTCAGAGGTTGAGGAATGCTTTCATCATTGTAGCTACTGCTCAGGCCTCAGGCTATAGGTCAGAGCAGCAGAATAGAGTCAACCATTGCCTGATTTGAGAGTGTGGATGTGTGTACACGGACTGTTTAATATCACAAATTGACAGATAGTTCCTGTGACCCACAGTAGCTAGAACATTTCTCGAGGTATTCAGGTTCCATTGTAACTTACCCAGTTTACTAAAATAACTAATCAAACTAGTGAAGTCTTTTAATAGTGGATGGCACAGTGGTTATCACTGCTGCCTCACAGTGGCAGAGACTCAGATTCGATTCCTGGCCTTGGGTCACTGTCCGTGTGGACATTCTGCACATTCTCTCTGTGTCTGTGTGGGTTTCCTCCGGGTGCACCGGTTTCCTCCACAGTTCAAAGATGTGTGGGTTAGGTTGATTGGCCATGCTAAATTGCCCCTTAGCAGGGTAAATATACGGGGATAGGGCCTGGGTGGGATTGTTGTCAGACACAATGGGCTGAATGGCCTCTTTTTGGAGGCACTGTAGGGATTCTGTGGTTCAACTCCCACTGTCCAATGAAAACCCAATGAGTTAACCAATTCCAGAGAGTAAATAACCTTCAGAACTGATTCCAGTTGGTCTGTCTCGTTAAACCAATCAGATTTTTCCTCACTGAAACCGATTGAAACATCAACAATAGATTCAATTCTCTCAAAGAATTGATTAAATTTGTATAAAATATTCAAGCTTCATCAATTAAACCTTAGCCTTTGCCCTCAACCCTCATTCCTATTCCTCCATCCCCTCACCTCCTCCATTTCCTCATCCTCTGTCCACCCTACAGTGCAGATGGAGGCCATTCAGCCCATTGAGTTTGCAGCAACTCTCCAAAAGAGCATCTTTCCCAAATCCACAGTACGCCGTCTCCCAGAGTTCACAAAGAGTTTTGGGCTGGCGGAGGTTACATAGGGCGGAGGTTATAGAAGGTAAAGGTTACAGAGGGCGGAGGTTATAGAAGGTAAAGGTTACAGAGGGCGGAGGTTATAGAGGGTAAAGGTTACAGAGGGCGGAGGTTATAGAAGGTAAAGGTTACAGAGGGCGGAGGTTATAGAGGGTAAAGATTACAGAGGGCGGAGATTATAGAGGGTAAAGGTTACAGAGGGCAGAGGTTATAGAAGGTAAAGGTTACAGAGGGTGGAGGTTATAGAGGGTAAAGGTTACAGAGGTTATAGAGAGTAAGGTTTACAAAGGGCAGAGGTTACAGAGGGCAGACATTACAGAGGACAGAGATTACAGAGGGTGGAGGTTACAGAGGGTGGAGGTTACAGAGGGCGGAGGTTACAGAAGAAGAAGGTTACAGAGGGCAGAGGTTATAGAAGGCGGAGGTTACAGAGAGCACAGGTAATGGAGGGCTGAGGTTATAGAAAGAGGAGGTTACAGATGGTGGAGATTACAGGGAGAGGGAGGAAACAGCGAATGTTGTCTACATGGATTTCAGTAAGGCCTTTGACAAGGTACCTCATGGCAGAATAGTGCAGAAGGCATAATTGCACGGACTCAGACGTGTGCTGACAAGGTGGATACAAAACTGGCTCAGTCATAGAAGACAGAGGGTAGCAATGGAAAGGTGCATTGCTGAATGGAAGGAGTTTAATATGAAGAAAAGTGAGATAATGCATTTTGAAGATCTAGTACAGGTAGGAATTATACAGTAAATGGCAGAACCCTACCCAGTATTGATAGGCAGAGGGATCTGGGTGTACAGGTACACAGGTCACTGAAAGTGGCAATGCAGGTGCAGAAGGTAATCGAGAAGGTACACAGCATGCTTGCCTTCATCAGTCAGGGCACTGAGTTTAAAAATTGGCAAGTCATGTTGCAGCTTTATAGAACCTTAGTTAGGCCGCACTTGGAATATAGCGTTCAATTCTGGTCACCACACTACCAGAAGGATGTAGAGGCTTTGGAGAGGATACAGAAAAGATTTACCAGGATGTTGCCTGGTATGGAGGGCACTAGCTGTGAGGATAGGTTGGAGAAACTTGGTTTGTTCTCACTGGAGTGACGGAGGTTGAGGGGAGACCTGATAGAAGTCTACAAGATTATGAGAGGCATGGACAGAGTGGATAGTCAGAAACTTTTTCCCAGGGTGGAAGAGTCAATTACCAGGGGGCACGGGTTTAAGGTGCGAGGGCCAAGGTTTAAAGGAGATGTACAAGGCAAGTGTTTTACACAGAGGGTGGTGGGTGCTTGAAACTCACTGCCGGGGGAGATAGTGGAAGCAGATATCATAGTGAGTTTTAAGGAGCATCTGGACAAATACAAGAATAGGATGGGAATAGAGGGATATGGTCCCGGGAAAGGTTGGGGGTTTTAGTTCAGTTGGGCAGCATGGTCAGTGGAAGCTTAGCGGGCCGAAGGGCCTGTACCTGTGCTGTAATTTTCTTCGATCTTTATTCTTTGAAACTGGAGCACTTGGAGGAAACCCACACAGACATGGGGAGAATATGCAGATTCCACATGGACCTGAGGCCGGAATTGAACCCAGGGCCTGACGCTGTGAGGCAGCAGTGCTGACTACTCTGCGCCAACCTTGCCCCCAAGCACCTGCCAATAGACAGCCAAGAAGTCTATCCTTGTGAGGCACAGCCTCCCTGCACCAATCAGAAAGCAGGAAGACTCATTACCTGATTGGATGATTCTGACTGTCAGCCAATCAGCCTTTCCCCTCTATCTGCAACATTTTTTATATTTGATAAAGAAAAATGTTCACAGAAAATATCAAAGCAGCCCCATTGGATGTGGATATCGCAATGGTTTTTCTTTGGGATCATAGAATTATAGAATCCCTACAGAGAAGAAAGAGGCCATTCGGCCCATTACATCTGCACTAATCACAATCCCACCTAAACCCTATTTCTGTAACCCAATGTATTTTCCCTGCTAATCCCCCGACACTCAGGGCCAATTTATCATGGCCAATCCACCTAAATTTCATGTGTCTCAGACAGTGAGAGAGAACCAGGGCACCCGGCGGAAACCCATGCAGACACGGGGAGAATGTGCAGACTCCACGCAGACAGTGACCCAAGCCGGGAATCGAACCCAGGTCCCTGGCACTGTTGACAGTAAGAAGTCTGACAACACCAGTTTTAAATCCAACTGATTTATTTGATAGTAAACTTGCTAGCTTTTGGCTTTATGGCCTTCGTCAGGTGAATGAGGTGTTCTGGTCTGCAATAGCACACATATCAGCACAGACTGTTAACAGATTACTGATTAGAATGCGAATCTTTACACCTAACCTGCTATTCAAGTCTTAAAGTGGCTAACAATGTGGGTGGAAGGAGCACTGAGCACAGGTTAGAGAGATGTGTATTGTCTCCAGATAGCACAGTAAGTCATAATAATAGTCATGATGTGGAGAAGCCGACGTTGGACTGGGGTAAACACAGTAAGAAGTCTCACAGCACCAGGTTAAAGTCCAACAGGTTTACTTGGTAGAAAAAGCCACGAGCTTTCAGAACGCTGCTCTTTTGTCAGGTGAGAGGGAGTTCTGTTTACAAACAGGGCATCTAAAGATATAAATTCAATTTACAAAATAATGGTTGGAACACGGTCTTAAAGGTACAGATAATGTGAGTGGAGAGAGGGTTAAGCACAAGTTAAAGAGATGTGTATGTGGGATTTCTTACTGTCAGACAGCAGTGCTAACCTCTGTGCCACACAACAATGCCCTGGAGATTGATCTGTAATTCCTGGGGACTCCAGGCCAATTCCGAAGAAATGACAACTCCTCTCTATGATTGGGTGAAACAGAGGGCGGATTGACAGTCGCGAGGTTTAATATCCAATAGCATCAGGGAACCAGCCGGTGCTGCCCCTCACTGCCACCTGGTGGTGGCCAATGGCACCATTGTTGTGCTGAATTGCCCAAACCTCAAAGTGACGGATCCCCCTTGACCCTGTCTGTCCTTCATCCCTAACCCCGACCCTGAAACCCCCACTCCTCCACCTCCCTGTTTCCCTCGACTCCCCTCCCCAAGAATTTGGAACAAAGGGTTCAGCTCTACTCCAAAGATTTTAAAAGGGAATTGGACAGGTTGGAAATTCGAGTAGATTTTCTGAATTGATTAGGAGCAAAATATCTCAAAATCAAAGAATCTCTACAGTGCAGAGCAGGCCATTCAACCCATCGAGTCTCTGAAAGAACATCCTTCAGATCCACACCACACCCTCTCTCTGTACAGTTAGCATGGCCAATTCACCCAGCCAGCACGCCTTTCAGACACTGGGAGGAAACCAGAGCACCAAGAAGAAACCCATGCAGACACGGGAAGAATGTGCAGACTCCACACAGACACTGACCCAAGACAGGAATTATCTTGTTGAAAGTAACAACATAAATGGCAGGATGGTCAAAAACAGGTCATCAGTTATGAAAAGAAAAATCAGTCAACAATCGTATGGGACCTCGAGCCGGAGATTGAGGAACAGAAACATTATTCTACTGCAGATAAAAGAAAAACACAACAATGTGAATATAAGACCAAATGAGCAAGAGTTGGCCATCTGGCCCCTCGAGCCTGCTCCGCCATTCAATAAGATCATGGCTGATCTTTTCGTGGACTCAGCTCCACTTACCCACCCGCTCAGCATAACCCCTAATTCCTTTACTGCTCAAAAATTTATCTATCATTGCCTTAAAAACATTCAATGAGGGAGCCTCAACTGTGTCACTGGGTAGGGAATTCCATAGATTCACAACCCTTTGTGTGAAGAAGTTTCTCTTCAACTCAGTCTTAAATCCGTTCCCCCTTATTTTGAGGTTATGTGCCCTAGTCCTGGTTTCATCCACCAGTGGAATCAACTTCCCTGCCTCTATCTTGTCTATTCCTTTCGTAATCTTACATGTTTCTATAAGATCACCCCCTCATTCTTCTGAATTCCAATGAGTATAGCCCCAGTTTACTCAGTCTCTCCTCATAAGCCAACCCTCTCAACTCCAGAATCAACCGAGTGAATCTCCTCTGCATCCCCTCCAGTGCCAGTATATCCTTTCTCAAGGAGACCCAAACTGTACACAGTAACTCCAGGTGTGGCCCCACCAGCACCTTATACAGCTGCAACATAACCTCGCTTTTTTTTAAACTCCACCCTTGTAGCAATGAAGGATAAAATTCCATTTGCCTTCTTCATTACCTGCAAACCAACTCCTTGTGATTCCTGACACCCAGGTCCCTCTGCACAGCAGCCTACTGCAGATAGCCATGAAGTGAGACAGTTTGATGAAAGTGTACCATCATTCCTAATGATCTGCTGGGAAAATGAATCTATACAGCTCATACAGATCAGGACACCCAGAGAAATAGTACCTTCGTAGCTGGTGCTTTAGTGAATTCATTCACAATCGTGATGCAGAAAATGAGCTTGGATTTGGACTCAAAGCAGGATTGAAAGCAGGAGGAGATCTCCGAAAGAAAAAGGAAGGAGCTGGACAGCAGCAATGTGTCGAGGACACAGGAAGAGGAGACGCAATTTCCAATCCTTCATTACGATTTTGATGGAAGAAGAAGGAATGTTGAATTTTGGAAGAGAAAAACTGAACTGGACAATACTACTGTTATATTTACATGCTTCGAGTTAATAAAATGTGTATTTATCTTATAGAATACTAACAGTGAAAACTAGAGGTTTTGAAAAATGAAGCTATCTTTTCATTTTATTGGGTCTTTTTTGAAGGGGAGGTGTGATGATACTGTATCTTTAAGAAATGTATTTATACCATATTACTTGTCAGGGGTATGTTTAAGATTCAGCTCTGTTTTACATGGTGACCATTTGTCTGCAAAACAGACAGTTCAAATGATGAGAATTTACGAATAACTTACTTTAGTGAACGGTGTGTTGGCTAAACAGAGTTAATGCATTTGTGTTTACTTAGGCTTCCCTCAGGGTCAGAGTAACATTTTGATTAGATTGATTGACAGAGAGAGAGTCATGTGATAATGGGAGGAGATAAGCTTGCAGGGAAGCTTCCTTTTAAACAGTCAGTTCCTGTTTGATTCTGAAAGAAGTAAGGTGTGTTTTTCTGCCTTTATTCTGAAGTGCTTTCAGAATTCTAGAGCTGGTAACCTAAGTATGAACATGTAAGCCAATGTTTTGCTCATTGATTTTGAAAAGAGGACTAAGCCTGTAAGAGAAATATTATTTAAATTGGAACTTGGCAGAAGATTTTTCCTATTTATCTGTCGTTTAAAAGTTATATGTTAAGTTGACTATTAGTCAAACTTTGTTGTTTAATAAAGATTCTGTTGATAAATGTACCAATAGAATCACATCTGGAGCAAAACATATTATTCTCATAGCAATGGCAGAATAGAGTCCAGTCTGGCTAGTCCGACAGGGCGGCGCTCCCTCGGCGCGGACCCTCCGACAGGGCGGCGCTCCCTCGGCGCGGACCCTCTGACAGGGCGGTGCTCCCTCGGCGTGGACCCTCTGACAGGGCGGAGCTCCCTCGGTGCGGACCCTCTGACAGGGCGGAGCTCCCTCGGCGCGGACCCTCCGACAGGGTGGCGCTCGCTCACCTGACGAAGACCACAGGGTCGAGAGCTTGTGAGTTTACTATCAAATAAATCAGTTGGATTTAAACCTGGTGTTTTCAGGCTTCTTACGGTAAAATTAGGCCCAACATGCCTCACCCAATGGAGCTGGTTTCAAGCAATTAGCATCTTGATGTTGGGGCTGATTGGCTTGGGAGCAGGTGTTTCCACTGGCCCATCTTTCTTGCTGCTGCATTTCGAGTTCCTGCTGATGGGAACTTCTCAAGTGTCCTTCAGTGTTTTAAGCTGCTGCTGACTGTTGTCCTTGTATTTGAAGTGTATAAGAGTATAGAGATCACAACCTTCCTGTGAACCAAAACTTCAGTCTCTGGTTTGATCCTGGTCCACAAATAAGTTGGCTGAAGTCTGAATTGGCACATTGAGAAGTTCATCATTGTTCCAATGTTTGTCATCATCAAAAGGAGGCTCCCAAGTTGTGGAAAATGCTCCATGTTTTAATTACTGTATCTCGGGAATGATTCAGTAACAGTCTGGCAACACCAATTTTAAATCCAACTGACTTGCAAGGTGTTGCCAGTCTATTACTGAGTTTACCCCAGTCCAATGCCGATATCTCTACATCATATCGGGAATGACACAGGTTTCTGACAAGTAACATTTATCTGTAACCAGCAGAGGGCAATATTGGCCTGTACAATGTGGAAAAAAAATGTTTTGTCAGGACTTGTGACAGGCGGATATCAACAGGCAGATACTGACAGGCGGATATCAACAGGCAGATACTGACAGGGGTCAGCATTGGGATGCTTGATTTCCTGACATAGACCTTGGTATGCAAGGGACTGAGGGAGAATTTAGCACGACCAGTGCACCTAACCAGCACATCATTCAGACTGTGGGAGGAAACCAGAGCACCTGGAGGAAACCCACACAGACACAGGGAGAACATGCAAACTCCACACAGACAGCAGTGACCCAAGCCGGGAATCAAACCCAGGTCCCTGGAGCTGTGAGGCAGCAGCGTTAACCACTGTGCCACCATTTGGAACATAAGGGCTTTAGACGTTTCACTCCAGCTATTGTCATGAAGTTAGAGGTTTAAAATTATATAAAAAAGACTAGTAAAATGCTAAGAGTTGTAACATTCGATGGTTCTATTTAAAAAAGGTGGTATTTTCTATATTGAAGAGATGCAGGGCCATGCAGTACACAGAGTGAAACATTATATCGCAAAGCTAGGCAACTAACTGTTTCTGAGCTTTGCCCAATCAATGGTCACCACACTGCCAGGAGGATGTGGAGGCTTTGGAGAGGGTACAGAAAAGATTTACCAGGATGTTGCCTGGTATGGAGGGCATTAGCTATGAGGAGAGATTGGAGGAATTTGGTTTGTTCTCATTGGAGCGATGGAGGTTGAGGGGAGACCTGATAGAAGTCTACAGGATTATGAGAGGCAGGGACAGAGTGAATAGTCAGAAGCTTTTTCCCAGGGTGGAAGAGTCGATTACTAGGGGGGGGGGCAGAGGTTTAAGGTGCGAGGGAAAAGGTTTAAAGGAGATGTACGAGGTAGATATTTTACACAGACTACTCTGGAACTCGCTGCCAGGGAGGGAGTGGAAACTGATGCAATAGTGACTTTTAATGGATGTTTTAACAAATACATGAATAAGATGGGAATAGAGGGATTTGATGCCCAGAAGGATAGGGAGTTTTAGTTTAATTGCCAGCTAGTGCCAGAGGGATTAGTAGGGTAAATGCATGGGGTTACGGGAATAGAGCTTAGGTGGGATTCTGGTTGATTCAATGGGCTGAATGGCCTCCTTCTGCACTGTAGGGATTCTACAATGATTCTCACATTCACATCCCCACCTGTTCCCCTTATCCCCATTTTTATTAGAAATACATCCATCTCCTTCTTGGATCCACTCAATGATTCAAGTTCTACAAATTCACCCTCCTCTGTGAGAAGTAGTTCCTCCTCAACTCAGTTGTAAATCTCCCGCCTCTCAGCCTATAGCTGTGACCTCTTGTGTGGGACTGTCCCGTACTGGGAAACGTTACATTTTACATTATCAATCCCTTTTGAAATGTTATATCCCTCGATCAGATCCCCTCTCGTTATTCTAAACTCCGGCAAGTACGAGCCCAGGCTGGCTAATCTCTCCTCGCGGCATTAGATTGTCAGAAAGCTTCATGTCGAGGATTATCTGAAAGATGTGCGTTAAATTCCTAGAGATCGACAGTAACTATTAAACAGCTCCATTCAGATTATCTACTGGAGGCGGGAGTGAAGAAGGTAGACCTCGATTATTTTGTCCAGTGTCACCCTCCCCCCGCCTCACTGTCAGTGGCTGCTTTAAAGGGATGAATGTGGGATGTTCAGAGAGGATTGTGACTGATGTGGAACAGCTGTTGGTTCGAAGGGGAGTGACAGGACAGGGAGAGAGAGAGAAAGGACAAGGCTGGAGATTTGTGGGATATCATCTACCCCCTGCGACTGTGAGTGGAGGCTCAGTCATGGCCAGAGCTTAAGGGTCAGGTCACCTCCAACCTATCTCCCACTCAACAACTTCTACCAAAGCTGCCCTTTCACAGCTGAGCCCAGGGGAGAGGAGGCAGGCAGCGGCGTGGGAGAAATCTCTGGAGCTTTGCTGGGGATCTCCAGAGACACCGAGTGATCAGCGGCTGGAACCTGCTAAGTTTATTACTGGCTCGAAGCACTTCACAGATTTCTGCTCTTCCCACCAACCCCCTCAGAAAGCCACTTTCTCAAAATACACTTCTACCTGGACAATCCTGAGGGAAGGCGGTTTTCTTTGGAAAAAGTTGAGGTAGGCTAAATTTATTCACTCGTGCCAGGAATTTGTAGAAATCTTTTTTTTTTGTATCGAAATATGAAGAGGTTTAAATATAAGAGATTCTTTTGTAAATGTTCTTTGCCAGAAATGTCATCTCCCCCCCCCCCAACTTTTCCCCATGCTAAATTCTCCCCCAGTGTATCCGAGCAGGTGCTGGAGTGTGGCGACTGGAGGTTTTCATAGTAACTTCATTGCAGTGTTAATGTAAGCCTACTTGTGACACTAATAAATGAACTTTAAACTTGACATTGCTCTGCGTTTTGATTTAGAGAAACAATTAAAGGCTTTTTCTTTCTCCCTCCTGCTCCAATTTTCTGCAGCAAAAGTTTTTCAAACTGAACAAAAACTTACGGAAATTTTTTCAGATTAATTTGGGTTGGACTTTCCCTGCCTTGTCTCTTTCTCACCCTGGCCCAGTTCTTTATTCAACTCAGTAGCAAGTGGACGAGAACGTGTTGCAAAAGATGGGTTGGTGCTGTGGCACAGTGAGTTAGCACTGCTGCTTCTCAGCGCCAGGGACCTGAGGTTTGATCCCTGGCTTGGGTCACTGTCTGTGTGCAGCTTGCACATTCTCCCCATGTCTGCGTGGGTTTCCTCTGAGTGCTCCAGTTTCCTCCCACAGGCATAAGATGTGAGGTTAGGTTGATTGGCCATGCTAAATTGCCCCTTAGTGTTCCAGGATGTGTAGGTTAGAGGGATAGGTGGTGGATGGGCCATGGTAAGATGCTGTGTTGGAGAATCAATGCAGACTCAATAGGCTGAACTTTTTTTTTATCCATTCACGGGACACAGCCGTCACTTGCTAGGCCAGCATTTATTGCCCATCCCTAGTTGCCTGAGAGCAGCTGAGAATCAACCACATTGCTGTGGCTCTGGACTCGCATGTAGGCCAGACTGGGGTAAGGATGGCAGATTTTCTTCCCTAAAGTGAACCAGATGGGTTTTTCCGGCAATGGTTTCATGGTTGTCAATAGATTTTTAGCTCCAGATATTTTCTATTGAATCCCAATTCCACCGGTGCTGGGATTCGAACCCGGGTTCCCAGAACATCAGCTGAGTTTCTGGGTTAATAGTCTAGCGATAATCCTGGTGGACTGTCGCTTCCCCCAAATGACCTCCTCCGCATTGCAGGGGTTCTAGGTGTAACGGTGGGTTTGTTGGGTTGGTTTAGCTTTGTCCGTTGTCTCTCTGGCTTTATCTCGTTATGTTTTTGCTCAGGTCTTTTCATTATGCACACCGTCCAGACCACCTTAACCCTGAAGAAGCGTGACGATGAGGCCACTCGCAGTTCCTCACAGGCCCAAGGAAGGATCGGGCTGGCAGACATGCCACCGGCCGTGCCCCCAAAGAGAGCCAGGGTCCACAGAGATCCGAGTCTGGCCGAGCCCTCCCAGCCCCCTGCCTTTCTCCGGAAACTGAAGAACGCGGCCATCGGCACCGGCTGTGACATTCGGCTGAAGGTGGCGGTGACCGGGTGCCCTGTGCCCACCCTGGCCTGGTTCAAGAACAACCGGTGCCTGGTCCAGGACAGCGAGGAGTACGGAGCGCTGTGGATCCGGGATTGCAAGCCCACGGACGCCGGAGTCTACACCTGCATCGCGCGGAACCACCTGGGGGAATCCCGCACATCAGCAGTGCTGGCTGTCCTGGAGTTGGAAGGTAGGAAAGAGGGAGAGTTTGGATGCACAGGGAGAGCAAACTAGTTATATTCCCTGGAATTTGGAAGCTTGCGTGTTGAATTGATTGGAGAAGTGGAAGGGATAGCAATCAATGGAGGGAAAGAATTTCTGAAGGTCGTAGAGTCTAGGATCAATAGGAAAATTGAAACCATTAGAATTCTAGGTGAAATGAGTATATGCTTTTTCACATACTGTGTGTGGAGGGTCACACTCTCGCATGCAATGGAGAGATCTCTCATAATAGGAAGCCTCTCACACAATGGGGGCACTCTCTCTCAAAATGGGGAAACCCTCTCACACAATGGGGGTCCCTCTCACAATGAGGACTCTCTCTCTCTCTCTCATAATGGGGGATCCTCTCATACAATGGCTGAACTGTAAAGGAATTAAGGGTTACGGTGAGCGGGCGGGTGACTGAAGCTGAGTTCACAAAAAGATCAGCCATGATCTTATTGAATGATAGAGCAGGCTCGAGGGGCCGAATGGCCTACTCCTGCTCCTAGTTCTTATTTTTATGCTAGATCGATTCTTAATTTTACATTTGCAATTGATAGTCTTTTGTCAGAGTTATAATCATTTTTTGCAGGGGAATGAGGGATTGGGGATGGGTGATGGGGAGTGCACATTATTCTTCCAGTGGAGTTGGTGTCAGTTCCGAGGGCTCCTGAAAACTAGTTTGGAGCTATACCTGGATCTGGAATACCGTGCGCAGGTTTGGCCTCCACGTTTAAGGAAGGATGTTCTGGCACTGGGGTTGGTACAGTGAAGGTTCGCTGGATTGGTCCCTGGTATAAGGGGACATGTCCTATGACGAGAAAGTTGAGTTTGTATTTTCTGGAGTTTTGAAGAATGAGAGGCGACCTCAGTAAAAGGTGCAAGATTCTGAGAGGGTTTGACAGGGTGGGTGCTGAGAGATTGTGAACCCCTTGTCTGGGAACCTGAAACACGGTGGGGGCAGGGAGCACAGTCTCAGGATAACAGGGTCGAACATTTGGGACTGAGATGAGAAGAGATGCCTTCACTCAGGGGGTTGTGAACCTCTGGAATTCTCTCCCTCGGAGCATAGTGGATGCTCTCTGGCTGAATAAATGTAAGGCTGGGATAGACAGAGTTTCGGTCTGAGTCCAGGAATTTGGGGAGTGGGTGGGAGACTGGAGCTGTGATCTGTGATGGCTTTGAAAGGGGGAGAAATCTCAACATCAATATCGTTTGTTTCAGCTTCTAGTTCTTGTATTTTAATGTTACGTTCTTCTGAGAGAGCAGGGAAATGGAACAGACTGGATAGCACTTTCACACAGCCAGAACAGGCATGAGGGGCCAAGTAGTCTTCTCCCCTTCTATGCTGATACTACATCTTACTCTAGTGTCAAGCAGGTTAATGTCAAGGGCCATTGCCTGACTTCCACAGTGACAGAGCTGGAAAATGGTCTGATTATCTGGAATAATTGCTTTCTCATGACTATCCTCCCTATGTCTGTAACCAAAACACTTCCCAGGTACCGACTAAACTCCTTCAACTCTGGCCTCTTGTTCATCTCAACTTTCCATCTCTTCACAAGGGGAATGGTGGGGGGCGGAGCTGTCCCTTAGGCTACCTGGGACCTTCCCTTCTTTGAACTCTTCTGTCTCATCTTCTAAGGCATTCCTTTAAACCTTTCCCTTTGACTAAGCTTTTGGCCACCTCTTCTGATGGCTGCAACTTTCCAAAACTTCCCACCATTAGGATTTTCCAGTTCTTTTCACCAGCAGGAATTTTCCAGTCCTTCCCACCATTAGGATTTTCCAGTCCTTCCCACTAGCAGGATCTTCCAATTTGGCCAAAGGCATCGGGACGGGTGAGCCGCACAAAATGTCACAGATATCGGCGGGACTGGATGATCCCACCAATGGCCATTGGTAAGCCTTCTCCACTGCTGGAAAACAATCTGCAGAGGAGGGTGGAACTGGAAAACATCCCCAATATCTCTTTGTGTGACCCAGCGTGCAATTTACATTTCAGGTTGCCAACTCTGTTTTAAATGTTTCATTACATGACTTGTACCTCCTCCCTCCGCCTCTCCCTCTGCTCCCACTGCCCCTCCCTTCCCCCTACCCTCCAGCCATTTCTTGGCCAACACATCCAACCGTGTGACGCTCGGCGTTCCTACACCAATCGGAAAACAGAAAGACTCATTACCCAATTGATGATGCTTGATTGTCAGCCAATCAGCATTTTCCCCTCCATTTTCAATAATTTTGGTAACAAAAATCATTCCAATGAAAGTTAATAACAATCCTTGTTAATGTCCCAATGATTCTTCCCATGATTTCAGCAGTGTCCTGGAGATTAATCTTCAAATCCAGGAGACTCCAATCCTGCTAGGTTGACAACCTCTATTTACGTTTGATAATTGCTCCCCTGAAATACTCAAGGATGTGCTTGGTTCTAGATCAATGTATTTTTGTTAGACGTAGATTGTATCTGAGGAGAGTTGGAAACAGAGTTTATAATTCCTGGTTATTGCATAATGTGCTGTTTGTGTGGAGCCTGTATGTTCTCCCCATGTCTGCATGGGTTTCCTCCCATAGTCCAAAAGGTGTGCTGGTTAAACAGATCGGCTGCAGTAAATTATCCCCTAATGTCTAAATAACATGCAGGGGGATTAGTGGGGTAAATACATGGGGTAGAACTGGAGTAGGACACTCTTTCTTTAACTTGATTTATTATTGTCACGTGTATTAACATAGAGTGAACAGTATTGTTTCTTGCGCGCTATCCAGACAAAGCATACTGTTCATAGAGAAGAAAACGAGAAAGTGCAGAACATAGTGTTACGGTCATAGCTAGGGTGACTTAACGCAACATAGTCCATTCAAAAATCTGACAGCAGCAGGGAAGAAGCTGTTCTTCTATTGGGATGTAACCTCAGACTTATGTACTTTTTCCCTGACAGAACAAGGTGGAAGAGAGAATGTCCAGGGTGCGTAGGTCCTCAATTATATTGGTTGCTTTGCTAGGGCAGAAGGAAGTGTAGACAGAGTCAATGGATGGGAGGCTGGTTTGAGTGATGAATTGGGCTTCGTTCATGACCTTTTGTAGTTCCTTGCGGTCTTGGGCAGAGCAGGAGCCAATACCAAGCTGTGATATAACCAGAACGAATGCTTTCTATGATACATCTATAAAAGTTGGTGAGAGTTGTAGTAGACATACCAAATTTCCTTAGGCTTCTGTGAAAATAGAAGCGTTGGTGGGCTTTCTTAACTATAGTGCCGGCGTGGGGGGTAACGGAACAGGTTGTTGGTGATCTGTATACTTAGAAACTTGAAACTCTTGACCCTTGCTATTTCATCCCCATTGATGTAGAGTCTCTCTTTTGGAGAATTGGTGAAGATTCAATGGGCTGAATAGCCTCCTTCTTCACGGGGTGGAGTTCTGTGAGATTCTACGATAATTGGCAATCTGTTACAAGCCTCAAATAAAAGATATTTCTTATCTGTTCTTGGGGTTTTACTGAACCAGACTTGGCCATTTTTTTGTCCCTCGAGCAGTTTGCAGTGTTTCTCGCAGTCGGGTACAGAGTTTGAGATGGGAGTCACTTGGATCTCTCCTCTGAAGAATATTTGTGAACTGGATGTATTTTTATTCAGTCAATTTGATCTTTTTTGCCCTAGTTTCTGGTCACAAGTTGACAGAATTCAGCATTGTCATGAGGGTGGGATTTGAACTTACTGGGGTAGGGTCTGACATCACATTAGCAATATCTCAACAGGAAACAAAAAGGAGGAAGAGGATTTCTTTTATTCATTTGTGGAATATGGGCGTCATTGGTGGGCCAGCATTTATTGCCCATCCCCTGGTTGCCCTTGGAGGGCAGTTGAGAGTCAAACACATTGTTCTGGCTCTGGAGTCACATGTAGGCCAGACCTGGTAAAGACAGCAGATTTCCTTCCCTAAAGGACATTAGTGAACCAGATGGGTTTTGACGACAATGGATTCATGGTCATCAGTGTATTCTTAATTCCAGATATTTTTTATTGAATTCAAATTCCATCGTTTGCCGTGGTGGGATTTGAACCCAGGTCCTCAGAACATTAGCTGAGTTTCTAGGTTAATAATCTAGTGACAATACCACTGGCCATCGCCTCCCCCGTTTGTTCCTCATCACATTGCTGTTTGTGGGAGTTTGCTGTTGCAGTTACAAAAAGCTCTGGGTGGGGGAGAGACTCCACCTGGAGGTGTGTCGTTCTGGGAAACAGCATCTCAGGAAAGGGATACCGGCCTTGGAGAGGGTACAGTATAGATTCACCAGAATTATCCCAGGGCTGAAAGGGTTAAATTATCAGCTCAATTTCACAGCCAGGCACGTATTCTCTCAGCTACGAAACATGAAGAAATGGGAATCAAACACTGACTTGTCAACAATCCCCTGGAGCTGTGGGGGAGGGGGAATTGAAGACATGGGGTAGTCAAGAGTCTGTAGGACTCTCTCCCCAGAGAGTTGGGGGAGGGCGTCTGGGTCATTGGATATTTTTGAGTCAGGGATAAATGTGCTCTTGATAAAGAGGGAATTAAAGGTCACAGTCTAAGATTAAAGGGTAAGATATTCAGATCTGATGAGGAGGAACTTCTTCACTTTGAGAATTGTGGCACAGTTGAGATGGGTGGCACAGTGATACAATTGGTTAGCACTGCTGCCTCACAGCGCCAGGGTCGATTCCTGGTTTGTCTGTGCAAAATCTGCACATTCTCCCCATGTTTGCGTGGGTTTCCTCCGGGTGCTCTGGTTTCCTCCCATAGTCCAAAGACATGCTGGTTAGGTGCATTGACCCGAACAGGCATCAGAGTGTAGTGACTAGAAGAATTTCATTGCAGTGTTGATGTAAGCCTTAGTTGTGACTAATAAATAAACTTGGGAACCTGTGGAAAATGGGATCCCTCCACAGTGATAACAGTGTGTGTACCATTTACTGGGTGCATTGCAGCATCTCACCAAGGCTCCTTAGGCAGCACCTTCCAAATCCATGACAATCATCTAGAAGGACAGGAGCAGCAGATACCTGGGAACACTCCCACCTGGAAGTTCCCCTCCGAGTCATTCATCATCCTGGAAATAATCTGGACAGTTGTAAACTTGTGGAATTCTTTAGCACAGAAAGCTATTGGGGCCTGTTTGTTAAATATGTTCAAGAAGAACTGGAGGCAGCTCTTGCAGCTAAAGGGATCAAGGAGGTATAGAGAGAAAGCAGGAATGAGATACTGAAAGTACGTGATCAGCACTGATCATA
Source organism: Sphyrna mokarran (assembly GCA_024679065.1). Classification (NCBI taxonomy): domain Eukaryota; kingdom Metazoa; phylum Chordata; class Chondrichthyes; order Carcharhiniformes; family Carcharhinidae; genus Sphyrna; species Sphyrna mokarran. The sequence continues at coordinate 90,177,791 of JAGIQG010000011.1, forward strand.
TTGAATGGTGGTGCAGGCTCGAAGGGCTGAATGGCCTCCTTCTGATCCTAGTTTGTACATTTGTATGAATGAATTTTTAAAAAATCTAATTGAGCTGTTGAAGGCGATTAAAGGATTTGGTAGGGTCGATGCAGAGAAACCATTTCATCTTGTTGGGAGGGAGTTCAGAACGTGCCAAGGTCAGAATGAGGGGATTGGGGGTGGGGGTGGGGGGGGCGGTGTGTGCAGGGGATGGTGGGCAGAAGCTTCAATGAGACTCAGGCTGTTCAGGGGTGAATACAGGAAACATCTCACCAGAAAGAAGAGTGGAAATCTGGAATTCTCTCTCTCAACAAGCCACTGGAAATGTCAACACTGAGGTCATCAGATTCTTGCTTCGTTCATTCACGGGGACGTGAGTATCGCTGGCTAGACCAGCCCTTATTGCCCACCCATAATTGCCCCTTGAGAAGGTGGTGGCGAGCTGCTTTCTTAAACCGTTGCAGGCGCTCTGGTGTAGGTACATCCATGATGCTGTTAGGGAGGATTTTGACCTAGAGAAGGAATGGCTGATATTTCCTGGATGGTGAATGACTTGGAGGGGAACTTGTGGGTGGTGGCGTTCCCAGGTATCTGCTGTCCTTCTAAGTGATTATGGATTTGGAAGGTGATGTCTAAGGGACCTTAGTGAGTTGCTGCAGTGCATCTTGTAGATGGTACACACGGCTTCGCTGTGGAGGGATCCCATTTCCCAGCACTCAGTCCATAACCGTTTCAAGTGCTCATCCAAATATTCTTAAATGTTGAGGGGTTCCAGCATTTACCTTCCAGGCAGTGATTTCCACATTCCCACCACCCTCTAGTGAAAATGTTTCTCCTCAAATTCCCCCAAAATCTCCTGCTCCTTAAATCTCTGTCCCGATTATTGATCTTTCTACTAATGAGAGAAGTTTCTTCTCATCCACCCTATCTATTTTCCTCATAATCTTATACACCTTGATTTCCCCCCACCTCCCCCTTCTCTGCTCCAAGGAAAACAGCCTAGGTCACAACCTGCAATTTGATTAAGAGGTTTCGATTATATTATACTGATGGATGAACAGATGTTTTCACCATGCAACAGTTAATATTCTACCTGGTAACCCAATGATGTATTTCTCTGGTTCCTGACATGTCTGTAGGTTGGCGATGTTATAATGAGGAGTGTTTTCCAGTGACACAGTGGTTAACACTGCTGCCTCACAGTGCCAAGGACCCAGATTCGATTCCTGGCATGGGTCACTGTCTGCGTGGAGTTTGCACATTCTCCCCATGTCTGTGTGGGTTTCCTGTGGGTACTCCAGTTTCCTCCCACACTCCGAAAGATGTGCTGGTTAGGCTGCATTGACCTAAACAGGCGATGGAGTGTGGCGATTAGGGGAATTTCGCAGTAACTTTGTTGCAGTGTTAATGTAAGCCTTACTTGTGACTAATAAATAAACTTTAAAATTTTTCTGTGGGTATGACTTGTGTTTTAAAGATATTGCTTAATCTTGATTCGAAGAATTGAATTTATGTAATATCTTCCACATCCTCAATGACACAGAACACCTTACAATCATCTCAGTATTTTGTTAAAGCTCGTATCTGTTCATGGGATGGGTGGGTGTTACTAGCAATGTTTTAATCACACCGACTGCCTGAAGAAGGTGGTGTGATTCCATCTTCTCCAATACAAGAGTGTCTCACTCGGTCATTTCAGAGGGCAGCTGAGAGTGGATCACGTTGCTGTGACTCTGGAGTCACATGTAGGCCAGACCAAGTAAAGATGGCAGATTTCCCTCCCTAAAGGACGTTAGTGACCCAGATGGGTTTTTCAGACAAAAGTCTGAGATCATGTACCAACCAACTCAAGAACAGCTTCCTCCCTGCTGACTTTTGAATGGACTTACCTTGCATTAAGTTGGTCTTTACACCCTAGCTATGACTATAACACTACATTCTGCACTCTCCTTCTCTGTGAACGGTATGCTTTGTCTGTATAGCGCACAAGAAACAACACTGTATATTGATAAGTGACGATAATAAATCAAATCAAAATCAGACAATCGCCAACCATTTAATGGTCATCAGTTGATCCTTAATTCCAGATTTTTTTTATTGAAGTCAAAGTGATAGTTCCATGAGGCAAACTTTATATTCCAGATTTATTAATTATTGGGAGTTAACTCCCCCCAAGGCTGTGGTGCGATTTGGTGTCTCGTTTCTGCAAAACCAGTCTCTGAATTAATAGTCCAGGAAAATAATCACAACTCTACCACTTCTTCATTTTTGGGGGGCAATGGCAGCCACTGTCATAATGTAGGAAATTCAGTGGCTAATTTGTGCACAGCAAGATCCCACAAACAGCAATGTTTGATTTGATTTGTTATTGTCACAAATATTAACATACAGTGAAAAGTATTGTTTCTTGCGCGCTATACAGACAAAGCATACCGTTCATAGAGAAGGAAACAAGAGAGTGCAGAATGTAGTGTCATGGTCATGGCTAGGATGTAGAGAAAGATCAACTTAATATAAGGTAGGTCCATTCAAAAGTCTGACGGCAGCAGGGAAGAAGCTGTTCTTGAGTCGGTCGGTATGTGAACTCAGATTTTTGTATCTTTTTTTCCAACAGAAGAAGGTGAAAGAGAGAATATCCGGGGCGTGTGGGGTCCTTAATTATGCTGGCTGCTTTGCCGAGACAGCGGGAAGTGCAGACAGAGTCAATGGATGGGAAGCGGACTTGTGTGATGGATTGGGCTACATTCACAATCTTTTGTGTTTCCTTGTGGTATTGGGCAGAAGAGGACAAAAGAGACAGCAATAGAGAGAAGAGAAAAAAGCAAAAGAGAAAGAGTTTGATCACAAATATGGCATGTGGAGCAATGTGGTAATAACCCAGAAAAATGCCTTTTGTTACAGTGTTGATTGAGGGATGAATGTTCCCCTGATCTCCGAATGGCATCCTCAGATCACTCGCAGTGCACATCCAGCCTCTCATCAACAAGACAATGCAGCACTCCCTCAGTACTGTCCCGAGTAAATCCCTGGAGTGGGATCTGCAATCTCCTGATGCAGAGATACAAGGACAGAACTCAAAATCACCGCCGGCAACATTAACAGAATGTTCTGGAGAGATTCTCTCCTGTTTCTGAACTGGTGTGCCCCCTCCCATTCTAAAACGGAGAGCTCCCTGTTGTCTGGGTGGATGGCCGGGGGCACGAGTGGGAGGAATGGTCAGATCTGATTAGCAGGAGATATTTGGTTAAAAGAATGTTTACCAAGAGCAGGATATATTAACTGTAAATCCCTGGAGGTGGTTAACTTGCAGGCGAGTGCCTGGTATCTGTAAGCAGAGAGGTTTATTGCTGTATTCCACTCACTCTCACACACACCACTGCAGGATGGAAATGTTTCTTTGCTCTGTTATTTCCCATGTATTTATTTTTGTATCGGATCAATTTCCTTGAACCTGACTGTGCACATTTCTCCCTGTGAAGCAACACCACATTCATGCTCTCTCTCTCTCTCTTGTTCTCTCTCTCTCTGTCTCCTTTTTTCCCTGCTCTCAATTGCTCTCTCTTTCTCTCTGTCTCTCAATCTCTCGCCTCTCTCTTTGGAGCATTCTTTCTCTCTCTCTTTTTCCTCTCTGTCTATCTTCCACATTCCATGTTCCTCTCTCTCTCTAACACTCCATCTATGCTCAGTTCTGTCTCTCTTAATTTCTGTCTCTCATTCTCTCTAAAACTCATGTATTGCCAAAAAGGTGCGAAAGGAGGCACCTTTCTCCCTCCTGCCCTGTCACTATCTCTGTCCACTCCTTCATCCTTACACACTCTCTGATCTCTCTCTCTCTCACCTCAGTTCTGTTTCAGTTCCTCTTGTTCTCATTCCATTTCTTGCTCACTCACACACTCTCTTTGGCTCTTTCTTTCTATCATTTTCAGGCTCTTTCAGCCTTTTACTCACACTCTCTCACAGTTTCTATCTCTCAGGAGTTGGGACACCTCGATGAAGTTGTACGAGACACTTGGAATACTGTGTACAGTTCTAGTCACTCAATTATAGAAAGGATATTATTAAACTAGAAAGAGTGCAGAGAAGATTTACTAGGGATGCTACCAGGACGTGATGATTTGAGTTATAAGGAGAGTTTGAATAGACTGGGACTCTTTTCTCTGGAGCGTAGGAGGCTAAGGGGTGATCTTATAGAGGTCTATAAAATAATGAATGGCATAGATCAGCTAGATAGTCAATATCTTTTCCCAAATGTAGGGGAGTCTAAACTAGAGGACATAGGTTTAAGGTGAGAGGGGAGAGATACAAAAAGGGTCCAAAGAGGCAATTTTTTCATGCAGAGGGTGGTGAGTGTCTGGAACAAGGTAGTAGTAGTAGAGGCGGGTACAATTTTGTCTTTTAAAAAGCATTTAGATAGTTACATGGGTACGATGGGTATAGAGGGATATGGGCCAAATGCGGGCAATTCGGACTAGCTTAAGGCTTTAAAAAAAGGTGGCATGGACAAGTTGGGCCGAAGGGCCTGTTTCCATGCTGTAAACTTTATGACTGAGACTCTCAGACACACTCTCTCACTAAATACTTATTTGTTCTATCTTCAGTTTTTTCACACATTCTCTGTTTTTATTCCTGGATTTCTCAGGTAGTGTTGTCTAGAAGGAGAAATCCACATTTCTGATCCAGTTTTGCAACTAACAAATCATAATCTCTCCAGATTTAAGTTTGTTTATTTATCAGTGTCATAACTAGGCTTACATTAACACTGCAATGAAGTCACTGTGAAAATCCCCTAGTCGCCACACTCCGCACCTGTTCGGGTACACTGAGGGAGAATTTAGCACGGCCAATGCACCCTGACCAGCATGTGTTTCAGACTGTTGGAGGAATCTGGAGCATTCAGAGGAAACCCATGCAGTCACAGGGAGAAGGTGCAGATTCCACACAGACAGTGACCCAAACCAGGAATTGAATTTGGGTCACATTTCCCATCTCCCCTCTCCCTTCCACATCTTCATCTGTCACAGTGATTTCAGCTTCTCTGCTGTTTTCTCATTCACACCCTCTATTCTCTCTGAGCTGCCATTAGCAGACTTTCCCCTGGTTTCTGTGGCTGTGACTCATCTTTCATTCTCTTCCTCTGCAGTATAAATATCTCCCACTTCCTCTGCCTTTTGACTTTGACAAAGGGCCATCTGGACTTGATACACCAGCTCTTTTCTCTCCTTAAGGAAGCTGCCAGACCTGCTGAGATTTTTCAACATTTTCTGTTTTGGTAAATGGTTGGGGAGCCAGCACTGATCCCTGTAACGCTCCACTACTTACAGCTTGATCAGCTAAAGGTCCATTCATCTCTATCCTCTGCTTCCTGTTAGCTAGTCAATCCTTTAACCTTGCTAATGTGTTACCCTGTAAAACATGTTCTCTTGTCTTGTGTAGTAACCTTTTGATGTGGCACCTTGTGGGAAAACCTTCTCAAAATCCAAGTAACCACTCTACAGGTGGACACTTTGCTCGTTACTTCCTCAAAAAACTCCAATAATTTATTTAAACATAATTTCTCTTTCATAAAACCAACTCTGACTTTGCCTGATCACAGTCTGATTTCCTCAGTATCTGCTACAACCTCTTCAATAATGATTTTAACAATTTCCCTGTGAGTAACTGGCCTGAAGATTCCTGCTTTCTTGAATAAAGTTATTACATTCCCTATTTTCCAATCCACGGGGACATTTCCAGAATCTCAGGAATTATGGAAGATCCTAACCAATATTTCTCTGCAGCCAATTCTTTCTCTGCAGCCAATTCTTCCGAGACCCTAAGGTACAGGTCACCTGCTCCTGGGGGCTTGTCAGCTTTGGACTTATAGCTTTCCCAGCACCTTCTCCCTACGGATGGTGATTGTTATAAGTTCTCCCTCCATTTCCTCTCTAACGTTTTCAAGTATCTTTGGAAAGTTTTCTACACTCCTCCAGTGAAGACAGACACAAAATCCCCGTTCAAGATCTCTGCCAGTTCTTTATTTTCCATCATCGATTCCCTCAACTCACTCTGGGGAACACTGGCTTTAGTTATTCTTTTCCTACTTAAATATTTGTAGAAACTCTCACTGCCTGTGTTTATATTTTTAATCAGCTTTCTTTCCTACTCTGCTTTCTCTGTATTTATTTTTTAGTCATTCTTTGTTTATTAGAACCTGACCAACCTCCTTTCCTATCACTGACCTCTGCAGATTTGTACAGTGTTTTCTTCAGTTTGATACAATCCTAACATTCTTTACTTAGATTCCTTCTGAAAGAGTCTTTCTTTCCTATTGAGATTTTTTTGAGAATTGCTAAACATCTCTGCAAAAGTCTGCCACTGAATCTCTACTGTCTTTTGATCGAATTTCCTGATTCATTTTAGGTCGCTTTCATATCCTCAGCATGAACTTTATTCAGACTCAAAACATTAGTCTTAGACCCACCCTTCTCACTTTCAAACTGAATGAGAGATTCCCACCATACTGTGATCACAGTTATCTCAAGGCTCATTTATCATGAGGTTATTGATGAATCTTGTCCCATTTCTTATTACCAGGCTTAGAATAGCCTGCTCCCTGGTTGGTTCTAGAACATACCACTCTGAGAAATTGTTCCTCACACAATCCATCAACTAATTTTTCAGGCAACCTTTACCAATCTGATTCACACAATGTAGACGTAGGTCAGATTTTCCAATGATTATTGCGGTATCTTTCTTACATGTTGTATCTATTTCTTTCAGTGTACAGTATAAATACTGTGAGGAGGCCCATAAACTACTCCCAGAAGTGACCTTTGACCTTTCCTACTTCTTAATTCTATCCAAACTGTTTGTACATCTTGCTCTTTCGAGCTAAGGTCTCACCAATGAACTAACGAGATCCTTGATTAATAGAGCTACCCACCAGCTTCAAACTGTTAAATACCCTTCGATATTCATGTTCCCAGCCTTGCTCATCGTGCAGCCATGTCTCTGTGATGACTGTGATGTGGACTGGAGTGGGCACAGTCAGAAGTCTCTCAATACCAGGTTAAAGTCCAACAGGTTTATTTGGCAGCACCAGTTTTTGGGGTCTCAAGCTCCTTCATCAGGCGAATGAGGACTTGTTTTCACAAACAGGGGATATAAAGACACAAACTCAATTTACAAGAGAATGGTTGGAGTGCAAGTTTTTACAGATAATCAAGTCTTAAAGATAAAGACAATGTGAGTGAACAGAGGGTTAAGCACAGGTTAAAGAGATGTGTATTGTCTCCAGCCAGGACAGTCAGTGAGATTTTGCAAGTTCAGGCAAGTCATGGGGGTTATAGCTAGTATGACACGAACCCAAGATCCCGGTTGAGGCTGTCCTCATGTGTGTGGAACTTGGCTATCAGTCTCTGCTCAGCGATTCTGTGCTGTCGTGAAGGCCGCCTTGGAGAATGCATTGGGAAGAGTTTGTGCCTTTATATGCCCTGTTTGTGAACACAAGTCCTGACTCACCTGAAGAAGGAGCTTGATGTTCCAAAAGCTTGTGCTGCCAAATAAACCCATTGGACTTTAATCTGGTGTTGTGAGACTCCTTACTGTGATGATTATCAGGTCACAGATATTTATTTCGATCTGTACTAATAATTCATTGATTTTTATTACGAATTCTGCTTGCATTCCAATACAGACTCTTTTAATTCTGCCTTTTAAAGTTAGAGTTATAGAGACGTACAGCATGGAAACAGGCCCTTTGGCCCAACTTGTCCATACTAACCAAACTGAACTTGTCCTATTTGCCTACCTTTGGCCCATATCTCTCTAAACCTTTCCCATCCATGTACCTGTCCAAATGTCTTTTAAATGTAATTGTACCCCCCTCTACCACCCCCTCTGTAACCTCATTCCATACACTCACCACCCCACCATGTGAAAAAATTACCTCCTCAGACCCCTTTCAAATCTTTCCCCTCTGACCTTTAACCTATCCCCTCTAGTTTTGGGCTCCCTTAGCCTGGGGAAAGACCTCAGCTATTCACCTTATCTGTGCCCCTCTTACTTTTATAAACCTCTATAAGATCACCCCTCATCCTCCTACACTCCAGGGAAACAAGTCCCAGTTTATCCAGCCTCTCCTTATTATTCAAACCTTCCACTCTTAGTAATATCCTTTGCATCCTTTCCAGTTTAACAACATCCTTCCAATGGCAGGGTGACCAGAATTGTATACAATACCCAAATGTGGCCTTACTAATGGCTTCTACAATTATAACATAACATCCCAACTCCTGTACTCAGTGTTTTGACCAATGAAGATAAATGTGCCAAACGCCTTCACCACCATCCCGTGATGCCACGTTCAAGGAAGTGCACCCCTCAATCTCTCTGACAATTCTCCCTAGGGCCTTGCTATTAACTGTGTAAATCCTGTTCTAGTTTGTCTTATCAAAATGCAACATCTCACATTTATCCATCTGCCATTCCTGCTGTTTTTCCAATCTCTGCTGGTGCAAGTTTGAGTTTGTATCTCTGTCCCTTGCTGCCACACTCTAGTTATCATTCCCCAAATTACTCCATTGGCCCGTTGTTGCCCTATAATTTACTACATTCCCCCCTCCTCCCCCTGACAATTAATTTAAAGTCTCTACATTGCCCTGGCTGGCCAACTCATCAGATTAAGTTTCAGTTTATTTGTTGGTGTCACGAGTAGGCTCACGTTAACACTGCAATGAAGTTACTGTGAAAATCCCCTAGCTGCCACACTCCGGCGCCTGTTCGGGTAACACTGAGGAAGAATTTAGCATGGCCAGTGCAGCCAAACCAACATTTTTGGAATGTGAGAGGAAACTGGAGCACCTGGAGGAAACCCATGCAGACACAGGAAGAATGTGCAAACTCCACACAGACAGTAACCCAAGCTGGTGCCATGAGGCAGCAATGCTAACCACTGTGTCACACTTATCACATTTCCAGTATAGTTCAGCTGAAGACAGTCCCACCGATACAGGCCTCACTTTTCCCTGCACTGCTCCAGTATCCAGTGAAACAAAATCTATCTCTCCCACACTGATCTTTCAGCCATACATTTAATTCTCCAATTAGATTCACTCGATGCCAATTTGCTCAGGGTAATAATCCAAAGGATATTAATTCTGAGTTTCTGCTTTTTAATCTGCGCCCAGCTGCTCACTCCCAAAGCAGAACCTCTTTCCACGCCCTGCCTACGATCTTCTCCATCAGTTAGTGTCAGTCTGGGATAAATCTCCCGAGTGAGGTTTGCACCCACAACCTTCTGCCTCAGAAGTGAGAGTGTTGCTGACTGAGTCACAGCTGAACATTCACGGTGCGAGCCATCTTACACTGCATCAGTCCTGCACTCCATTCCCTCTCTCTCTTGACTCACTCACGACAAAACTCCCAATTGCTTAAATGGCAGAGGATTGACCTTCACTGTCACTGGGTCAAAATCCTGAGACTCCCTCCCTAACAGCACTGTACACCACAGGGGCTGCAGCGATCCAAGAAAGCAGCTAACCATCATCTTCTGAAGGGCAATTAGGGATGGGCAATTAGGGTGGGTGTCGCTAGTCTATCTAGCGACACCCACATCCCATAAATGAACATGTAACCATGGTAACCCTTCAGATCTAACATCCAGTGAATGTGATGGAATCTCCAACATTCTCTCAGCCGGGAATCCTGCAGGGATACACCGGGGAGTGGCTGGGATAATCCACATTTCCCAAGGGATTTCAAGGGTGACTTGGGAATGGCAATGGGGCTTTGTGGAGTCATGTGTATTCTGGGCAGTGGGAGTATCAGAGGAAAGCAGGAGGAAAGTGAGGAAGGACAGAGAGAAATCAGGTGATTGTGGGAGCTTGCTGTGCACTACAGTGCCCTGGAAGGTGCTTTAGAAACACAATCCTGAGAGAGAATGAGACACAATGTGATACACACAGAAAGAATTCCCGGTAATCCCAGAAAGGGCCACAATGCAGGAAACACGGCAAGATAGATCAGATTGAGTGGATGATGGTGAGTTGAGGTAATCTGGAGAGTCACTGACGGAGTGAGTTCAGGGAAGAGTTGGTGCAAAGAGACCTGGTTTGACCAGAGGAAGGTGAATGAAAAGGGAAGAGTATGGGAGGGGAGAATGGTCATGAAGTTCAGAGAGAGAGAGAGGGGGGAAAGAGAGAGATAGAGAGACTGGGAGAGACAGAAAGAGAGGAGAGACAGAGAGATAGAGAAAGAGACGGACAGAGAGAGAGACACACACAAATATATAGGGAGAAAGAGAGAGACCAAGACAGAGAGAGATGGACTGTGAGAGAGATGGAGGTCCTCAGAAAGAGAGGAGAGAGAGAGAGAGAGAGAGAGAAAGAGATTCTCAGAAAGAGAGAGAGATGGAGAGACAGTGAGAGACTAACAGTGAGGGAGAGATGGGCAGAGATAGATTAGTGGAGGTGAATGGGGGTGAGTGAAGAAGGGGATGGGGAGATGGGGCAGTGAACTCAGTGACGGGATGTGGGGAGTGTTTCTGAATGTCCGCGGGGAGCTCTGGGCTGCAGCTGTCTTCTCTGTCACACACATTCACTCGGCTATACTCTGCAGTTTATTTTTATTCTGGAATCTGCCTGTCCTCGGATTCTAGCTGGGGAAATGTGCTGCAGTTCAGGTTACAGCAGCGTACCTTTACACTGAGGCACTCAGAGTGCTTTTAGAACTTGGGGGAAAAAGACAAAAAAAAACATACTCCCCAAACCAGGACAATGTTCCCTCCCGTGACAGCGAGGAAATAGAGCTGTAATCCCACAAAAACAACTTGAAACTAGCGGGGAACCTTGCAGCACAGAGGAGGCCATTCAGCCCATCATGTCAGTACTGACAGAGAGTTATCCGATATCCGCTGCCCTTTGCCCAATGCCTGGCAAGATAATGTTTCACTTGTATTTATCTAATTAAGTGACTATCGGATTGTACAGAAGGAAGAGCTGATGGTGGGGAAGGCAGGGAAAATATCAGATATATTATCAAGTCTTTGAGTTTATGCAGTTTGATTATTGTTCATGGGTTTGTCAGGCGTGATGCAGTCAGCACCTTGAGTAGCACTGAGACACTGTGCCAGTCTCCCCTATTTATCATTAGCTCCAACAATATGCATTTATATAACCCCCTTTTAGAACAAAGAACAGAGGACAGTACAGCACAGGAACAGGCCCTTCAGCCCATCAAGCTTGTGCTGACACGTGATGCCTTTCTAAACTAAAGACCCTTTGCCTCTACATGGTCTGTATCTCTCTATTCACTGCCTAATCGTGTATCTGTCAAGATGCTTCTTAAACATAGCTATTGTATCTGCTTCTACCTCCTCCCCCAGTAGCGCATTCCAGGCACTCACCACCCTCTATGTAAAAACACGAGCCTCTCACATCTCCTTTAAACTTTCCCCTTTAACCAATGTCCTTGAGTAATTGACATTTCTACGCTGGGAAAAGGAGTCTGACTGTCCACTCTCTCCATGCCTCTCCTAATTGTCTAAACATCTATCAGATTGCCCCTCAGCCTCAGTGAGAACACACTAAGCTTGTCCAATCTCTTTACATAGCTAGTACCCTCCAAACCAGGCATCATCCCGGTAAAGCTTCTCTGTATTGGCTCCAAAGTTTCCACAACCATCTGGTGGTGTGACAACCAAAACTGTACACAATGTTCCAGACGTGGCCTAACCAAAGTTCTATACAGCTGCAACATGATTTGCCAATTTTGATTAGATTTGCTTTATTATTATCACATGTATTAACACACAGTGAAAAATATTGTTTCTTGTGTGCTATACAGACAAAACACACCATTCATAAAGAAGCAAAGGAGAGCATGCAGAATGGAGTGTTACAGCCATAACTAGGGTGTAGAGAGAGATCAACTTAATGTGAAGTAGGTCCATTCAAAAGTCTGACGGCAGCAGGGAAGAAGCTGTTCTTGAGTCGGTTGGTACGTGATCTCAGACTTTTGTATCTTTTTCCTGACAGAGGAAGGTGGAAGAGAGAATGTCCAGGGTGTGTGGGGTCCTTATTTATACTGGTTGCTTTGCCGAGGCAGCGGGAAGTGTAGACAGAGTCAGTGGATGGGAGGCTGGTTTGAGGGATGGATTGGGCTACATTCACGACCTTCTGTAGTTCCTTGCAGTCTTTTTATAATCTATGCTCAGGCTAGTGAGGACAAACCATGCACTTCTTTACCGCCTTATCCACTTGTGTTGCCACTTTCAGATCACTGTGGACCTGTGCGCCCAGATCCCTCTCTGTTACCACGTTAATGAAGAAAAATATCCTAAGACGTTTTACTGGAGCAATGTTCCAATTTGACATTGAACGATGTGAGATTTCAGGTGACAGAAAGCTTGGATTCAGTTTGGTCACCCCTTCACCACTCATTCAGAAGATCGTGGTTCAAGTTTCTTTGTAACCTGGGGCAGAAACATCTAGGTTGATGTTCTCGGTGTAGTATTGAGGGAGTGCTGCGCTGTTGGAGGGGGTACTTTACCGAGGCCCTGTCTGCCACCTCAGACGGATCTGAGTTCCCTCCGTGCTGCACTGGCCAATAGTTGTTTCTGAAACAGCATCTCAAAACCAGATAGCTCTTTCTGATGTGGGATCTTGCTGTGCGCAATGCCATGTTTCCGCCATTACAACAGTGACAACACTTCCCAAATTCATTCACTGTGAGGTTCTGTGGAGGTCTAATAGGTAAGATAGAGATGCTACCTTTTGTTTAAGAGGAAGAAAATGAGGCAGATGTTGGGGGTGGGGGGATGGATTCAGGAGGGAATTCCAGAGGCTGTAGCCCTAGACAGCCATTGATGGTGGAGTGATGTGTATAGCTGGGAAAGGCAGGGAGGGGAGTTAGGATGTATACAAGGCTGGATTTGGACACAGAGAACTCAGAGGGATTTGGGGCACTAAAGATAGAGACAGAGTTGGGGTGAGTGTGGCGGCCTTGGAGAGATTTGAAGAGACATTTGAAGAGACAAAGGTGAGAGTTTTATAACTGGGTCATCCCAGCAATGGTAGTGAGCGTAGATCAGAGAACCCAGAGAGTGGATGGATGAACTTGAGGTTGGTGACAGTCCCAGGGCAGTGGCCATTTGTGATCCTTGGTTGGCGAGCAATGATGGATCATGGTTACTGGGAGAGATGGAAAGTGTTGGGAGTAAACTGGGCTTTGTGACAGGCGATTACAGGGCAGAGCAATTGCACAGTGGTTAGCACCGCTACCTCTCAGTGCCAGGGACCCGGGTTCCATTCCAGCCTTGTGTATGGAGTCTGCATGTTCTTCCCATGTCTGTGTGGATTTCCTCCCCACAGTCTGAAAGACCTGTGGGTTAGATAGATTGGCCATAGTGGGTCTGTGGGATTATGGGGATAAAGCGAGGGCAAGATGCTCTGTCAGAACCCATAAACAAGACCCTTCAAACAGGCTAATACCGTAGAGACTAATGCTTACATGATACTGGAATTGAGACCTTTGGATGAAGCCTGCAATTCTCTGGACAAACTCAAAACAATTTGAAGTCAGAACAGCTTCCCAAAACAAGAGGGAATCTATGCCAGCTGTCAACAGTTAACTTTTCCCCTTTCAGAAAGACAAGACCTTGCTTTCAGCTGACCCGCAGAATTTTCAAAACCAGAGAGAGAAAAACTTCTTTTCAGCTTGATGCCCCTTTTAAAAATTAAAACTCAAATTGCAACCCCAAACTGAAAATGAAAGCAAAAGTTCTAATACCTGACCTGCTGGCCAGTTTTTCTTCTAATAATGTAGAGTCATAAATATCCCAGTAAAATGGAACAAACTCCCGTTTAAGCAGCAATAAAAGAACATCTCCAGAGAAGCCGGCAACATAATGAAAACAAAACTGAAGCCAAAAGGCCTGCTCACAACTGCAGAAACATGATTTAGAAAAAAAAACTCTTAAAGATACACTAATGTCACAATGTGAAAAAGGATAAGGAATTGCAGGGCTCTGGGGAAAGAGGGAGAGAGAAGTTTGGGAGAACGGTAATAATGCAGATCCACAAAAAAGCATTGGCTGAGTGATATTTATCATTTTAAATCTGAGCTTGATATTGGTTTGTTCATGAAAGTGGATAGAAAGAGCTATGATTCAGGTCAACTATCATCTCAGTGAATGGCAGAATAGGTTTGATGGGCTGAATTGCCTGCTCCCTTCTTTCCCCTCTTTGTTCTTCCATGGCCAGATTCCAGGTGTTGTGGGAGAGCAAAGATTGAGGCGTTTTTCTTGATTGTTCCATGCGATATGGGTATCGCTGGCTGGGCCAGCGTTTGGTGTGCATCCCTAATTGCCTGTTGAACTGAGTGTCTTATTCAGTGATTTCAGAAGGCAGTTAAGAGCCAATCATGTTGCTTTGAGTCTGGAGTCACATGTAGGCCAGGCTGAATAAGAATGGCAGATTTGCTTCCCTAAAGGGCATTAGTGACCCAGATAACATATTACAATAATTGATGATAGTTTCAAGGTCACTATGAGAATGCTGTGCCTTTAGGAAATATATTTTAGTCATGTTTCTGTGCTGAATGTGTTTATTTGTCCCTTCCATTTTATTGGAGGCAGTCTGTCCAGATCCAGAAACACTGTATTGTTACTGCAGCAGCACAATTGATCTTAATTGATGCAGCATTTGTTTTGATCTGAAGTAATGCAGGTTTCTGCTTTTTTTGTGTGTGTTTTTCCCTGGGATTTTGTAGAGTGGGGTTTGATTTAGATTGACAGGTAAGGTCATAAGACTAGGTACAAAAGAACCCAAGACACTGTCTTTTTGGAATTTTTAGAGAGAGATCACTTTCTCTTTATTGCCCACTTTATTTGAAGTAGCAGCTGGAATTTGCCAAGAAATAAGTCTTTTTCTCTGTGATTCTACTGTGTGGGGATGGATTTTTCTCTGCTTAAGAATTATGAGAAGTATCTGTCTATATCATTCTCCAGAACTGTCAAAAGGCTGGAAGTCTAGTACCTAGATAAGCAAGTTTGGTTTCTGTGCTAACTGGTTCTAAAGATGGGATTCATGTCTGTGAAGGGATGCTGCTAAATTGGAATAAGAGAGATAGCTAGCTGTTAAGAGTTATGTTTTGTCATGTTTAAATATTTTAATTGGAGGGAACAAGTAGTTGAATTGTTGATTAGAAATGACATTGATACGATACTGAGGAAGGATATTAGCATGGATAATGTGGAATCTGCATAGGTTAAGTTAAGAAATAACAAGAGGCAAAAAAGATTGATGGGGATGGTATACAGACCACTGAACTGTAGGGGCAATGTTGGAAAAGCATTAGACAGGAAATCAGAGATGCATGTGTGAAAAGAACATCTATGATAATGGGTGACTATAATCTGCATATAGATTGGGAGAGTCAAATTAGTCACAGTACCATAGAGGAGGAATTTCTGGATTGCATACAGGATGGTTTCCTGAACCAATACATGAGGAACCAACAACGAGCAGGTCGTATTGGACTGGGTGTTGTGCAATGAGAAAGGATTAATTGGCAATTTCATAACTCGGCATTTGGAAGGCAGTGGGATAATCGGGCAAAATCAGCAGGGATTTACAAAAAGGAAATCACATTTGGTGATTCTTCTGGATTTCTTTAAGGATGTAACTAGAAGAGTTGGCTGAGGAGAACCAGTGGATGTGGTTTATTTAGACTTTCAGAAGACCTCGGTCAAGGTCTCACATAACAGAAGTACATAAACTTAATGGGATTGTGGGTAAAGTCTTGAGATGGGTAAAAAGCTGGTTAGCAGAGTTGGCATAAATAGGTCTTTTTCTGATTGGCAGTCAGTGACTAGTGGCTCTGCAGTGATCTGTGCTGGGACCCCAACTGTTCTCAATAAATATTAATGATTTGGAAGAGGGAATTGAATGTACTACCTCCAAGTTTGCAGATGATACAATGTTGGCTGGGAAGGTGAGCTGTGAGGAGGATGCAGAGATGCTGCAGTATGATTTTGACAGGCTGAGTGTGTGGGGATCTGCATGGCAGCTGCAGCATAGTGTGGATAAATGTCTGGCATTCAGAGCGAGATGATTTGAGTTTAGGGATAGGGATGTTTTACTACAATTGTAAAGGGCGCTGAGGAGGTCACACCTGGAGTATTGTGTGCAGTTTTGGTGTCTTTATCTGAGGAAGGATGTCCTTGCTATAGAGAGAGAATAGTGAAAGTTCACCAGGCTGATTCCTGGGATGGCAGGTCTGTCATATGAGGAGAGACCAAGTGAGTTAGGATTATATTCACTGGAGTTTAGAAGAGTGAGAGCGGATCTGATAGAAACTTATAAAATTCTAATAGGGTTAGACAGGGTAGATTCAGAAAGAATGTTCCCGATGGTGGGGGGAATCCAGAACTAGGGGGTCACACTTTGAGGATAAGGGGTAAAGCTTTCAGAACTGAGATGAGGAGAAATTTCTTCACCCAGAGGGTAGTGCACGTGTGCAATTCACTTCCATAGAAAGTAGTTGAGGTCAAAATATTGTCTGATTTCAAGAAAAGATATAACTCTTGGAGCTAAAGGGATCCAGGGATATGAGGTTGAGGGGATGATGATATTGAATTCGATGATCAGCCATCATCAAAATGAATGATGGAGCAGGCTCGAGGGGCCGAATGGCCTCCTCTTGCTTCTGGTTTCTATTGTTTCTATGGTAGTTGAGAAGACAATATGTCGTTCCAGTAATTTGCAGCTTGGTGATATCTCTCTTCCATTTCTGGGAAAGCTTGCTTCTTGCGCATCTGAGCAAGATCAAAGCTTCCTTCACTGATAGCAACTCCAGACTCTCTCTCTCAAACCCTTTCGGGCTCTCTGAATTTTATCAACGTGATTGTGATAAGTGTTTCTTTCAGATATTTTCTGAACTGTTTTCAATCACCAAATCGGGAGATGGTTCGCTCTTGGCTTTTGAGAACGTGCATCATGTAACATGGCAACAACAATCTTGACCTTTATTATTTATTCTTTCCATGGGATGTGGGTGTCGCTGTCTAAGGCAGCAGTTGTTGCCCTTTCCTAATTGCCCCTGAACTGAGTGTCTCACTTGGCCATCTCAGGGGGCAGTTGAGATTCAACCACATTGCTGTGCCTCTGGAGTCACATGTAGGCCCGACCAGGTAAAGATGGCAGATTTCCTTCCCTAAAGAACATTAGTGAACCAGATGGGATTTTACAACAATCAATGGTAGTTTTGTGGTCATCGTTACAAGACTAGCTTAAATTCCAAATTTATTAATTGGATTTAATTTCCACCAGCTGCCATGGTGGGATTTGAACCTGGGCCACCAGAGAATTAGCCGGGCCTCTTGGCTGCTAGCCCAGTGACATTACCATCATCCCTCTGTTTAGCATCCTCAGCGGTGCTACCTGAGTCCTTGATGACATTTTTCAAAAATCCCTTTAAAGCCCCTGACATTTTTCCCTGAGCAAAATGTGGAGATGCCGGCGTTGGACTGGGGTAAACATGGTAAGAAGTCTCACAACACCAGGTTAAAGTCCAACAGCTTTAATTGGAATCACAAGCTTTCGGATCACTGCTCCTTCAGCAGGTGACCATTTCTTACTGTCCCCTAAACAAAACTGGTGTTATGGTTAATGCCGGCCCGGTGACCAGGCAATGGATGGATGGCAGGTTCAGTGATCCCTGGATATTATCTCAGAGAACTTCACCATGCAATTTTGCTACACGCTTAAGGAAGGCTTTTAACGTGTTTGCTTCGACCAGACGTCCCACCCAGGGGCAAAGTTCTTTGAGTTGTCTTCTCTCTCATTATGGTCTGGTCTATACACTTCCCTGAACATGGGAACAGGATGAGGCCACCCAGCCCTTCAACACTATTCCACCAGATCCTGATTGATCAGTATCTCAACATCATTCAGAACAATAGAAAAGTTGCAGCACAGAAGGAGGCCATTCAGCCCAAGTTGTCCATGCCAGCCCAAGGATGCTCTGGTGCCCTTTCCTAATTGACCTGCCTTTACTCCATATCTCCATACCCTAACTCAGGGAATATCTATTCAACTTGGCTTTGGAAATTTCAATTGACTTTCAGCATCCACAGACTTTAGGGGTGGTGTCATTGATTAAGTCCCCAAAATACCTTCAATACCTCAGTTAGATCACCCTCAATCTTCTAAACCCCAGGTGGCACAGTGGTTAGCACTGCTGCCTCACAGCGCCAGGGACCTGGGTTCGAATCTGCTTCAGGTCACTATCTATGCAGAGTCTGCATGTTCTCCCCGTGCTTGCATGGGTTTCCTCCCACAGTCCAAAAGATATGTTGGTCAGGGTGCGTTGGCCGTGCTAAAGTCTCCTTCAGTGTACCCGAACAGGTGCCAGAGTGTGGTGGCTAGGGGATTTTCACAGTAACTTCATTGCAGTGTTAATGTAAGCCTACTTCTGCCAATAATAAACAAACTACATTTATTTAACCCATCTTTATAATTTAACCCTTTAAGTGGGGGTGAATCTACAATGCAAGTTCTCCAAGGCCTCCTGAGGGGTGCTCCCTGAACTGAACAGAGTTAGATTGTTCCTCCAGCCTGAGATCCACACTCTGTGTACAACCAAGGCTTCATTCCCTTTGCAATCTCACATTGGGCGTCTGGACAAATATATGAATAGGATGGGAATAGAGGGAAAGGGTCTCCGGAGAAGGGTCGGAGGTTTTTGTTAAGTCAGGCAGCATGGTCGATGCAGGGCTGAAGGGCCTGTTCCTGTGCTATAATTTTCTTTGTTCTTTGTTCACCCTCCACATTCCAGTCTCTCAGATTCTGTTTACTTCTGTGAGCAGTTTCAGTGATTCAGGTATCTGTCCACATCAGGGATGACATTGGCTCTGTGGTCATATAACCCTAAGGTCCAGGTCAGTGCTCTGGGGGCACGGGTTTAAATCCCAGTGTGGCAGCTGTTGGAATTCGAACTTAGTGAATAAATCTGGAATATAAAACTAGCCTCAATAAAATTGACCACGAAGCTATTATCGATTGTCCGAAAAACCCATCGGTTCACCAATATCCTTCAGGGAAGGAAATCTGCCATCCTTACCCTGTCTGGCCTATGTGTGACTCCAGACTCTCTGTGTGGAGTTTGCACGTTCTCCCCATGTCTACATGGGTTTTCGCTGGTGCTCCGCTTTCCTCCCACAATTCAAAGACTATTAGGTGGACTAGCCCCGGTAAATGTATGAGGTTACAGGGATAGGGAAGGGTGGAGGTGGGGTTGTTCTTTTGGAAAAGTTTTTTAAAATTAATTCATGAGATATGGGCATCAGTGGCTGGCCACCATTTATTGCCCATCCCTGGAGAAGGTGATGGTGAGCTGCCTTCTTGAATCGCTGAAATCTGTGCTCTGTGGGTTGACCCACAGTGCCTCGACAGAGGAATTCCCCAGATTATTACCCGGTGACTGTGATACATTTGCAAGTCAGAATGGTGAGTGGCTTGGAGGAGAACTTGCAGGTGGTGGTATTCCTATTTATCTGCTGCCCTTGTCCTTGTAGATGGAGGGAGTCGTGTGTTTGGAAGGTACTGACTAAGGATCTTTGCTGAATTGCTACAGTGCATCTTGTCAGCACACACTGCTGTTACTGAGTGTCAGTGCAGATCTAATGGACTGAATTGCCTCAATCTGCACTGTAGGGATTCTATGGTCCTCTGGACCCACAGCAACATGGGTGACTCAACTGCTCTCTGAAATGGCCAAGTGAGACATACAATTCAAAGACAGGGATGACAATAAATTAGAACATAGAACACGATACCACAAACAGACCCTTCAGCCCACAAGTTGCACTGATCATATCCCTACCTACAAGGCTTATCTGTAACTCCCAATCCCATTAAATCCCATGTACTCACCCAGAAGTCTCTTAAAAGACCCCAGCGAGTTCGCCTCTACCACCACTGATGGCAACCAATTCCATTCACTCGCCACCCTCTGAGTGAAAAACTTACCCCTAACCTATTCCCCAGCACCTTAAATCTGTGTCCTCTCATAGTGACCATTTCAGCCCTGGGAAATAGCGTCTGAGAATCCACCCTATCAATTCCTCTCAACATTTTATAAACCTCTATCAGGTCGCCTCTCAACCTACGTCTCTCCAGTGAGAAGAGTCCCAGCTCCCTCAACCTATCTTCATAAGGCCTGCCTCCCAATCCAGGCAGCATCCTTGTAAATCTCCTCTGCACCTTCTCAATAGCTTCCACATCCTTCCTATAGTGAGGAAATTCTGGCCAAGCCAATGACGCCCACATCCCAGAGCGGATTAAAGTAAAACTCCTCCATCTCTCTGCTCCTTCACTGCAGCTGGAATCTGCTCACAAAGAGAATATTCACCTTTCCAAGGTCCAGGCTGGGGTTCTCTCAGTTCCTCAGATTGAAACCTGTCTCTACAGTTTGCGACACTCAGTCTGTCCACGTCCCCTCATAAATTCCTGCCCCTTTACACCCCCCTTTACCCCCCCCCGCCTTTACCCCCCCTTTCCCTCCCACCCACATGACAAAACAGACTCTGCCAGCTCACTCTGCAACATCTGCGAGCTGGCAGGATAATAAACTGGAGGCTCACAGTCAGCTTTGTATGAAGAACCTGTTCTTCTCCAGGATTCCCGTTGGGTGGATCCCATCATCCAGGATTCCCGCTCAGTGCCCCCCAACCCCCCCACCTCATCCTCTCGGTGAACATCCTCATCCGAGATTCCTGCTTGAAATAGAAGCAGAATCCTGACACTGCAGAAGGAGGCCATTTGGCCCATCGAGTCTGCATCGATAACAATCCCACCCAGGCCTTATCCCGTAATCCCAAATATTTATTCCGTTAATCCTTCTAACCTACATATCCTGGGACAATAAGGGGAGGATTAACATGGCCAATACACCTAACCCACACATCTTTGGACCATGGGACGAAACTGGAGCACCCAGAGGAAACCCACGCAGACATGGAGGGAATGTGCAGACTCCAGATAAACAGTGACCCAAGCCAGGGATCGAACCCAGCTCCCTGACGCTGTGAGACAGTAATGCTAACCACTGTGCCGCCCTGTGTCTCTGACATTCTTTTTTTCTGTCTTTGAAAAGTATTTAGTGGACAGAGGAATTTAAAAATAGTTGGAATTTATGAATCGTAGGGTGCTGCCTCCAGCCTTCCTGCGGCTGGGTAAATTCAGGAGCAGGGCAGGAGGAGTTAAATAAACAAGTGGTGATTAGAGCTGGAATCTGTGTGTCAGCTGTTGAGAGGAGTGAGGCTGTGTAACATCAGCTAGCTCAATGGGCAAAGGGTAAAGCTGGTGGCTGAATCTTAACCCTCCGTAAGGATTAAAACCCCAGCAAAAGGGAGAAGGGGGATTGCAGGAAACACTGGGGGAGCATCCAACCAGCAAGAGAAACTGAAGAGTCGGCATTGGCAAGAGAAGGAGGAGGAAAAGCAGGTTTGGAGAACAACTTGAGAAGGGGAAGTTGAGCCAAGTGAAAGAATTAAAGATAAGGAGAGGATTTTCAAAGCTCAGTTTGACAGAAGGTGAGTTTTACCCTGTCCCTAAATAACTTCACTTTCCCCTTGTGTCGAGTCTCATGTTGTTGGGTGCAGAGTTTATTTGGTTGCAGCTTTAGACGTTACGCTTTGTATTAAACTGCCTGTCGACAGTTTACACTGGCGTTGTTCTGTGGGATAAATGTGTTTGGTGTTGCTTTATTATTTGAGAGTGGTGGGGTAGAGAGGGTGGAAATTGGGAGGGGGGGAAAGATTTCTATATTAACCCCTTTTACAGCACATCATCCTGTAACTAACTGACCACTTGAAACAATGCATCTTGCCAATACACTTCCACTGGCAAAAATCCATCTTGCAATCTCCCAAACCAATATTTATCAGTGCGTTGCATACACATTGAGGAGAACAGGGAAGGGTTAAAGCTGTTGGGATCAGGTGTTCAGTGACGTGCTAGAGCGAGAGAGATGCTTGCTCAGTTAACAACAACAACTTGTGTTTATATAGTGCCTTCAATGCACTGCATCTTCCCCATGAGCTTCACAGGAGATTTGTCCAATGCGTAAGTTCATCGCCGACCCTCTTACTGGGGACAAGTGACCAAAGGCCTAGTCAAAGAAGAAGGCTTTAAAAAGTTGAATGGGGAAAAAAAGAGTTGAAAAGGGGGAGAGGGTCAGGGAGGGAATTCCAGAGGTCAGGAGCCAGCTAATATTGGAGTGATGGCGAACGGGAGTTGTGAAGGCAACCAGAATTCAAGAAGCACAAAAACCTGAGAACGCTGTATACCACAGGTGTATACAAACATAACAGATTAGGAGCAGGAAAAGACCACTCTGCCCCTCGAGCCTGCTCCATCATTCTATAGGGTCATGGCTGATCTGATTGTAATCTCAACCCCACATTCCTGTTGACCCTCAATAACCATTCACCACCCCTCTTCACACTGTTCAAGAACCTATCCCACTCTGCCTTAAAAATATTCAAAGATTCTGCTTCCGCTGCCTTTTCAGGGAGTGAGTTACCGAGACTCCACACCCTCTAAGAGAAACAAACTCTCCTCACCTCTGTCCTGAATGGATGACCCTTTATTGCTAAACACTGATCCCTGGTTTTAGATTCTCCTACAAGAGAAAACATCCTCTCCACACCCAGCACGTCAACATCCCTCAGGATCTTAAAGATTTCAATCGAGTTGTCTCTTAGCCTTGTGGATACAACTCTAATCTGTCCAGCCTTTCCCCAAAAGGTCATCCGCCCATTCCTGATATTATCCCAGTAAACCTTCTCTGAATTGTTTCTAGTGCATTTACACCTTTCCTCAAATATGGAAACCAATACTGAGTATTACACAATACTCCAAATATGGTCTCGCCAGTGCCTTGTACAACTAAAGACTAATTTCCCTACTCTTGTATTCAATTCCCTCACAATAAATCATGACGTTCCTTTCCTAATGACTTGCTGCATCTGCGTACTAACATTTTGCAATTCATGCATTAGGATACCCAGATCCCTCTGCATCTCAGAGTTCCGCAAGCTCTCACCATTTAGATAACAAGCTTTTTTTTCACCCTTTCTTACCAAAATGGACAATTTGACATTTGCCCACATTATACTCCATTCACCAGATCTTTTCCCACTCACTTATCCTATCGATGTCCCTCTGTAGCCTCCACTATGTGGGGTTTGCACATTCTCCCTGTGTCTGTGTGGGTTTCCTCCCACACTCCAAGAGATGTGTACGTTATGTTGATTGGTCGTGCTAAATTGACCCTAGGGGCAGGGAGGTTAGCAGGATAAATATGAGAATAGGGCCTGGGTGGGATGGGCTGAATGGCCTCCTTCTCAGACTTGATGGGCTGAATGGCCTCCTTCTGCACTGTAGGGATTCTATGATTAATCTATGAATGGATGGCAGATGAAGTTTAATCTGGATAAATGTGAGGCAATGCATTTTGGAATGTCTAACGCAGATGAGAAATAAACAGTAAATGGCAGAACCCTTAAGGGTATTGATAGGCAGAGGGATCTGGGTGTACAGGTACACAAGTCACTGAAAGTGGCAATGCAGGGTGGAGAAGGCATACAGCATGCTTGCCTTCATCGGCCGGGGCACTGAGTTTAAAAACTGGCAAGTCATGTTGCAGCTTTATGGAACCTTAGTGAGGCTGCACTTGGAATATAGTGTTCAATTCTGGTCACTACACTACCAGAAGGATGTGGAGGCTTTGGAGGGAGTACAGAAAAGATTTACAAGGATGTTGCCTGGTATGCAGAATATTAGCCGTGAGGAGAGGTTGGAGAAACTTAGCTTGTTCTCACTGGAGCGATGGAAGTTGAGGGGACCTCAAGAAGTCTACAAGGTTATGAGAGGCATGGACAGAGTGGATAGTCAAAAGCTTTTTCCCAGGGTGGAAGAGTCAATTAATAAGGGGTTTAAGGTGTGAGGGGCAATTTTAAATGAGATATACAAGACAATTGTTTTACACAGAGGTTGGTGTGCATCTGGAACTTGCTGCTGGGGGAAGTAGTGAAAGCAGATACGATAGTGACTTTTAAGGAGCTCTGGACAAATACATGAATGTATTCATGTATTTGAATACATTGGGATGGGAATAGAGGGATATGGTCCCCGGAAGGATAGGGGGTTTTAGTTCAGTTGGGTAGCATGTTCGGTGCAGGTTTGGAGGCAACTGTTCTTGTGCTGGAATTTTCTTTGGATCTTTGAGAACATTTGACACTTCATCATTGAACTGGATCCTGAATCCAGAGACGTGTTTTCCGAGTTTGGATGGTGACGGCTACTGACATGGATAGCATTCAAGGTTGCAGTTAAGACTCATGGTGGGATTAAGAAATCCAGGCTGTATACTCTCTTTAGTTTTTCTCTCTGAGCATAGAAACATACAGACCATTGGTTCAAAGATTTCTTTGGCTCATCCCAATATCTATCACAATTTGCTCTCACCTTTCCCACACTATCTGACTTTGCCCCTCATCCTGCCACTCACTCGACAACCGAAATATCAGCGTGGCTCAGTAGCACTCTTACCTCTGAGTCCGAGGTTGAAGGTTCAAATCTCACTCCAAACATGCAGTAGCATAACTGAGGCTGACACTCTGTGCAGTGCCGAGGGAGCGCCGCCCTGCCAGGGGGTCAGTGCCGAGGGAGCGCCGCCCTGCCAGGGGGTCAGTGCCGAGGGAGCGCCGCCCTGCCAGGGGGTCAGTGCCGAGGGAGCGCCGCCCTGCCAGGGGGTCAGTGCCGAGGGAGCGCCACAGAAGGAAGCCATGTGCCCCAATGTGTCTTCACCGGCTCTTCCAATGAACAACCCACCCTGTTCCATTCTCCCGCATTTTCCCTCCCCCTGCTCATTGTCCCTTTCCATCAATCCCATATTGAATGCCTCGACTGTAGCTGCCTCCATCACTCTCTCAGGCAGTGCATTCCCCACTTCCATCCCTCGCTGTGTGAAAAAGATTTCTCTCACTTCTCTTTGCTTCTTTTGCAAATTACTATAACTCTGTGCCCTCTCGCTGGCAATTCTTTTAGTAGGGGGAACACTTTCCTCTTTCTTCTCTGTCCGCAATTCGAATATTTCCATCGAATCTCTTCGCAGCTGTCTCCTCTCTAACCTCGCTTTGCCAGTATCCTACATACACCCATAGGACTCTTAAATCAGCCTCGCAGGTGGAGGATCTGGTTAAGAAGGCGTATGGTGTACTGGCCTTCATGAATCGAGGGATTGAGTTTCGGAGTCAGGAGATAATGCTGTAGCTTTATAAGACCCTTGTCTGACCCCACTTGGAGTACTGCTTTGTTCTGGTTGCCTCACTACAGGAAGGATGTAGAAGCCATTGAAAGGGGACAGAGAAATTTACAAAGATGCTGCTTGGATTTGGTGCCAGGCCTTATTGAGGATAGGTTGAGGGAGCTCGGACTTTTCTCCTCGGAGAGATGAAGGATGAGAGGCGATCTGACAGAGGTTTATAAGATGTTGAGAGGTATAGATGGGGTGTATTTGGAGATCTTTTCCCAGACCTGGAATAGTCGCTATGAGAGGACACAGGTCTAAGGTGCTGGGGAGTAGGTACAGAGGAGATGTCAGGGGTAAGTTTTTCACTCAGAGGGTGGTGAGTGAGTGGAATTGGCTGCTGTCAGTGGTGGTGGAGGCAAATTCATAGTCTTTCAAAAGACTTCTGGATGTGTAATGGGATTGAGAGTTATAGATAAGCCTGGTAGGTAGGGATATGATCAGTGCAACTTGTGGGCCGAAGGGCCTGTTTGTGCTGTAGTTTTTCAATGTTCTATTATTTTAAATAACAGAAGGAAAGTTTTCCTCAATGTCCAGGCAGTACTTATCTCTCAGCTAGCATCACTGAGACAAATGATCTGGACGTTTTCACTTATTGCTGTGTGTGGGATCTTGCTGTGCACAATCTGCTGCAAATTTCCAATGTTGCCATAGTGACTGTACTTTAAAGAATTCTTATTGGCTGTAAAGTGCTCCAGGATATCTTGGGGAGGTGCAAGCTGCCATATTAATGGGGAAATGGTGGCTAAAGCAGTTTATTTATTGGTCACAAGTAAATCTTACATTAACACCTCAATGAAGTTATTGTGAAATTCCCCTAATCGCCACACTCCGGTGCCTGTTCGGGTCGATGCCCCTAACCAGCATGTCTTTCAGACTGTGGAGGAAACTGGACCGCCCGGAGAAAACCCACGCAGACACGGGGAGAACATGCAAACTCCAGACAGGCAGTGACCTGAGGCTGGAATTAAACCCAGGTCCCTGGCACTGTTTTTTTTTCTCTCTCCCTCTGTCTCTCTCTTTGTCTTCTCTCTTCTTCCTCCCCACTCTCTCCCCTCCTCTCTCTCCCCCTTCTTTCTCTCCCCTCTCCTCTTCCCTCTCTCTCTCCCCCTCTCTTCTTCCCCCCTCTCTTCTCTCTCCCCCCTCTCTCTCTCTCCCCCCCCCTCTCTTCTCCCCTCCTCTCCCCCCCCCTTCTCTCCCCCCCTCTCCTCTTCCCCCCCCTCTCTCTCTCCCCCCCTTCTCTCTCCCCCCCTTCTTCTCTCCCCCCCCCTCTCTCTCCCCCCCTCTCTCTCTCTCTCTCTCTCTCTCCCCCTCTCTCTCTTCCCCCTCTCTCCTCTCCCCTCTTCTCCCTCTCTCTTCTCTCCCCCCTCTCTCTCTCCCCCCTCTCTCTGTGGCTCTCTCTCCCCCCTCTCTCTGTGTCTCTCTCCCTCTCTCTCTGTGTCTCTCTCCCTCTCTCTCTGTGTCTCTCTCTCCCTCTCTCTGTGTCTCTCTCCCTCTCTCTGTGTCTCTCTCTCCCCTCTCTCTGTGTCTCTCTCTCCCCCCTCTCTCTGTGTCTCTCTCTCCCCCCTCTCTCTGTGTCTCTCTCTCCCCCCTCTCTCTTTTCCCCCTCTCTCCTCTCTTCCCCCTCTCTCTCTCTCTCTCTCTCTCTCTCTCTCTCTCTCTCTCTCTCTCTCTCTCTCTCCCTCTCTCTCTCTCTCTTTCTCTCTCTCTCTCTCCCTCTCTCTCCCTCTGTCTCTCTCTCTCTCTCTCCCCCCCTCTCTCTCTTTCTCTATCTCCCTCTCTCTCTTTCTCTCTCTCTCTCTCTCTCCCTCTCTCTCTCTCTCCCTCTCTCTCTTTCCCTCTCTCTCTCTCTCTCTCTCCTCTCTCTCTCTCTCTCTCCCCCCCTCTCTCTCTCTCTCTGATCCACTTCCTCATTTCTCTCGGCATGTCTCCCTCGTCTCTCTCCTCTCTCTCTCCCGTTCTCTTCCCTCTCCCTTGGAGTGGGAGCAGGAGAGTGTGGCACTGTGTGAGTGTTCAGTATTTGGTAGCTGGGACGCTGAGTATTCTACCAAATTGGGATTGTCTTCAATTCTTTCGTCTCATTCACCCCAACTCCACTCCCAAACACCCCGCCCATCCCTCCAGCACCAAACCACTGCCTCATCCCTATCTTCAAACGTCACCCCACTCCACCTCAAGCCGCCACTCCCACCCCAGCTCCCCACTCCATCCCCCTCCCCAGCCCCACCATCCACACCTCCCTATCCCCCAACCACACACCCCACCCCCACCAGCAGGATCCTGGTGAATATCCTCTGCAGCTCCTCAGTGTGTTCACATCCTTCCCATAACGTGGGACTGGAACTGCACTCAGTACTCCAGAGTGGCCTCACCAGCGTTTTTGCCTCCAGTAAACCCCCAACCGTCCCAACACCACACAGCCCCCCACCACCACCCCCCCACACCATCCGCACCCTGTACCCCCAACTGAAATGACTGAAAAGCAGTCAGCGTGACTTCTTTATTACCGTTGTTGTTTGTGGATCTTGCTGTGCACAGACTGGTGGCCTCTCCCTCCACCCCCCCCCCCCCCCCAACAACACCCAACCCCGCTGACATTCCAACAGTGACGTTACACTGCAGGAAAGTATCTGGCGGCGAAGTGTTCTGGCATAGTCCAAAGTCACGTAAGGCGCTACAGAAATGCAGTTGTTTTTAAAACGTGAAAGGCGGTGTGTCGGTGTGAAGCACCCCTCCCTGCCCACCATACTGAAGGGTGGGTGTAGGTCACAAACTCCGCTCTTTTGGAGTGAGGCATCAGCTCACGAGCCTCCTGACTCAGGGATGCGAAAGTATATCCCGGCTTCTCATCCTGATTAACCGATTTGGACGGGTGATCGCAGGCGTTGGGTGAAAGTTTATTTAGCAAGTGTTTATTAATAATGACTGATATTAACCTATCACTGGGCATGGAAAAAGGGCTCTCACTGCCCCCCACTGCCTACAGTCCCCCTCCCCCCAGTCCAACACACAACATCCCCCCCCTTTTCCTTCCCCCCCCCCCCCACCCCCCCACACCTTTGCCACGGGGCGACACTCAGCAGGAATGCTCCAAAATACAACGATTGCCTCTGGCTGGGGCAGAGAAGGAAAATGCCAGGAATGTGGTTGACTTATTAGGACAAGCATGCTTTTTCTTTCGAGCCTCTGAAGATTATTTCGGAAGAAAACAGGTCTAATTGACAGCGAGTGTGGTGTCGGTTTGCAAGCGGAGAGGGAGCAGCTTCTGAGATCAGCTTTGCCCATTCTTGGTTGTGTTCTTGGAGGCGAGGCTGGAGGGGGAGATTTATTACTTGGCGAGGGCCCCACTCTGACGGAAAGCTAAGCAACGCACACAGCGAGCCAAGATATAACACATTACAAATCCTCGCCATCAAGCTGCCAGCTTTGCTCACTGAATTCATCATTTTATGCCACTCCTGCAGCTCTTAAAATAAATTATTTTTAATCCATCGTCATTACTGTTTCACCTACCTGCAATTAGAAGTCTAACGGTGACCATGAAACCTTTGTCAATTGTTGTTAAAAACCCAATGCCCTTTTTAGGGAAGGAAATCTGCCGTCCTTATCTGGCCTGGCCCACATTGGGTGGCACAGTGTTTAACACTGCCAGCTCACAGCTGGGCTCGATTCCCAGCTTGGGTCACTGTCTATTGTGTGAAATTTGCACCTTCTCCCCGTGTCTATGTGGGTTTCCTTCGGCGGCTCTGGTTTCCTCCCACACGCCAAAGCGGGACGGGTTATGTGGATTGGCCAGGTTAAATTGTCCCTTCACGTCCTGGGATGTGTAGGTTAGAGGGATTAGCAGGGCTAAATAAGTGAGGTGATGGGGTTAGGGCCTGGATGGGGCTGTTGTCGGTACAGGCTTGATGGGCTGAATGGTCTCCTGCACTCTAAGGTCTCTGTTATTCAACATGTGACTCCAGGCCCACAGCAATGTGGGTGACTCTCAACTGCCCCCTGAAATAACCAAGCGAGACACTCAGTTCAAGGGTCAACTAGGGATGGACCATAATCGCAGGCCCAGCCAGCGAGGCCCATGTATCATAAACAAATAAAAAAAACTTTGTCTCTCACAGCTCCTCTGCTTAATGCAGAATTTTCAACATCTCTCTCTTTATTCATAAACTTCCAGAATGTTCTCTCTTCAATCTTTCACTGGTCAGATGATAAAGGAAATTGAAAAATTACTTCACTGATGGCGCCATTCAGCCCATCTACCTTTTGTTTTCTCCATGTGACATGGGTGTCACTGGTTGGCACCATTTATTATCCATCTCTAATTTCCCCTTGAAAAGATGGGGTGAGCTGCCTTCTTGAACCCGCTGCAATCCATGTGGTGTAGGTACACCCACAGTGCTGTTAGGAAGGGAGTTCCAGGATTTTGACTCTGTATCAATGCCAAACTAATCCCACTGCCTTGCTCTCTCTCTGTAGCCCTGTATCAATCCCAAACTACTCCCACTGTCCTGCTCTGTCCCTGTAGCCTTGTATCAATCCCAAACTAATTCCGCTGCCCTGCTCTCTCCATAGCCCTATATCAATTTCCAGATTAATCCCAGTGCCCCACTCTCTCCCCATAGCCCTATATCAATCCCAAACTAATCCCAGTGCCCCACTCTCTCCCCATAGCCCTATATCAATCCCAAACTAATCCCAGTGCCCCGCTCTCTCCCCATAGCCCTTTATTAATCCCCAAACTAATCCCATGGCCCCACTCTCCTCCATAGCCTTATATCAACCTCCAAACTAATCCCACTGTCCCACGCTCTCCCCATAGACCTTTATCAATTCCAAACTAATCCCACTGCCCCACTTTGTCCCCAGAGCTCTGTATCAATCCCCAAACTAATTTCCCTGCCCCACTCTCTTCCCATAGTCTTGTATCAATCCCAAACTAATTCTCCTACCCTACTCTCTCCCCACTGCCCTATATCAATCCCCAAACTAAATCTCAATCTTCACCAACTTGTTATGTACCAGCCCCCAGGTGTCAATGTTCCTGAACCCCCTTTCAAATTATACGCTGCGTTTTAATATCACACTGCTCTCAATCTCAGTGGTTTTTTTCACCAGGTTGCCCATGACCTTTTGAAGTTGAACACTGTCCCCCTCACAGCTCACAGTGATTCCACATTTTGTGTTATCCGCAAATTTTGGAATTGTGCACCCTACTCCCAAAGTTCAGGGGTCAAACTTCCACAAAGTAGAGGAGAGTTTGCGGAACTTTTATAAATTATGGATATGACCCGGATATGGAAGGGCTGTCCCCATTTCCAGTCGATCCAACTTTTCCCTGCAGGGGACATAGAACATAGAACAATACAGCACAAACAGGCCCTTCGGCCCACGAGTTGCGCCGATCACATCTACCAATCCACAGACCTATCTATAACCCCCTATCCTATTCTTTTCCATATACTCATCCAGAAGTCTCTTAAAAGACCCCAGTGAGTTTGCCTCAACAACCTCCGACGGCAGTCGGTTCCATTCACTCACCACCCTCTGAGTGAAAAACCTACCCCTGACATCTCCTTTGTATTTGCTTCCCTGCACCTTAAATCTGTGTCCTCTCGTAGTGACCATTTCTGCTCAGGGAAATAGTCTCAGAGTCCACCCTATCTATTCCTCTCAACATTTTATAAACCTCTATCGGGTCGCCTCTCAACCTACGTCTCTCCAGTGAGAAGAGTCCCAGCTCCCTCAACCTATCTTCATAAGGCCTGCCTCCCAATCCAGGCATGAATCCATGAATGACACAGGAGGGAAACTTTAACTCAGCAAGCCTCTTTGAACTTCGTGCTGTCTTCAAGCAGAGTTATTTATTATTGTTGTCATGAGTAGGTTTACATTAACACTGCAATGAAATTACTGTGAAAATCCCCGAGATGCCTTAACTTCAGTGTGGGGGTCATAAACTGATGGAATAGATCCAAATGTGGGGATGTCAGTGTTGGGCTGGGGTAGGCGCAGTAAGAAGTCTCACAACACCAGGTTAAAGTCCCATTGGTTTATTTGGAATCACAAACTTTTGGAGCAGTGCTTCTTCACTCAGTAAGGAAGGAGCAGTGCTCCAAAAGCTTGTGATTCCATATAATACTGTTAGACTTCAATCTGGTGATGTGAGACTCCTTAAATGCTCCTGGAGGGCTGATAATGTTTATTTAAATGTCAAGATTTGAAGTTATTTTAAACTCCTGCTCTTTAAATTTAAAAGAAAACAAGATTAAGCTGTCAACGAGGGCTAGAAAAACACCATCTGCTTGACTACTTTGACAGACTATCTGATGGTTAAAAAATAATACGGTTTCAATAGAATTCTTAGTTAACATTTCCCAAAGAGCTATTATTATGCAATGAGTGCTTGGCTGCATTTCAAAACTCCCAATTATGTCAGCAGGGGTTTCTGAGTTTGTAATTCAATTGCCAGTTTAAAGAGATCATTCAAGTTGTCTTCCAAGTGAGATCTGAATAGAAGTTTGTTTTTTTTTCAGAAATTGAACCCTGGAGGAGATGTAAAAACTTTGAATGAGCTTCATGAATGAGTTTTTTTTTTCACTTAGTTTAAAGTTTATTTATTAGTGTCACAAGTAGACATACATTAACGCTGAAATGAAGTTACTGTGAAAATCCCCTAGTTGGCAATCTCCTGTGAGTGTGTATGAGTAAGAGTTATATTAAATTGTCTATTTTTGTTTCATTTTTGCATGGTCCTCGAGGTCTGCCCATAGTGGATCTTGGTTAAATGGCTATGTAGATAGCATGGGATATGAAGGGGGCATGAGTGGGTATGAGGGGGCATAGGTTTTGGGTGGAGGACATGGAAGGATCATGGGGGCTGGGGCAGGTGTATCTATTGACCTCAACCACTCCCTGTGGGAGCAAGTTCCAGATTCTAAACACACTTTGGGTAAAGAGGTTTCTTCCGAATTCCTAAATGGAATTATCGGTGAATTCCTTAATTCTGGTCTTACCCACTGATGGAGATATCTGCTGTTTGACATAGAGCCATTATGATTCAGAAGGAGCCATTCGATCCATCGTGCCTATGGCATTCTCTGTAGAGCAATCCAGTTGGTCCCATTCTATCCCTGTGAACCCATAAGTCTATGTTCCTCAAAGGGCCATCCAATTTCCTTCCTGGATGAGTACATGGGATTGGGACTTACAGATAGTTGTATGGCCTGGTAGGTACTGATATGATCGGCACAACTTGTGGGTCTAAGGGCCTGTTTGTGCTGTAGTGTACTATGTTCTAGATCATTCTTTGTCTCCAATTCCAGCATAGGTAGTGAGTTCCAGTTCATTGTACTCGTGTAGAATGAGCTGGAACTCACTGAGGGGGCTGGAAGTGGAGACAAAGAATTTTTCTTCGTGTAAAGCTGTTCCTCCTCATATCCTCCCCACTGTATCTCATGTCCAAACTCTTAAACCTGCATCTCTTTCTTGCAACATCAGCCAATGCTTTTTTCTTTGTTGATCTAAATCTGTCCCAATCTTAAAAGTCTCCATTAATTTATGATTCTCTTCAGGTTAACATGCAGGTTCAGCTGGAAGTTAGAAAGGCAAATGTAATGTTAGATTCATGTCGAAAAGATTAGAATACAAGAGCAGGGATGTACTACTGAGTCTGTATAAGGCTCTGGTCAGATCCCATTTGGGATATTGTGAGCAGTTTTGGGCCTTCTAAGGAAGGTTGTGCTGGGAAAGGTCCGGAGGAGTTTCAGAAGAATAATTCCTGGAACAAAGAACTTGTCGTATGAGGAACGATTGAAGACTCTGTGTCTGTTCTTGTTGGAGTTTAGAAGGATGGGGAGGTATCTTCTTGAAACTTACAGGATACTGCGAGGGCTGGATAGAGTGGACGTGGAGAGGATGTTTTCACTAGTCGGAAAAATTAGAACCAGGGGGCACAACCTCAAGCTAAAGGGACGGTCCTTTAAAATAGAGATGAGGAGGAATTTCTTCAGCCAGGGAGAGGTGAATCTGTGGAACTCTTTGCCGCAGAAGGCTGTGAAGGCCAGGTCATTGAGTGTCTTTAAGACAAAGATAGAACAGTTCTGGATTAATAAGGGGATCAGGGGTTATGGGGAAAAGGCAGGAGAATGGGGATGAGAAAAATATCAGCCATGATTGAAAGGCAGAACAGACTTGATGGGTCAAGTGGCCTAATTCTGCTTCTATCTCTTATGGTTTTAAATCCCCCCTCAATCTTCTTTGCTCCACGGAGAGCAACCCCAGGTTCTCCAGTCTAACTTTATAATTAAAATACCCTCAGCCCTGGAACCATTCTAGTCATAGAATCCCTACAGTGTAGAAAGAGGCCATTTGGCCCATCAAGTCTGCACCGACCACAGTCACACCTGGATCCCTATTCCTGTAACTCCACACATTTACTCTACAGATCCCCTTGACACTATTTAGCATGGCCAGTCCACCTAACCTGCATATCTTTGGACTGTGGGAGGAAGCTGGAGCACCCGGAGGAAACCCATGCAGACATGGGGAGAATGTGTAAACTCTCCACAGACAGTGACCCGAGGCTGGAATTGAACCTGGGTTTCTGGCACTGTGAGACAGCAGTGCTAACCACTGTGCCGCTGTGCTGCTCAATCTCCATAGAACCATAGAATTCCTACAGTGCAGTTGGAGGCCATTCAGCCCATCGATTCTGCAACGACTCTCTAAAAGATCCCTCTGCCCAGGTTCAATCCCCGCCCTATCACTATAACCCAGAGCACGGGGGAGGTTTACTAAGGGAATTCCGGATTCAGGCCAGGCAGCTGAAGGCATGGCCAACGTTGGTGGAACAATTAAAATCAGGAATGTGGACGAGGCTATGATAATTAATCAGTCAGGGAATGAGGGGGTTTGGGGGATAAGGTGGGTGAGTGATTCTGTACTGTGATAAATATTCCCTGTTATTCTCGCTGTTTCACCCATTAGCAGATTTTCCCAGTTCACTGTGAAAAATCTCTGTCTCATCTGATGGAAGTCGGTTTTACCTAAAGTCTATAGTTCTATTAGCTAATTTTCATCTTCAAATCTACACTCAGTCACATGATTCACGATTTGATAAAAGTTTCTGTATAATTGGGTTACTAATTAAATCTGATTTTTTTTTTAAAAAAAGTCACTCATGGGACATAGGTGTCACTGGCTGGCCAGCATTTATTGCCCATCTCTTGTTGCCCTTGAGAAGGTGGTGGTGAACTGCCTTCTTGTCCATGTCCTGTGAGTTGACCCACAATGCTATTATGGAGGAATTCCAAGGTTTTGATCCAGCAACAGTGAAGGAACGGCGATATATTTCCAAGTCAGGATGGTGAGTGACTTGGAGGGGAACTTGCAGTTGGTGGTGTTCCCGTGTATCTGCTGCCCTTGTCCTTCTAGATGGAAGTGATCAGAGGTTTGGAAGGTGTTGTTTAAGGAACTTGGTGAATTGTTCATTACTCATTACCAAATCCCATATTGCTTGTTCCCTTGTTGCCAGGAGATATTGTTGTAGGAAATTATCCGGGACACATTCCAGAAATTCACTACCTTTCCACAGATCTATCTATGTTAAAGTTAAAATTACCATTAATACTACACACTGGCCTAATTTCTGCATTTACACAATCTAGTGTTTCAGAGCTGGTAGCAGATTTGATCTGATTTATTGTCACATGTATTAACATATAGTGAAAAGTATTGTTTCTTGCACGCTATATGGACAAAATATACCATTCATAGAGAAGGAAAGGAGAGAGTGCAGAGTGTAATAGTTTTAAAAGCATAGAATGACTGCAAAAGTTAGAAGGTATGCTGGGCACAGTTTGTAAGAAGCCACCTCATTCCAGTGCCAAGTTGGAAATACCAGGGGGAATCTATAAACAACACAGATTAAAACTTTAATCCTTTACCGTTCCTCAGCTCTACCCACAAGGTTTCCACTGCACACTTTCCCCTCGTTGCATCCTCCATCACCGCTGAAGTGATTTTGTTTCTAATTAGTAAGACTACTCC
The DNA here is from genome assembly GCA_024679065.1 of Sphyrna mokarran. NCBI lineage: Eukaryota > Metazoa > Chordata > Chondrichthyes > Carcharhiniformes > Carcharhinidae > Sphyrna > Sphyrna mokarran. Next base: position 90,213,215 of record JAGIQG010000011.1, read on the forward strand.
ACCCTCTCTGCCATTTTCTCTCTCTGTCCTCTAAGCCTCATAACCTGGTCATATTTAGCCTGCAGCCATGTCTCAGTAACAGGCCCGCACAGTGGGTTAGCATTGCTGCCTCACAGCACCAGGGACCTGGGTTCAATTCCTGGTTTGGGTCACTGTCTGTGTGGAGTTTGCATGTTCTCCCCATGTCTGCGTGGGTTTCCTCTGGGTGCTCCAGTTTCCTCCCACATCCAAAGATGTGTGGGTTAGGTTGATTGGCCATGCTAAATTGACTCTAGTTTTGGGGGGATTAGCAGGGTAAATATATGGGAGTATAGAAATAGAGTGGAATTGTTGTCAGTGCAGGCTCAATGGGCTGAATGGCCTCCTTCTGTACTGTAGAATTCTATGATCATCTCCAATTTGAATTTGTACCTGCAGTTCATTTAACTTATTAACTCTGTGCATTTGTATATAGAACTCCTCATTGTGCGACACACTCTAACCTGTCTCTCAGCACTGACTCTTTATTCATCTGTTTATATTTCTCTTTTTCAGTTTGATCAATATACTTGTCATTTTGCCATTATCTGCTGTATCTGCAGTGGAATTCCTGCCTGTTTCTTTACTATCTGGCCTGTTATTTTATTTTGAAACTTGCCCCACATTCACTGGTTTAAAGTCCTTGCCAACATCCTATTCAACCTTTCTGCAGAACACTGACTCCGGATTGGTTCAGGTGGAGCCAGTCCCAATGGTATAGGTGCCCCCTGTTCCAACACTGATACCAACGTCCCATGAAAATGTAACACCTCTTTCCTGCACCATTCCATTAACCACGTGTTCATTCCCTAATTTTCTTATCACTCTGTCAATTTGCATGTGGCTGGGGTAATAATCCAGAGATTAGAACGTTTGAGGTCCTGTTCTTTAATGATATTTCCCAAACAGGACCTCTTGCCTTCTCTTGCCTATGTTGTTGGTCCCAACATGAACCTGTTTCTCCAATATCCTTTCAAACCAGTCAGAGATATCCCTCACACCAGGTAGGACCACACCGTCTGGGATTCTCAACCCTATTTACAAAGGACACATCCATACCTCTGATTATAGAATCTCTTACTGCCACCACCATTTTTCTTCTTCTTCCCCTCGCGTGATTGTCTCCCTGTGTTACAGTGCTGTGGTCAGTTTGTGCGTACTCTCTACACTCCCCACCCTTGTCCACACAGGCAGCACGAATCCCAAACTTGCCGGCCAAGGACAAGGGCTCCTCCAATCCCACATCCTGTATCCCCCTCCCTGCCTCAGTCACAGTCACCGCCTCCTGCCCCTGACCACTGGCTGAATTAATCTGAGGACAGTGTCTGCCGACTGGAAGATGGAGCTGATGAAGTGTTTTTCTCTCTCTCAGACGGGGTTGGATCCAACAGCTTCTCACACCCAAGCTTTCCAGCCGTGCTTGTCCCAAGAGCAGCAAGTCTTGTGTGAGGTCAACGGGACGTTTGCATAGTTCACTCCCTCCACCCACCCCCCCCACCCTTTCTGATTCCCATGACGGACAGGATGGGAAAACTCTCCAGTCAGAATGCTGACACAGTTCTACTGCACAATTTATAAAGGGGCTAGCTAATCATATCTAAAAACTCCAAATCATACAGCGTAGCAAAGGCCCTTTGGCCCATTGAATCCTCACCATTGCATTGGAAGCACCTGAACTCCCATCTAATCCCATTCACCAGCACTTGGTCCATAGCCCTGAATTTTATGACATGCCAAGTCCTCATCCAGATACTTTTTAAAGGAGGTGAGGCATTGCCTGCTAATTCTCTGACACTAAGGAACAACATAAATCGGTTGGATTTAAACCCGGTGTTGTCAGACTTCTTACTGTGTTTACCCCAGTCCAACGCCGGCATCTCTATCTCATCACTAAGGAACATCTTGGCATGGCCAATTAACATATCTTTGGAGTGTGGGAGGAAACCCAGGCAGACATGGGGAGAATGTGCAAAGTCCACACAAACTGATCTGCAGAGATTTTAACGGGTTGAAGGATATGAAAAGTGGTGCAGAGGAAGTTCAAATCCAGGGGTTTTTGGACCAACATCTCTGCAGGTGATGGGATAAATTGGTCAGGCTATTGAAAAGACCAGTTAGGAGTCCTGGGTTTATTAAGAGGGGGACAGAGTACAAGCAAGGTTATAGAACATTACAGCAGAGAACAGGCCCTTCGGCCTTCAATGTTGCGCTGACCAATATAAAAAGCAATGCCCCTCCAAACTAAACCATTCCCTTCTCTTCCATATACTTATCAACTAACCTCTTAAACGCCACCAAACTTGGCGCATCTACAACTGCTGCAGGCAGGGCATTCCACTCCCGAACCACCCTTTGGGTAAAGAACCTACCTCTGATATCCGTCCTATAACTATCACCCCTTAATTTAAAGCTGTGTCCCCTCGTGCTAGCTTTCTCCATCCTAGGAAAAAGACTATCACTGTCCACCCTATCTAAACCTCTAATCATCTTATATGTTTCGATAAGGTCTCCTCTTAGCCGCCTCCTTTCTAACGAAAACAACCTCAAATCCCTCAGCCTCTCCTCATAAGACCTGCCCTCCATACCAGGCAACATCCTGGTAAACCTCCTCTGTACCCTCTCCAATGCCTCCACATCTTTCTTATAATGTGGGGACCAGAACTGCACACAATACTCCAAGTGCGGCCGCACTAGAGTTTTGTACAGTTGCAACATGACGTTGCGGCTCCGAAATTCAATCCCTCTACCAATAAAAGCCAAGACTCCATATGCCTTCCTAACAACCTTCTCGACCTGACTGCCTACTTTCAGGGATCTATGCACATACACACCAAGATCCCTCTGTTCATCTAGACTACTAAGAATCCTACCATTTGCCCTATACTCTACACATTTATTATTTCTGCCATAGTGCATTACCTCACACTTTTCCACATTAAACTCCATTTGCCACCTCTCGGCCCAGCTCTGCAACTTGTCCAAGTCCCTCTGCAAACTATAACACCCTCTTCACTATCTACCACTCCACCGACTTTAGTGTCATCTGCAAATTTACTAATCCATCCTTCAATACCCTCATCCAGATCATTTATAAAAATTACAAACAGCAGGGGCCCCAAAACAGACCCCTGAGGTACACCACTTGTCACCGAACTCCACGATGTCATGTTAATCTTTTGAAAACATTGCTTTGTCCCCTCTGGAATATTTCTCTAGGATTCACCACGTGTTAGGAAGGATGTTAAGGTCTTGGAGAGGGTGCGGAGGGAGATTTACTGGACCAGGACCAGGGATGAGGTGTTTCAGTTCACGTGGAGAGATTGGGATTGTCCTCCTTAAACAGAAAATGGAAGATTTGATAGGGATGCTCGGAAGATTTGATAGGGATGCTCGAAAGATTATAGATTACGAGGGGCGTGGACAGAGTGCACAGTCGGAAGCTTTTTCCCAGAATAGAAGATTCAATTACTATGGGGCATACATCTCTTTCTTGGTCTCCCCGTGCCGACACTATAGTTAAGAAAGCCCACCAACCCCTCTACTTTCTCAGAAGACTAAGGAAATTTGGAATGTCAGCTACAAGTCTCACCAACGTTTACAGATGCACCATAGAAAGCATTCTTTCTGGGTGTATCTCAGCTTGGTATGGGGCTCCTGCTTTGGCCAAGACTGCAAGGAACTACAAAAGGTTGTGAATGTAGCCCAATCCATCACACAAACCAGCCTCCCATCCATTGACTCTGTCTACACTTCCTGCTGCCTCAGCAAAGCAGCCGGCATAATTAAAGATCCCACGCACCCCGGACATTCTCTCTTCCACCTTCTTCCATTGGGAGAAAGATACAAAAGTTTGAGGTCACGTACCAACCGATTCAAGAACAGCTTCTTCCCTGCTGCCGTCAGACTTTTGAATGGACTTGCCTTGCATTAAGTTGATCTTTCTCTACACGCTAGCTATGACTGTAATTCTACATTCTGCTCTTTCTCATTTCCTTCCCTATACTTTGTCTGTATAGCGCACATGAAATAAAACTTTTCGCTGTATGTTAATACATGTGATAATAATAAATCAAATCAAATCATAGTTTAAAGGTGCGAGGGACAAGGGATAAAAAAGATGTACGCGGCAAGTTTTTTTACACATGAAGCAGGATGCCTGGAACTCGCTGTTGGGGGAGATAGTGGAGAAGGTACGATAGTGAGTTTTAAGGGGCATCTGGGCAAATACATGACTAGGATGGGAATAGAGGGATACGGTCCCCGGAAGGAGAGGGGGTTTTAGTTCAGTCCGGTAGCATGGTCGGTGCAGGCTTGGGGGGGCTGAAGGGTCTGTTTCTGTGCTGGAATTTTCTTTGTTCTTTGAAATCATAATTGGATTTGATAGCGTTAACTGCTCTTTCCACTGGTCAGAGGGTCAGTAAGCAGGCACGGGGATGAAGGAAATTGAGGAAAGAACCAGCAGGGGAGGTTAGGAGAACTTATATTTTTTGCGTGAGTTCTGAAATGGTGGCAGAGACGTCCATAGGGGAGGCAGTGGTGTAATGGCTTCATTTCTGGTAATCCAGGGAGCCAGGGTAATGCTCCAGGGACCCAGGCTGGCATCCCACCGTGGCAGATGGCAACATTTGAATTCAATAAAAATTAAAAATCCAGAATTCAAATTCATAATTTCATGGTCATCGTTATCTGGTTCACTGATGTCCTTTTGGGAAGGAAATCTGCCATCCCTACCCAGTCTGACCTACCTGTGACCCCAGAGCTACAGCAATGTGGTTGACTCTCAACTGCCCTGGGGTTGAAAAATAAATGTTGGTTCAGTGAGTGATGGTCACATCCCATAAACAAACACAATATAGAACGCAAGAGAAAAGGCGAATGATATGTTGGCCTTCATAGCGAGAGGATTTGAGTATAGGGATAGGGATGTTTTGCTGCAATTATACTGGGCATTGGCAAGGCCACACCTGGAGTATTGTGAGCAGTTTTGGTCTCCTTATCTGAGGAAGGATGTCCTTGTCATAGAGGGAGCACAGCGAAGGTTTACCAGGTTGATTCATAGAACATAGAAAATAGAACACTACAGCACAAACAGGCCCTTCGGCCCACAAATTGTGCTGATCATATCTATACTTACCAGGCCATAGAACTATCTAACTCTCAATCCCATTAATTCCCATGTACTCATCCAGAAATCTCTCAAAAGACCCCAGTGAGTTCACTCTACCACCACTGATGGCAACCGATTCCATTCACTCACCACCCTCTGAGTGAAAAACTTACCTCTAACATCTCCTCTGTACTTGCCCCCCCAGCACCTTAAACCTGTGTCCTCTCGTAGCGACCATTTCAGCCCTGGGAAATAGCCTCCGAGAATCCACTCTATCTATTCCTCTCAACATCTCATAAACCTCTATCAGGTCGCCTCTCAACCTTCGTCTCTCCAGGGAGAAGAGACCTAGCTCTCTCAACCTATCTTCATAAGGCATGCCTCCCAATCCAGGCAACATCCTTGTAAATCTCCTCTGCACCGTCTCAATAGCTTCCACATCCTTCCTATAGTGAGGTGACCAGAACTGCGCACAGTACTCCAACTGGGGTCTTATAAAGATGGCAGGTCTGTCATATGTGAAGAGTCTAAGCCAGTTAGGATTATATTCACTGGAGTTTAGAAGAGTGAGAGGGGATCTCATAGTAACTTATAAAATTCTAACAGGATTAGACAGGGTAGATTCAGAAAGAATGTTCCTGATGGTGGGGATGTCCAGAACTAGGGGGTCACAGTTTGAGGATAAGGGGTAAACCTTTCAGAACTGAGGTGAGGAGAAATTTCTTCACCCAGAGGGTGGTGAATGTGTGGAATTCACTCCCACAGAAAGTAGTTGAGGCCAAGACATGGTGTGATTTCAAGAAGAAATTAGACATATTTCTTGGGGTTAAAGGGATCAAAGGATACGGGGGGAATGGGGGAATCAGGATATTGAATTCAATGATCAGCCATGATTAGGATGAATGCAGAGCAGGCTCGGGGGCCGAATGGCCTCCTCCTGCTTCCAGTTTTTGTTTGTGTGAAATGAATTCAGGAGTAGCCACCAAGGCCTTCAAGCTGAGCCCTTCATTCACTATTGTCATGGCTGGCCTACACCAGCCTCAAGAGTTCAGATCAGAACTTTCCAAAATGGAATTGGATCAAGAGAGGGTAGGGAATTTTGAAGGGAAGAGGGTCTAAGGCAAATGTAATAGTTCACATAGGACAAAAAGATGTAGGAAGAAAGCGCAGGGGGGACTTGCGTAGACAGTTTAGGGAGTTGGGGGCTCAACTGAAAGGTAGGGCCTCCAGGGTGGCGTTCTCTGGGCTGCTGCCTGTGCCTGGGACCGATAGGGTAAAAACTAATGAGACACTACAACTAAATGCATGGATGAGGGATTGGTGTAGGGCAGAAGGCTTCATATTTATTGATCATTGGGAAGTCTTCAGGAGGGAGGGTCACCTATTCACGAGGGATAGGGGGCAGTTGACTGGGAGGGGAACACATATTTTAGCTGGGAGGTTAGCTGGAGTGTTTCAGAAATGTTTAAACTAATAGGGAGGGAGGGTGGGGAGACAGCAGGAACTGGGAGTGGGATAGAGAGGGATGATAGGGAAACACCAGTAGGTAGAAAGGTATTTCCAAGAGCTGAGGGTCTTCAGTGCATGTGTTTTAATGCGAGGAGTGTGACTGGCAAAACAGATGAACTGAAGGCAATAATGTTCACGAGGAGTTTAGACGTGGTGGCGGTGACCGAGACGTGGTTGAAGGAGGGGCACGACTGGCAATTGAATATTCCAGGGTATAAGTGTTTTAGGTGTGACAGAGTTGGTGTGAAGAGAGGCGGGGGAGTGGCTTTATTAGTTAAGGACAACGTCATAGCAGTGCAGAGGGAGAGAGGTATGAATGATTTAGGAACTGAGTCTCTATGGGTGGAGTTGAGGAATAGGAAGGGAGTGGTTACTCTGTTGGGTGTTTACTACAGACCGCCCAACAGCCCGCAGGCTGTGGAAGAAGGGATATGCAGGGACATTTTAGATAAGTGGAGGAAAAATAGGGTGGTAGTGGTGGGAGATTTCAATTTTCCTGGAGTAGATTGGAGTGTGCCCAGGGCTGTAGGAGTGGATGGGGAGGAATTTGTACAGTGTGGTTTGGAAGGGTCCTTGGAGCAGTATGTGGATGGCCCGACTAGAGAGGGGGCTATACTGGATTTGGTTCTGGGGAATGAGCCAGGCCAGGTGGTTGACGTCGAGGTAGGAGAGCAGGTGTCAAATAGTGATCACAACTCTGTCTGCTTTAGGATATTAATGGAAAAGGATGAGACTGGCCCAAAAGGGAGGGTATTTAACTGGGGTAGGGCTAGATACGGCCAGATTAGGCAAGATCTTAAAGATACGGATTGGGATAAGCTTTTTGAGGGCAGGTCGACGAGGTACATGTGGGAGTCTTTCAAGGGAAAACTAAACTCTCTGCAGGAAAGATATGTGCCGGCAAGGGGGAAGGATGGGAAAGGTAGGATTAGAGAACCTTGGCTTACCAGGGAGATTGAGGACTTGATCAAGAAAAAGAGAGAGGCGTACATTAGATCTAGGCAACTAGGGACTGAGATAGCGCTGGAAGCTTATAGAGAGTGTAGACGGGATCTAAAAAGGTGTATTAGAAAGGCAAAAAGGGGCCATGAGGTGGCTCTGGCAGGTAGGATTAAAGAAAATCCAAAGGCATTTTACACCTATGTAAGGAGCAAAAGGATGGTTAGAGGCAAGATTGGACCTCTTAGGGACAGTGGAGGGGATCTATGCTTAGAGCCTGAGGAAATGGGGGAGATCCTGAAT